>CM035157.1:6811912-7359412 GCA_020205615.1 Panax quinquefolius
TTCATGATGAGTTTCAGCTTCATTTCCACTAGCATCTAGTGGATCAATCCAGCGTCTCAGATATGTTTTCTTCAGGATATTTTTCAACCTCCCATCTCTGTCCTGAACTATCCTTTTTTCTCCAGTATCAGCCAGAAGTTTTTCTTGTTTCATCTCCCGAGTGATTTTCCTGCAAAATGTGCCATAATCTACTAAGAAATACCAAACACATGCCATTCGTTCTAAAATCCTAGATGATACAGAATTTAGTCTCGATTCAAGTGCTAGAACAACTAAGCTACAGCGACAAAGAGAAAGAAAAGATAAAAAGAAAAAGAAAAAGAAAAAATGGAGCAAATAGCAGAAATTTTAAGGGAAAATATACTGAATAAAGAAAAACTCCCTTCTTTGATGAACATGCATGAACACGTTTAAGTGCCTGCTGATAAACATGTGGCCCATGCCAACAGCATGCCACGCCGAGTATAAGACGGGATTTTTTTGGAGAATCTTAGGTGTCCACATACTAAGAAAGATTATTAGCAACAATAGCGTTAGATAGTACAAAACATACAAAAAGGTCTCTGACGTAGTTATTAGATCTCACATATGGTTCATATCTGTATGTTGAAACTGGGTATACAACTACATTCTGTGAAACAGTAAACCAACTTTATCAATGGGTGAGTATTATACTCTATAATAACAAGTCTTCCTCCTTCCCTTTGATTGACACACTAGTTTAGTCAGTCTATCTTCAGTTTAGGAAAGAGGCAAGTTTATAAAATTTTATGCTATGTCTGTACTATGTACATCATCCTACGTAAGTAGTAAGCCTCACTTCAAATTTAAAGGTGGAACATACGACCACCAACTTCAATAAAAATATAAATAACAGATAAAACTTCTTTCGTTAGTTGTAAATTCCAGTACCTTTCTTATATGATATGTCTAGATTGTGCTTATGTAAATCCTAGAAATAGAGGAAATATTCAAGTCATAGAGATACTAAATCAACATAATACTATATAGAGGATGATCCATTCCCACGTGTACTGAACCCCTTACAGTCTACTTTATTTGGTATGACGTTGAGCCCTGTACTTCAAAGTTTGCATTTAAGGCGGGAAATACTGAAATGACCAACACATTGCTAGCTGAATCGTAGCAATCAGTATCAATCACGTATTGTAACTAATTATCATGATGAGAAATGCCTAACATAATTAACATTAACACTTGCAGCAGATTCAGATTTTAGAATTTTCTTTATTAGGAAAAAATGGATCCAGGTTCTAATAACATGTAAAATAACATCTAAATTTAACACAGAAGATATCATACTCCTGCAGTAGGTAGTATTCCTGCTTCAATTGTGCCAACTCCAAAAGAGCTTTGACCTTTTCATTTGTCGCCTAAAACAATAAAAGAATTCTGTTATTCCATCACTGATAGAACTTTTAGAAAACATCTAAGAATGCTATTGTGTTGATTTATATACAGCATCAAACATGAAGAAATCCTGATCTGAGTTGACATTTTACATTCTCATAAGTTTCTATCAGAATATTTGTTACAAAATCCTGATCTCCTCGTCAATTTTTTGAATTCTTTCGTTAGTCATTTTATACAAATAGATTAGTTTCAAGTTGATAGTTATAATAAAACAACTCGATATTGGATATTAAGCTATAATGTTATGGATTGATGTGATGACAATAACTTGATACATAATCAAGGGTTGCATTCCGTTACATAGGTTACAAAATATATTTTACAGATAAAGGACCCTAAAGTCGCTGATAATTTTTGGACACAATCCTTAATTAATAAAACAATTAGATATGTGAAGACATGAAGGTTGATGTGTATGAAGGTTGATGTGTTGGGTCGTATAGAATTTTAAATGAGATTAAATTTTATTTTTGATCTTGATAATTACAATATATTCTAGAGTCGATCACAACTATATCGACACTGAATGTGCGGTTTGTGGATGGTGCCTAAAATTGTACCAATCCGCATGCGCGGTTTTGTGGTTGTGGATGGATGAACTAAAGCAACAGCAGAGCAAATATAAAATCTAACATAACCTTCCTAATACCCATATATAATTTCTGGATACAAAACACAAGAGTATTGCACAGAATCTTTATCGACCAAACAGATTTTCTACAGATATTCACTTATAGTACATGCACATCAGTTAAGCAATTAAAAGGAAATTATACTTGGAGCTAAAGTAAATGAACCAAACGCTTGAAGAATTACTTGTAGTAAATTTCTCTGAAGCTCCTCCGTTTTTTTCTGAAGAGCTGCAATTACATTACTCTCTAGTATATACCTCTCTTCCTGCTGCGAAAGAAGCAATAATGCTGCAACCTGGAGAACATCAGTGACTCAGTAGATTTTTGAAAACTCTAACCTGGCCATCTCAGGAGAGCACCAACAACATCCTCTCCCCCGCACCATATTTAAAAAATAAAAGAAAGGACTTCCAAATGCCCATACACAATTCAAAATAAGTACACAAAAAAAGACTAAATGCAGGGCACAAACCTTCTCTTGTAAAGCCTGAGAAAGAGCTTCAGATGTATCACCTGACACAACAGAGAGTGTGTTCGACAAACCAGGAACATCCACCTGCAGTATATGAAAAGGGGAAAAAGATGAATTATTTTATTTTACTTTTTGTTAAAAGAAGTATTATTAATAGAAGAGATTGAATAAAAAGGAGAAAAGGAGTCCTCCGAGGCTCCAAAGTAATACAAACGTGAAAAAAAAAATAATGAAGCACTGTACACAATCTCTATGAACATGTCAAACGACAACTACTCTAAAAGCTCCAATAGTCAAGGATTCCAGTGATAGTAGAAAAGAAACCCTGTCTGAAAGAAGAAAAAGAGAGAGAGATCAGTATAACTGAAATTCTAGCAAACAAACACACTTCCAAAGAATCTTGATTCTGGGCATCCCTTTTTCTCCAAAAACCTTACTCGAAGCAAACTCTGTAAAGTTTAAGGGGACACCCAAACCTCCTAAAAAATCCCAAAAAGAAAATTCCATAACCATCGCACTGTATTACAATTCAGAAAAAACTAAAAAAGTCACTCCTGACTCTCTAAATTAAGCCTGTGCATGACACTATTCTAATGTGGTATACCACAGGGATGGGTAGAGTGACAACAGAGTAATGATTATTGGTAGATGATATTCTATAGTTGAAAGAGGAATGAACATCCCTAACTCGAAATCTTGGAATGATTTTTTGGTTTCCAGCTGTTTTTGGAGGTTCCAAGGAGCTAAACTTGTAACATACTCACAGTGAGAAGGCTCAGTAAGTAATTAATCTGGTGGAACTTGGGAAGTACAATGACCAGAATCAGAATTAAAATCAGAGTCCCAGATTTCTGGTCTTTTTTATCCTTTTTAATACTCATAAAAATAGTGCAAAGAATTTGTCACTTGTAGGAACTTCTTATCCTCCCCCTTAGCAAGCTTTCCCAGTCCCCCTTACGTGTTTCCTCTTATTTTAATCCGCAAATAAGGCAATCACTAATATTGGGAGATGCAAGGATTTAGTATAAAATAAAGTATACAGCAGATGCAAGCAGTAAAAATACCTTAGTGATCAAATCTGAGGCTAAATCATTATTTATATGCACATCTCGACATTCACTTTCACGTAACACCGTATCTGTTTGAGGAGATATCAACTGTTGTTCTCTGTTCACTTCAAACTGCTTGATTTTTTCTTCTACAGCGTCAGTAATTGATTTGAGATGAGAATAACCCTCATCAAGCAAATTTATGATGTGAGCCCTGTGTTGTGAATGGTGATGAATTAACTCTGATAGCCCCTTCAACTTTTCTTTCGAAAGAATCTGCATGCTACCCCATACAGTTAAAACTAAACAAAAGAGGATACAAATCATATACCAGCTCTCGGAGGTAACTCACTTTCTTCTTTTCCAAATAGTTAACTTTCTTCTTCAAGTGATTCTCAATTTCCAACCACTATTTACCAAACGGAAAACGAAAGAGAACTAATTTATTAGAAAAATGCAATCGAACATCAGTTTGCTATACTTGTAAACAAGCATAGACCAGAATCTATACACATACCATCTTTTGCTTGCCTTGAAGATTATCCACAGATTTTCTCAGTGTCTCCACTTCTGTTTCTAGAGCTGTCTGTCTGAATGAAAAGTTAATCGAGTTCGAGTTGCAAAAGGAAAACAAACAAAGAAGTTTGTCTAAATATAGCTGGTTGAAGACGTGTATTCAGTCCCAATTGCATTAATGATGCAGGTGGCTAGGAGGGATGAAAAATAAATAAAACTAAAACACATTCAAAATAAGGAGGATGATAAAGAGGGAAGCAAAACTCAACCTACTTGATAATATTTCAATGGTAATAATTTGATAAATAATCTGAATTGTAATATAGCGTTAACAAGCTCATAAAATTTATACAGGCACACTCCCTTCCAAAACATTAACAATTTAACTACTAAACTTTGAATCTAAACTATACGTTAACTTATAAGAATGGTGAATACACTTCACAAAAAGAAGGATTTCAGCTGTTTTAAAATTTGTCATCTGTTTTGGTAAAGTCTGTATTAATCTAGAAATTCCTCCAAAATAATTAGGTATTGGTGGAAGCTCTATGAGTCTACTTTCCAACACTCCAAACAATGAACAATCTAGAGAGAGTTATAACCTTTTTCCAAACAGAGGTTTCTGCTATCTGCAAAACTCAAAAAATTTCTATATCTTCCTCTTGCACTACAATTAATATTGGAAATGTGAGGTAAGGTGCTGAGTTTGTTAACTTGGCATGCATATGAACTCATATAGTTTGAACTTTGAACAAATTATTTCTGACAGGAATATCAAATTGGTACTTCTTGCAATACTGTTTCAGTACTAATACGGAAACCATACAGACATTCATGTTCCCACAACCATAACAGTGGATTTACAAACTCAACAGGTAGGCAATCTAATGTCCACACATAAAAGTTCTTTTGAGTTTAGCCTTTATCAAGATTGTTGAAGCAAATCATAATGGTTACCATAACTTACGATATATTTTGAGGTGGAATAGTCATTGAAACTCCACATTTCTGCTGAATCATGCAGAAGATGTTCACATTTATCTTCCCAACTAGTATCCTCATTTCCGTTTACAAAATGTTGTCTAATCTCATAAAAGTTATTAACGACCTGTCATAAAGGTAGCCAAATAAATGTCCATGAAAGTAATAGAAGATGGAAGCAATGAAATTTATCTGAGAGCCAAAAAGTTTTATATTAGATTTCAGAAAGAGACAACCATAATGATGCGAACTGAGAAGCACATTCAAAAAGATTTGAATAACATATATCTACTTGACAATATTTTGTTAGCTACTAGTATTATGAAAAACATAATCTTTGATCCGTCAAATAAAAGATTGCAGCTCCTCAACACTGCTAAATGTGTCTTGGGAATTTTTTATTGAGCTCAGGTAGCGGGGAGCCTATATAACATTTAATTTTACTAATAACAAAAACAGTAAGGGGGCAGGCATATACTCCCTGTATTAGATCAGATACAATATGCTGGCAGTTTCAGCATATACGAGATGGCCTAAATATTTTATATTTTTCAAGGGAGCATAGATTCCCTGTATCAGATCAGAACTATGCTGGCAGTTTCAGTATATACAAGATGGCCTAAAGATATTTTATTTTTTCCAGCATTCCTTTCTTCAGCACTTCCTTTCTTCAACTCCACTGTCATTATCAAAATATTAGAGCTTCACTGAAAAAAACATCATGCTCAATGAGTGAAAGGAAAACATTAATCACCACCCTTCCAACCGAACCTTGGTAAACCTAGAAAAAAAAAATTGGTCATGGCAGCATTTCCCATCCTCTCCCCCCAATTGAATCAAACTAAAAACTCCAAACTCCAGTCAATCCGACCTCAATTTCAGCGTGATGTCTTCTTCATATAAAACAAATGTTCTTATAACCTAGATAACAGTTACTTTACTGCCTTCATCTCGTTCCGTTCATAGTTAGGCCTGAAGTGCTAGCAGAACCCTGGAATTGAGCTAGCAACCCAAGACGTAACATTATAAGACACTGACACACCAGCTCATCCCCTAGTTCAATTCGTTATCCCTAATGTTAACAAACAACACACCGTGAATCTGATTCCTCCCAACAGTGCTAAATTTTACCATTGGAATGGATATATCCACATTTTTGAAAATGAAGTTGTTACCAGCTCAATTTACATTACATTTAAAGGAACGGACCTCTTCTAACTCGTCACATTTTGCCTGATGTAGAGTACCCAAAAACAACCACTGAATTATTCAAATTATTAGTCTATTATTACCTAGGGCATCAAGAAATCTTAATAATAAATCTTATTAAAAAAATTATTTTGAAAAGAGAAATAAAAAAAATTATCTTTTTGTGTTTTTTGTCCTTTCTCAAGCTCAGGTATGAATGCCTTGAACTCATTGGGATTAAATTGGCTGTCGTTTCGTTACAAAGAGATGTTATATGTAAAAAATGTAACTATAATTGATTATTGAAAGAGTACATCAACAAAGGCTTCACCCAACCAGCAAAATGAAGCTAAAAATATACCTTTTTGAAGTTCTCATTCTGCCTCTCTTGCTTTTCTAGATCAATCCTCAGTGCAGCACAAATTTTTTTTTCTTCAAGAAAGTCATAGGTAAGCTCTTCTACCCTGGCTCGCCAATAGTGTGAGCGTTCAATAGTAGAAAAAAGTTTGTTAGTCACTTCATTGGGAAATCAGATGAGAAAGAATTTAGCAAGTGTTACATTAAATATGAGACAAATGAAAAGCAAAAAAGGTACTAACAATGACAATGTTCTGCGATTATGTTTGTGGATTTTTTTGTTAACAGTCTGAGGAAAAAAATGGTAAGACTAATTCCAACACTTGGGATAAACAATGTGCACTTTAATTGATATCAATGAAAATCTCTACCCATGTTCACCAAACTAAGAGCATCCAACAGTAGAAAAAAGTTCATTTAGTCACTTCATTAGGAAATCAGATGAGAAAAAATTCAGAAAGTGTTACATTTAGTATGAGACCATTGAATAACGCAAAAATTTATTAACAATGACAATGTTCTGCGACTATATGCGGATATTTTTGTTAATCATTCTGAAGGAGAAATAGATAAAGAAAAATTCAGTAAGTGTTACATTAAGTATGAGACCATTGAACAACACAAAAATTTATTAACAATGACAATGTTCTGCGATTATATGCGGATATTTTTGTTAATCATTCTGAAGGAGAAATAGATAGATTAATTCCAACACTTGGGATAAGCAATGTGCACTTTGATAGACATCAAGGAAAATCATATGTAATATAATAAAAACAGATGCATTGCACAAAAGAATCATACAGAGAGGGCGCCCTAAAGCATACTCATAACTATTAAATGTACTTTAATGTAAAATGTGTATTTGTGTCTTTGACACTTACGTCTAACACATATAACACATCAATACTGATTATTGAAAGACATGTGCCTTGCCTCTGAAAGACCCTATTGACATGGTTCATATAATAGGTGATCGAATTGAAAAATTCATGGGCCCAATCAATGTGATACATACATAGTGCAAACAAGGATTAAATTCATACCTCTGCATGAGAACAACCATGCTTTATTGTATTTTTTATTTTTGTTTTTTTTCAAAACATATGCTTTATAATAATTATTCAAGGCATGGAGCATATATCTCACAACCTCTCTCCTCGTCATGTATAGAATCATCATTGGCATTGCTCCATGTTTTATTCTACTTAAGTTTTCAGTATGATCCATTATTATTTCATGAAACCAGTATAATGCAACGCTGTTCTTTAATTGGCAGGTCTGCTTAATATTTTTATAATAGCACCATAAAATAAAATCAGAGAAGAACACTTGGTCATATGTAAACTACCTCTTCTCCAAATCATTTAATTTATGTGACATGGAGTCCTCCTTCTCCTTGGCTTTCTCAGCCTGTTACCAAACATGAAGACATTATAAAATCTCTTTGAAAATTAGGCGCAGAAGAGAATTTAGAATATTGCCAATACCATAGTAAGGTTAAAAACTTAAAACAATAAAACATATTTAAATAAATGAGAGAACTAGCTTTCCTCGTGTAAAACAAATTAGGTTAGTAGTTAGATTGTAGGCAGGAAAGTCCAGGGTGTGGGGGAGAAGTGGACCGCTTGCCTGGCTTAACTTCCACATCATAAGCCGGAAGCAGCAACCTAAAGCTCAAACCCCAGAATTCTATGCTAGACAGTACAAGATTTGCAATTGCACCAAGCAAAAGTGTGGCTCAAAAGTAAATAACTGAAAACCAGATAAGATAAGAAAACAAATAGAGACTATCATAACCTCCATTATCGAGTGATCTCGTTCAGCAAATGCAGCAGCAACAGTGCAACACAACCTTGAAAAAATTTAACCTGCTTCTCTGCTTCCATATTCTGGAAAATGTTCATCAGAATTAATCACCAAGAATATTATAATGACCAAATTTCTATAAATATACTTCTTTCTTTTCTATTGAATGCTCCAGAATTAGAAGATAGGTGATGTGTTCATGAAAGTTATACCCAACCAAGCCAAAATAAAAGTCCCTAAGCAGGGACATGGACATCAACAAGCAAATCTTAATATTTATAAATTGAAACCGCAAATATCTTCAGACTGTAATTTGTTGACCTAACTTTTACTTTCTATCAGTATTGATTCTAGGAATTGGAAGGAGGAGAACCAAAAAACGGAACTTAGTTACTCTAATATGATACTTCTATTTGCGGCATACGGAATTAAATATTGACAGCAGACTTCCAGCAAATTCGCGATTGCTGGCAAACTTGAAGTTTTATGGTCCATTGCAGTTAACATCAAAATGAAAGAAAGAAACAAGATATTTACCAAATGTTAGCAAATGAGTTAGTTCCGCAGACCTGGAGAATTCATATTAATTCATGATAAGCTCAGACAAAATTTTGCAGGAAACTGAAATGACCGGTGACCCGATAGAGATGAGCAGCAAATAAAAGGACAAGTCACTATTCTTTCCCAAGCTAACGAATTCAGCAAATCTCTAAGTTACCTCATTATGATTACAAGGCACAATTTCTTCCTTACTAAATTACATGTGATTATTCTGTATGAGAACCACATGTATAATCTATCCAGACTCTTTTAGCATATCACCAAACTTTCAGCTCACAAATACTTCCCCTCAACCATCACAAAGATACTGTCCAAACCATCTTGCTTTTTATATTTCTCTTTGCTTTTTTGATAAGTAATTATTTTGCTTTCTACGCAATAAGTTGAGTTTTTATTACAGAAAATGAAGACCTTGACATTCTTCGGGGAGCTAGAGAAAGATTTCCACAACGCCTAAGGATCCTTTTTCAAAAAGCACCATTCACAAGGCTACATAAGACAGAAAGGGCAGGATACATAGCAAAATGCAAAGGTCTCGGCAGAACACATTCTACTTTGATCATGTCAATTATCTCTTGGAGCAAGCTATGGAACCAGTTTTAATTCTTCAATATAATCTCTGAAATATAATATGAGTGAGAGAGAGACCTTTGAGACCTCTGCACTATGTAGATCAGCCAACTGGCTCTGCATACAGCAGAGAAAACACGTAAAACTTGTCAGCAGAGGGATTATGCAAATGATTATTAAATAATTGGCAAAAATGAACGAACCTTACTTTGATTTGATACGCCTCTGAAAGCTCCTCTTGAAGATTTGAATTCTCTCTTATGCAAGTAGCTAACTTCTTTTTCAAGTTCTCAATCTCCTGCTCCAAGGCAGCTGTCCTAATTTGGAATTAATCCCAATGTGAGGTATTCTTACTTCTTATTCATAAAACTAGCTATTCACATACCCAACCAATGATATTTATTTTATGTGAAAGCCTCATAGACTTAATATAAATCTTGTACCTCTGGAAATGCATTCGAGTAGCCACAGCAAGATAGCCAGGTCCAGCATGTTGCATACACAATTGTTCAATATCTTTACGTAATTCATCACGCTCTGCAAAGTGAATGATAAAAAATGCAATTTAGAAATTGATGTCTCCATTTACTTTTGTCCAGAAAATAGTAATGGCCAAGCTTGAATTTCCATTATCTGCTGAAGATGAATACTAACTTATCAGTAAAAAATGAAGTAAAAAATCATATGAATGAATTATTTGAAATACCTGAATGGGGCCTCAAGTTTGGGGCTAGAACAAATGACCTTGAAGTTTTCCTAAGACAAATTTCTTTTTATTTATTACTCTTTGGAATTCTTAGTACAAAAGAAACAATGAAGATTCAAGTTTTGAGCATAAATATCATCATCGAACTAGTTCCAATGTTTCGAATATAGTTTAATAATCAAACCCATCAACTCCAAATAAATGGTTTGATTATTCAGATTGGTGGCTATTGCAATCCCAACTTAGATCAATAGTGGATTAAAGAGGAATAGAACCTCATATATTCATCTACATGAAGTGCCATCACCAGGAGTAGCTAGAGAATTGAGAGAGATAAGAAGTGGCAGAAAGAAATCATCAGCTATAGATCTTCCATCTCACGCATCTCCTTTAAAAGTGAAGGTGAGGGAATGAAAGATTGGTGTGGGTTTCTGGTCATGAGAGAGAAAGAAAACACCATTTTCTCCTAGTTGCAGATAGGGATAGGAAAGCGCCAACTTGAAAGGAGCCCTAGTCTTACAAAAATAATAGGAATTTTTTTTCCCACAAAACCCGTACAAGAAAAATCTCGAAGAATTTAGTGTTCTAGAAAATCTGTTCAGAATGTATGGAAAGTGATAGGATGAAATGGAGACATCTTCGCCAACAATTCCCACTTCCCAGGGACTCGAATGAGTAATATGTTATGTAAGCCTTGTAAACTAATTTCAACATGCATGGACCAATTTCTGATTTTCAATTTTAATTTCCAAATATGTTTTCCTAAGAATTTGATTTGAGAATACGATTTAGCTGCTCTTACACTTTTCTAATAAACCTCCAAAATGAGTTAATATAATAAGCTAACAATACTATGATTTAGCTCAATAACAGTAATTAGATGATAAAGAAAAGAAAAGCTAAGTGCTTTGTTCATTCTATAATTGTAGCTAACTTCAAATTGGTTCAAAAACTTGGTGGTGGAATTATTTTGGATAATTATCCATAGTCGTCGTGTGTATATGGGTTCACCCCCTTTTGGTGCTTCTAAGTATACTTCTCATACTTATCGGGGGTAAAAAATTCAATCTGTGAAATTAAGCAATTGATGAGCTAGTGTATCAAATGTTCACATACCATTCTCCAACTGTTGGACACGAGCAACCAAGGCGTCGTTGTCATTTATATCTTCGTACATGGCCAAATGAGAAGTCGGGTTACAAAAGATATAACTTCTACAAAATTCAGCAAACAACATATCAGCTATCAAATGGCATAATTTCACTGGCACAAAACATGAATGACATCAATTTGGACTTAAACAAGGAAGTTATCATCCAAGAATCTGACTCTATATTATTTATATAAATAAATAAATTAATAGGTGACACTATATTATAAAATTTACTTGTTAGCCAATCATTGCTCCTTGTGAAATAGCAAGGAGTCCAATGATTATCTTTTTCTTGATTGTGAGGAGGCGAGAGACTTCTTCTCCATTCTTTCGATTTTATTCAGCGTTAGTTGGATATGGTTCAAACTCTTGAAGCACTTTTGCAATTTCTAAGAGGTGAATTGTGGATACAAAGTGTTAGAGAAAAGTAGATAAAGTGTCTTAATGTAAACTTTATGGAGGGAGAATAAAGTGTAATGCTCGAGGACATTCAGCTTTCGGTTCAAAATATCAAGTTTTCAATGATAAGTCTTCATATTTTGGTTCCACAATACATGCACCAGGCCTGTTATAATGTTTGCCAACTTTTTAGGGCGACCTTGCAATTATTGGGGGTCTTTCCATGGACTATATATACAGATAGAGATAGTTTTCTCGAGGGAGGTTATTTAATGGCAAATGGTTTATTCTCTTTAGTCCACCCTTCGAGTTTTGTATATTTAGTTCTTGCACGAGTTCTTAGTCTAGCAAATTTTGTTAATTAACCTATATTTTTAACAAAAGAGAGGATGAATATCATTTTGCAGCACACTTCAAGTCTTACTTCAAATTTCATTGCACCCGATGAACGTAGTTCCTTTAAGGAGGAGTTGAATTCCTCTTATGCCTTACTAAATTTATACTCTCTCTTTGCCTCAAAATGATAATCCACCATCAGAAGTCAAATATTTAGAAAGTTAATGTTTTCAACTTTAACATAACCAATGGTCAACATCACAATCAAACAATGATGAATTTTGCACATTAATTTTAAAAGTAGCCTCATTTTCGGACATCAGAAAGGAGAAATTGAAGTCCAATTTTCAGACAGAGAAAGTATAACTTCTGTTCATCTTTCAATTTAATCAGTTACTAGTATGCAATTATTTCCACCCACAAGCAATGATTTTTAAAATATTAATCATCCAACCACAGAGAGATTTTCTTCTGATTTATAAAAGATAAACAATTACAAATTAACCAAAAGAGATACTTTCCCAGTAATTCAAATACAGTAATATTACACAGGAAACATCAATTTCAAGAAAGACTAGTAATTTAGAAAGCTAAAAATGAAACATTAAGCTCACACAAACTATCAATTAGGGGTTCCAATCCAATCATTTTTATTTTCGAGCACCAAATTCTCGAACTGAAAGAGGGAATTCAATTCAAAGCCAGAGAATTTGGAAAATCGAATTTAAGCAATCACTTCTAAGTTCTAGCAGTGGTTTGGAAATACAAGGCGGATGAGAAATTAAGACAGAGAGAAAAAGTACTTACTAATTCAACACAAGGAAGAACGATTCTCTTGATTAATATACCAACAACTTCGTTTTCTTCTTCCCGTCAGGATTTGTGTTAGCGCCTCGCCCAGAACATCGAACTAGATCCAAACTAAAAAATAAAAAATTTAAAAAAATTGTTTAACTATATTAGAATACGTAATTATATTAAATATATTAACTATTTCTTCTTCTTCTTCTTTTCCAAATCGTAACAAAAAATTATTTTTTCATCAGCAATTTATGATCTTTAATAGACCTCTCTTTCATTCCAGATTAGACATTTGTTTTTGTTTTTTTTGTCCATTCCAAAAATAATTACATTATTATTTTAGGCTATAAAACAATGTACATTGAGTATTAATTATAATATCACCAAAATTACATTTATAGCAATTTTAAAATTAAATTTATTTCAAAATTTAAAATAGTGGAAGTAGTTATTTCTATTCTATAATAATAATCGTTTTAATTTTAACGCAATAAATTAATAAAATTATTTAATAATTAAAATTTATATGAAAATTTCGAAGATAAGAAAAAACTACTCCAGAAAAGTTAGAATGATATAGATAAATAAATAATTATTCAAATTTTTTCTTTAAAAATATTATTATTATTATTATAATAGAATGGAGGGAGTATTTCTTTAAAAATTAAGTTGGTACTCAACCCCTCATCTTCCTTTTTTGGCCTTTTCTTCTATATTTAAAAATAAAGCAATTTTCAATTTATGTATGAATTGCAATTTTCAAAATTACACTCCGAGTATAAAAGCAATTACAATCAATTGTTAATACAAACAAACAAGTAACCTATTCATTCAAAATGCTTAAATCCTCCTCACCTCGAACAATAAATATTCCGCTCACAATCCAATCACTACAGTTTACTAATAAAAGCAATTACAATCAATTAGTGCATCTCCAAGTTTTAGGTCCATGTGCCTCACCAGATTTAGAGTTTTCAAATATAGTAGTACTGTAGTATTCTATTTTCCATGGAAAGGATCTGTTCTGGATCAACGATTTGATAACAGAAGGCAGACCCTGTATTTTACATGCCCAAAAAAGCCTTACAATATTTACAACTACAAAGAAAGTCAACTGAAGTTATGCGTAAATAAACCTATCAGGGTTTTGTCCCACAAATATTCAGCATTCCCATCAAGCCCGAATCATCTGCAAATTTGGCAATGTGTTAATATATTAAAAATTGACAGCGGCTTCTCTAGCAGGTCAAGTCAAGCTCCTATTAAAGAAAGATAAAAGAGTAATGTATGATCTCACCACCCTCGGGATGCTTCTCCCTTTCAGTGTCTTCATTGCTGCTTCTGCAAAAGCCTGTGCAGCTTCCGCATCAGCTTCTGCTGCCTCTGCCTCCCTTGCTGCTTCCTCGGCTTCTGCTATGGCAATCTCTGCCTCGGTAACTGCTCTAGCGGCAGCAGCAGCAGCCTCATCTGGAGTCATACTCCTCATCTTGGCTAACTCTGCATCGATCTGAGCTTTAGTAGGAACATCAGCCTCAGCCCTATCAACTTTAGGAGATACCACCTTGGCTTTCCCTCTAGGAGTAACATGGAGGGATGTCTTCTTTGTCAGATGATGCTGAAGTGGGAGCAATTCTGTACTATGCGTTTCATCTGCAGAAGAAAACCTCAAAGATTAACAGACTGGCCAAGTTAGCAGAAAGCTTAACACGTTTTGACCCTAAATTGCTTTTGCTTTTAAGGAAGACCAACAGCAAAATGAAGCAATTTCCATATAATCAATGAATGATATCTGACAATTTTGTTATCATATAATAATAGCTAGAACTAAGCAATAAAATAAAGTAATCCAGGCATGTATCAAAATTATTTACACGGTTACTAGAATATTCCAATATACCATGGCTGACGCTCGGGCATTTCTCTGCCTTACCATGCTCTTTAAGCTTTTTAAGATAAAGCTGATTAAGCTTGATTGTTTAAATATATATCATTTTGAAAATAGGCAAAAATTATTTCTTCCCCTTGTTTCAAGAATTTCCCTAGTCAAACTGTCAAAATACAAGAGTGCAACTCTGTAGCACAATTTTTATAAGATTAGTAACAATTGTAGCTATGCTATTGAAGCCAAAACAACACAAAAGGGGGAGACCTTTAAATACCCTTTGAGAAGTTACTCTTCGCATAGTTAATATTTATCACATTCACAAGTCAGAATCTATTTATCAGTACTTAAATCACTGGCAGCTAGGGCCTGATATTCACTCCAAAAATTCGTATCCGTATTCACGTCAAACTAGATACAAAAACGGATATATGCATATTTGTATCCGTTAATATCCGTATCCGTATTATCAATATATCTATATACTGCTGAATATATGTATCACATACATGATACATACATATAATGTATAAATCTCTCATTTAATATTGGTACACAATATAACAAAGTATTAATATCAATTAATTATACATCTTTTATGGCTATTTTATGATATAAGATATAAAAAATTACATATGAATATTATATCTAATTTTATTATTTTATTGGTTGATTGTACATCATTTCTAAGTTCTATTTGATTAAGTAAACATTTTTATTATTATTAATTTAACATTGTGCAAGAATTAAAAAAATGAAACTTTTAAAATTTGGAAAGGATGCGGATACGGATATGCGGATATTATATATTTATTTACATTATATTATACAAAACGATTACGAATAATATCTATATTCTAATCGTATTCGAATATTATTCGTCAGATACAAATACGGATATTTCATGTTAGATATTCATCAAATACGGATACGGATATTAAATTTTATTTTCATATACAGATACGGACATACCTGTATCCGTATCTGAAAATATTTGTTTACATCAACCCCAAATTATTCACTAACATAGTACTAATTGCTGACTGCCATTCACCATAAACATCAAATATTTCTCAGAATTGTTACCAAGAGACATACCACTACCATGTTTAAATTAGGATAGTGTTGAAGATTTTTGTGCCAATATCCTATAATATCAACACATCCCCAACATGGTTAACCATTACAACACATTGAATATAGATAGGTAGCATCCAAATTACCTTGATCAGCTTACCACTTGCAGTCAAAAACTTCAATTTTGCAGACAGTAGTCTTTTAAAGTTTGGAGGCGCCCAGTATTGTTCCTATAAAATATAAGACAAGAAAGTTGGAACAAAGAAGGCCCAATGGCTGATAATAGAATCTAAACTATTTCTATTGCTAGAAATTGGCATGTCTTCGACGTCAAGCTTTATAGTGATTTCCTATTACCCCTATATCGACAACAAATTGGATCATCCATCCCAGTGTTAACTTGTGGATTTGATACACCAGTAAGATCTTAGATTTGATACACCAGTAAGATCTTAGAGATTCAAATGTGGAGTTTAAATCCTAGTCGATTTTATTTGTTTTTCATTTTTTACAATTAACTACTTGTCCCAAAATAGTCTAAACTATTTCTATTGCTAGAAATTGGCACGTCTCCGATGTCAAGCTTTATAGTGATTTCCTATTACCCCTATACAATGTTCTAAAAGACGCTAGGCGGAAGGCGGGCGGCCGAGGAGGGCCTAGCGCCTAGAGGGCCTAGTTGGGACCGGGGCGGCCTAGACGGGATTTTTTACTTTAAGTCAATTTTAATATTTTATCTTACATTTATCCAAACAAAATAATAATATAAAGCAAAACAATCTATAATAAAGATAATAAAGACATTTGCTTAAAGTTCAAACACATATCATATTGCTAATGTCAAAGATCAAACACAAAAATGCAATTATTCAAAGTTCAAACATATTTTTAACGTATTAGTTTTATTCATAAATAAGATTGCTATTAAATAATAAAATTTAAAATTTCAAGAATTTAATTCAATATTAAACCTTAAAAACTAAACATAAATTGAAGAATTATATTGAATTAAACTAAATATTACAAATGTATCATAATTTATATAATTTGAAGTTGGTACAAGTTCAAAAAATTACAACTATAATAAAATTATCCATTTTGACTTGATATTGTTCACTTCTTGTTGTGATTTGATATATTACAACCTCAGATTATGAATATGGTAAATCATTAGAGGTACCTAGGTATGTATGTGGGTGGCCTAGCGCTTAAATGAATTGCCAAGGGGATAGCGGGATTTTAGAACATCCTATAGACAATGAATTGGATTATCCATCCCAGTGTTTGACTTGTGGATTTGATACACCATTAAGATCTTAGAGATTCAAATGTGGAGTTTAAATCCCAGTTGATTTTATTTGTTTTTCATTTTTTACCATTAACCTCTTGTCCCAAAATATTGTCCTGCATCAGTAGTTAATTTATTTAACTTCAGCCTGCACTCCGCAAACAATTACTGAATTGATATTATTAGTTTGATATAAATCAACTAATTTCATATAATTATAGTCTTAAACAAAACAATTTCTTTTGATTTGCTTTTTGTTTTAATTACTTCTTTATTTTCTACAAAGATAACGTCTTCAAGGTTTATCAATCCTAAAACATACATGCACCAAAGCATTTTATTCGAGATCATTTAGACCAACACCCCAAACCCTTTGTATAACGTTTTGGCCAGGGGTTAAAATATGCAGGCTCTGGTAATGGTGTCTTGTGTGGCCAAATTAAAGTAAACTAGTAATAAGAAAAATGTATTTCTTGGATGGAAAGAAAGCAAAGTCCCTATGTTCCAACGAATTTAATCATCTACAATAGTAAATTTCATATGATTAGGAAAAATCAATAGCAAGAGGAAACCATGAAAAGGTAATCCTACCACAAGTACCAGAACAACTAAGCAACAAAATGCAATACTATAGGATGAAAAAGGTTCAACACAAATTTTTTTATTCTTTTTGATAGTATTTCCAACACAATCTCCGAAGAAGTAAAACAGATAGAACTTATATACAAATAGGATTATCATACTTCGAATTAGAAAGTTAATGAAAGGAACACCTCAATGTATGTGCCTATAGTTGTCTTATTAGAACCACCGGATTCCTTCAAGTTGTTTATAGCCTCCATTATAAGATTGTCCAACCTATCAATCATGAGAAAGAAGTATCACGTTAATTTTCAATAACACAGGAACAACAAATAATTGCATAGCATATATAACTATGATTCTGAGCCACTAGTCTTGTCCTTATTCCAGCAGATAAAAAACATTAAGAGACTTGATATTAGACAGATATATGAGATGCTTATACGTGAAGGTAACTTGGTAATAACTATTTCAAAGTAGTTTTAAAAAATATGAAAAGTAAATTATATGATACAATAGAGAGGGTAAGTGGTTAGATAATGCATGAATTCTAAATTGATTCCCCTGTGCTATTTGGTTTGCAGGCTTTCAAACAGATTATGAGGGTGCTTGGGATTGTTTAAAAAAAATATGCTTATTGCTTTGTTTTTGGTAATAAAAAAGTACTGGAAGTAATAAAAAGAACATAAAGTGTTTGGAATTGAAGAAATTGCTTATCACTTATTCATAGGCAAAATAACCAAAACGAGGAGAACTATATAGACTATATGGTAATAAAATTAGGATAGAATGGCTTCTCATGTCCCTAACTGCCTTATAAGAAGTCTTAAAAAGCAGTTTACCAAACAATTTAGATGTCTAAAACTGGTCATAAGCAATCCAAAACACCCTTTAAACATATCCAAAATGATTCTTCGTGTGGTACTCGTCGTTAACAATTGAAGTCTATTACCTATTTACCTGGTGTAACTAGACTCATACAGGTGTTAGAAGAGATAGACTGGATATAGAACTAAGAATCAACAAATTTGCACAAAATGACTGCTCTCAAACTAAAAAACCAGCTTATCACAATTGACAGACCACTACAACAATTAGAGTGAGCAATGCACCAATGATTTATCAATAGCTGATACTTCTTCAACCTGTCAATGTCTCAAATAGGTTGATCAGACTTCGGTACTTCTCCCACAATATACACATAACCACATACGTTAATCCGTGTTTTATTGTTTTCTAGTGAACTAGTCTACGATGTGTTAAACACCTTCAGATGTTTATTTTAATTTCAAATTGTATCTCAACTTAGTAATATAATAATATCAACTCAGGGAGTGGATAATAGCTCAAGAAGAGAAATGCTACCTCAAACTGTTTTCTCCCCGAACTGCAATTGCTTCATAGTTTCAGAAGACTAAATGCTGAATCATACCACATAAGTACTGACGTAAAGTTGATGCTAATAACGATTTCAATGTTCCTTCTTTATGTTATATAATGTTATATAAGTAAAATTTCATTTATTTATTTTTTTCATTTTATAAGTGATATTCCAAAAGGGAAACCGATCGACAACAACTTCTGCAATTAAGTAGTTTAACACCACAACAACAGAATTTGCTGATTTGGTTCGCTTTTGTTGTTAATCTTCCTGCCTTGTTAGTTGGTTAACCATTTCGACTACCAATACTCTAGTCCACGATGCCACTACTTCGCATACCAAAACTATGGAAATTAGATTATGTCAAGTATTGCCAACAATTGATATATAAGCATCTAACCTTATAATAGATCTTTTGCTTGAACTACCAATCTGTGGAGAACCACTAGAAACTGCAAGAGGCTTATCATCAACGATTTCTTCATCACTTTGATTTACAGGAGTAAGAGCCATAGAGTTCTCATCCTCTTTAGGAACCTGCTGCATTCTTTTAAGTGCTAACCTCGCCTTCTCTCTAGAGCCCCATCCATTTGCCATCACACTCATGTTCCTCCACTTGTCCTAATAACAAGAAAACCAGAGATATTACACAATAAATAAAAATACGCGAAGGTATGTTCTTCCAGAATTCAAAAGTACTCTACTCCAGAAAATAGTAAGATACTGGTTGGGGAACACAGTGTTCCTAAAAGAGTTTGAGAACTGAAGTTGTTTTGAAGGCCTTACGTTGCCTCTGTTTTCTATCATATTTATAGAGTAATGGATACTTCAAATCATTTACAAGATTTGATTTTGTAACAACCTAAACAACTATGAAATGATAAGATAAGTTCTATCTAATTTAATTCATGCATGCTAAATGCCGTTGGGATTTAGCTTTATCATGCCCCCACAAACGAATGGGCGATGGAGTCACCATGAGTTTGTCACGTAACAGCTGAAACCAACGGATTCCCAAGGCTTTTGTGAGAACATCAGCAATTTGATCCACTGTAGAAATATAACGAACATGTAATGCTCGTTGACATACTTTTTCTCGAATACAATAGAAATCAATTTCAATATGCTTAGTGCGAGCATGAAAAATTGGAATAATGGTAAGATATGTTGTACTTAAATTATCACACCAAAGAGTCGGAGGTCGAACAGATGGAACATGAAGTTCGCGAAGTATCCGTTGGAGCCATGTTAGTTCAGCCGTTGCATGGGCAAGGTTACATAATTCCACTTCAGTACTACTACGTGCAACAACAGGTTGTTTTTTTTTTACTGCCAAAAGAGTAAGTTTGGCCCCAAAAATATACAAAAACCACTAGTAGAGCGTCGATCATCAGGGCATCCAGCCCAATCTGCATCGGAGAAAGCAGATAGCTGCAATGTCTTTGATGATTGAATAAGGAGACTATGATTAGAAGTGCCACAAAGATACCGCTGTATACGTTTCACATCTTTCCAATGTAGTGAAGTGGGAGCGTGCATGAATTGAGCCACTTTGTTAACAGAATACGTGATGTCGGGTATCGTGAATGTCAGATATTGTAATGCCCCAACAATGCACGATAAAATGTTGTATCTGGAAATGGATCCCCGGCGAGATAAAACAGGTGTGGTAGTCATTGAGATGCTACAGATTTGGCACAGGCCATAGTAGTGCGAGAAAGAAGATCACGGATGTATTTGGTCTGGGTAAGCAACAATTCATTACATACCTGTGTAACTTCAACACCAAGAAAATAATGTAATGGGCCAAGATCTTTCAAACTAAAACATTGAATTTAAGTCATGAATAATGTTATTAACAGAAGCTGTAGAATTCCCAGTAATTATGATATCATCAACGTAGACAAATAATATGATGATCAAATTCGAGCGAATCCGAATAAACAATGACGGGTCTGCAGTAGAAAAGAGAAAATCCATAGCTATTAGCGCTGAGTGTAACTCATAGAACCATATCCGAGGTGATTGCTTAAGGTCGTAAAGCGCCTTGTGTAGCTTACACACATAATGTGTTCGGGGTCAATGAAACCCTGTGGTTGTACCATATAAACATCCTCATGCAATGTTCCATTTAAGAAGGTATTATTGGCATCTAGTTGCCGAAGAGACCAAGAATAAGAAACAGCAAGAACCAGGACAGTTCGAATTGTGGTGGATTTGACTATGGGATTGAAGGTTTCTCCAAAGTCGATACTCGGTTGTTGATGATACCCCTTCGCAACCAAACGTGCTTTAAAACGATCTAAAGAACCATATGCTTTCTGTTTCACTCGGTATATCCGTTTGCAACCGACATCATTTTGATTTTGTGAAGGTGGGACTAGAGACCAAGTTCTATTTCGAAGGAAATCATTGTACTCATCAACATAGCATTACGCCAATTTGAAGACATTTTGGCTTGAGAATAACAAGTGGGTTCGATGGGCAGTGAGGACACTTCTGTGTAAGATGTTTTGTTGTTTAGTTTTAGAACGAGTTTGCATGGGATGTACATTAAGAGGCTAAGATGTGGTGGACTGATGTGAGGAGCTATTAGGAGGAGGAGAAAATTTGTAAAATGCATTTTTATTAATGGAGGAAGGTCATTAGTTTTTTTAAGGAGAAGATGAATTATTATGAGAAGTTGGTGGAGGAGATTGAATGAATTATCGATGGAATGAGTAAGGACTTGGAAGGAGTGGGCATGGAAACGCACTGGAGTTATGGGCATTGAATGGGTAGATGGAAATATAGAAGGTGGAGTAATGTATGGCAGGGACACATTTGATAATGGAGGAATATTTGATGAATGTACAACAGATGATTGTAAGGTGGCAAAAGAAAACAATAACTCATCAAATTAAACATGGCGAGCAACAATGATTTTTCGAGTGGAGGGATTAAAACACCGGTAACCTTTTTGATTTTCTTGATACCCAAGGAAAACACATTGAGATGACCGAAACATGAGTTTGTGAGAGTTATATGGTCGTAATTACGGATAACAAGCACAACCAAAAACTTTAAGAAGAGAGTAATTTGGTTTTGTGTTAAAAAGAATTTCCCACGGAGGCTTATTTTTTAATACTGGAGTGGGCAACTTGTTAATAAAAAAAACTGCAGTGGTGAATGTCTCATCCCGGAATTTTTGAGGCATCAAAGCATTAGCTAGAAGTGTAAGACCAATATCAATTATGTGACGGTGTTTACGTTCCGCCGAACCATTTTGTTCTGGTGTATATGGACAAAAAACACGATAAATTCCATGTTTTGAAAGAAGACGAAGAAATGAACGATATTCACCTCCCCAATCGATTTGGAGGTATTTTATTTTTGTATTAAAAAAACGTTTAACACAAGCTTGAAAATTAAGAAAAATTTGTAGTACATCCGATTAAGAACTAAACATAAAAATTCATGTGTACTTTGAATAGTCATTTTATAACCATTATTTGATAAAATTAGGGAACAAGTGAACAACCCCATACATCGGAATGTATTGATTCAAAAGGAAATCTAGTTCTAGAATGAGTAGATGGAAGATGAAGCACATAACTTTTGCCAAGCTGTCAAGATGAACAAAGTGAGGAAGACTTTAAGCCATGTGTGGGGAGTGAATGGGAAGAAACCACCTTGTTAAGAACCTTTGAAGTGGGGTGTCCAAGCCGTGCATGCCAAATGTCAAGAGAGACTCGCTCACCAAGGAATACTTGGTTGTTTTTATTTGTAACATAATTGGAAAGAGCAGGCGTAGAGCCCGTTAGTGAGACTCCAGCGGAGTAGGACCTTTCCCAAGCAACAATCCTTAACAAGACAAACAAGAGGGTGAAATTAAATTGAGACATTATTATCAGAACATAATTAAGAGACAATAATTAAATTTTTTGAGATGGAAGGAACATGGTGAATATTTTGCAGGATAACGGATGTGTATTAGTTTTAAGATGAGAGGAACAGTATGCAAGATGTTCAAACCTTGACCGTTACCCATGCGAACTTGATCATTGCCAGAATACTCTGAGTGAATGGACAGATTCTCTAATTCATCTGTAACATGAGTGGTTGCGCTAGAGTCTGAGTACCATGCAGGATCGTATGTAGATGAGGAATTTGATAACATTGCATAATAGGATGCTTCATTTGTGTAGTTATGATCAAACCGTAAATAGCATTTTAGGGCACTGTGACCATTTTTTCCACAAATCTGACATTGAATCCGAGCAAAACCAAAACGAGGACTTAAGTTGGGATTGCGAAAGACTTGAGAATTGCGTCCTCTTCCTCTATTACATGAAGATGATCCTCCTCTAGTGTTTGATGAGAGGATGAACAAGCATTATTATCATATCTTGTGGGTTGTTGAGTATTAGATTTGGAGAATGAACCTCGTTGAGTTTGAGAAGTGAGATTGAATTGAGATAACGACACATTCATGGTACTTATCTGTTCAATGCGTGATTCATGATTAAGAAGGAAACCATGCAAGTCATCAAGGCTAAATGGATCGGTACGTGTTATTCAGTGCCAAGGCCAGCAAGGATGTAAAGGATAAGATCTTGATCAGTTACACCATGGACTGCAGCGGCTAAATTGTCAGTAATAAATTTCATTTTTTGAAATTAATCAGTAATAGAAAGCGACCCCTTTTTTGTGTTTGTAGTTGATAATGAAGCTGCATGATTCTTGCACGAGATTGGGATGCATGCATGCGCTCAAGAGTGGCAGGCTTCATGAACGGCGGTACAATTAGTGACGTTGGCAAGAACAGGTTCGCTGAGCAAGGATAAAATCCAACGAAGAAGTTGGTATTGTCTATGCCATTGAAAAAATTTCGGGTTTAAAATTGTTTCTGTTGTAGGGGTTGAAGAGTTTGAATCCGTAGTTTGCTCGGTGGTTTGAGGAGGTGTCGGAATCCATTCAGGAGGACAAATGGATTTTTCGGTGATAAAATCTCCGAGGTCATACCCATGAAGCAAGGGAAGAAGTTGGGAGCGCCATAGTAAGTAATTTCCACGTTCCAATTTTATAGGAACTGAATTGATAAAAAGAGATGGTAATTTGTTGAGGTTGACATAGAAAGGTAATGAGGAAGAGGTTGAAAAGGACGACGAATCTGCCATTGTGACATTAGTCGGAGGCTTTGACACCATAAAAGAGTTTGAGAACTGAAGTTGTTTTGAAGGCCTTACGTTGCCTCTGTTGTCTATCATATTTATAGAGTAATACATGTACATGGATACTTCAAATTATTTACAAGATTAGACTCTGTAACAACCTAAACAACTATGAACTGATAAGATAAGCTCTATCTAATTTAATTCATGCATGCTAGCTGTCATTGGGATTTAGCTTTATCAGTTTCTAAGAGAGTGAAAGAACCATTTTGTATCCATAAGATAATTTGTAACGAGCTATAGTTGGCTGATCAAATCCAAATTTAATTCTAGTACGAAAAATTATCAAGAACAAACTATAATAATGATGAAAGTTTTATACCTTGAGGTCGACATTTGAGCGCAGGTACAACACACCACTGAATTCTGGATCTTTAAGAATAGTACGCCACTTTCCTGCACCATGCTTAAGTACTCCAGCTTTAAGGGCAGCTTCTTCTTCTGCTGTCCATTTTTGCTTAGGAGCACCCATAGAGTAGCACAAGAGTCACAAGAATCTACCAGCAATACCTAGTCGACTATATCAACAATAACACCCACAAACAAATAACAAATGTTAAAATGATTCAATAACAAAAGAAACAATAGATACAATATATTCTACATAAGAATAAAATGATTAATCGAGACTAAGCCTGAATAAACATGAGAACTTTTGCTTCAAAGCGCAACTACTTTCGCATTAGATATGAATTCATTTGTGATTGATAGAAAACTAACTTACAGAAAAAAGCACCTACAGCAAAGCAAAATGCCAAACCATTTTCCATCCTGAAAGGGTATATGATTTGTTGAAGACATTTGCTATTTCAAAACACTAAACAAAAGATAAATATATATATTTCATATGCAAATAAATGTGCACATATAAAAAAATATTTCAAGTGGATATGTGATCCCCCCAGAGACTTTAGGGGCGGATACAGCCATTACACTAATGTTAGACGGTCCTATCTAATAACATGTTGCAAGTCTGCAATAGTTTTAAGATTCGTGCATGCCAGGATGAATGGAGGTATGTCATGCCAGTATGTCATTCTTTTGCAAATTTTTCTGCTACACATAGATTAAGGAGGTATAAAGCAGCCCTTAATTTATTTTGGTTTGGGTGTGTGTGTGTGTGGGGTGGGGGGGGGGGGGAATAATTGAATAAGTAATTAGTGCATTGCACTGTAAACCTACCCCACCTGAATCACATAAAATAGGATTCCTGACGACCTCTGCTGAAATCAAGTTTTTCCAAATAAGTAAAAACCTTCTGCTGCTGAAAGATAGACGTCAAGGAAAGGGAGCTCTATCAACTAAACTAAACTTTTATATGTAAGATATTTAATTGAATCCTATCTCTCTTATTAATATGCATTCAGAACCAAAGCAAACAAAAAAAAAATCATATGCAAACCAAGCAAAATATTTTTCATATTATAAGCTTAATATTAAAGAGCTTAAAATTTCACATTTTGATTCCTTCTTTGTTCCTACTTCTAACAAAAAGGTAAAAAGAAGAGAAACCTAAATCAGTCCCTTTTTAACAAGCTCTATTTGTATACCCTCTTAGAAAACTATTATGCAATGTACAAACATAAGAGCTAGTTCATAGATACTCAATTGAAATGTAAATCCGAGTAGAATTCCTTGTATAAATTTTGTTTGAATACAGACATGCAGACTAAATACGAACTATATATCATCAGAAGTTAATATTTTGATCTATTTCATTGACGAGGAAGAATTCTGACATACCACAAATCGAAACCCTAATTTACTCCAGATCAATATATTTCTTCTGGAACCTCGATCCGA
Source organism: Panax quinquefolius (assembly GCA_020205615.1). NCBI lineage: Eukaryota > Viridiplantae > Streptophyta > Magnoliopsida > Apiales > Araliaceae > Panax > Panax quinquefolius. The sequence continues at coordinate 6,838,103 of CM035157.1, forward strand.
AAAGCAAAATTAAGTGCTGGAATTTCAATTAGACGGAGAAATACTATAATAGAAAGATTGATAATCACCTGAAGAAGTGCAGTGGCTGGAAATTTGAACAATTCTGAGCTGACTGGGGAGAATTTGTTAGGGACCTTTTATTTCTCTTCTTCTCCGTTTGTACCGTACAAGTAAAAACAAATACGTATGTGTGTATAAATGTATCATGTATGTATGCAACTATGCATAACGTGATGTATACTCTCTCTCCCACGTGGATTTTCTTATGGGTTAACTGCAAAAGGTCTCTCAAAGTTCCATAAAATTCTACTTTTAGTCTCAAAGTATTAATTTTTAAAATAATGTTCTTTCAAATTTAAATTATTTATAAAAATATCCCATTTTAAAATGTTAGTGAAATTATAAGTCAAAACTCATAAAAATATACATTTGACTCATCATAAACATATAAATATAACACTATACAGTTATACATGTTATATGTAACTAGGGGTGTAAACTAATGTTTTAAAATCCGGACCAGACTAACGGTCGGACCGATAAAAATCGGAATCAGTCCGCCTTTTGGTCTGATTTAGTCCAGTAACCTAGTTTTGGTCAAAACTCGGGTTGACCCTTTGACTATCGGTCCAATCGGTAAACTCGATTAATTAACTCGATTTTTATTTTTTTACCAAAAAAAATTAATATTAAAATTAACCACTTTTATTAATATTGTAACTCGTCTTTATTATGTTTTAATTCATGAAAAACGAGAATTTTAAATTTTTTATCATTTACTAATAATATAAATTTTTATATATTAATGATGTCATTAAGTCAATAACGGTTGGACATCCATCCGGTACTTTTTTCGGTTCGATGAATGGTCCGGTTCTAAGAACCTTGGTGTAAACAAGTCGAATCTTAGCGAATATCCTAATGCTCATGTGAGACCCCAGATTTTATCAATAAAGATTTAAATTTTGTCGAAATAATTTTTAATATTATGGTGTGAATTTGAGATAATATTATAGTTGTGGGTAGTATTTATAAATTTTGCAAAGTATGCAAGTGGTTATATATTATATTCGATTGGTCTGGGAATATTCGGTTTAGCGAGGGAATATTCGCATAACTAACTACTCAATCATTGGTGGACCTAATAATGTAATTATCATTCGGATCGAGAAAACGACAAAAATATTTTATTGAAATAACGGCGGAAGTTTTACCGTGGTTATTGTTGAACTACCTCAGTAGTAAAAAACAAAGAATAACGTGTGGTTGCAGAAAGACATTACCAGATTGATTATCGACGCTTTATGTGAGAAGTCACCGGTTTAATTCCATTATCACGATTAATAATATTAATTATTATAATGATAATGACGTTTTGTTTTATTCGTATTATTAACGTAATAAAACGTAAACATCTTTTATATAAAATATAATACTTTATTAAAGTTTATTCTATAAATAGAATATATTATATTTTATTACGATAGTGTTGATAAGTGTTTTGATAAGATTTTGCATAGATATGCATAAGTGTTTGATAGTAAAATGTTTTTATATAAATAGAGTATATTATATTTTATTTAAAAGATTTTTCTTTAAATATGGACCGTCGATTAAAGTAAATCAATCTGGACTGTTCATGGATTAATTCTTACGCATTCCATTTTCCTATAAATAAGTTTCATTCCTTCATTATTTTTTTATTTAATTCATCAAACTCTGTATAGAGAAATTATATAGAGAAGTTATATAGAGAAAATTATGAAAAGAAAGAAGAAGATTCTCGCTACTTCACTATTTCTATATTCATTTCTTTTACTAGTAAGGGGTGTTATTCTTTCTTCTTGAAGAGAACTTCGTTATTCCATTCACTATTATTCATTGGAATAACTCGTAAAAGTGGCATACCCTATACATAACCTCAGATCATGGCAGATACCCTATACTTGGTGAAATCCTTATGTTATTCCATCGCTTATTATTTCATTGGAATAACTCAGATATGTGATTTACCCTATACTTGGTGACATTCTTCTATTATTCATTGGAACATCACGTCTGTGTGTTTTACACCGGACTGGTTAAAATCTTTATCATTCTGTTTGAATATCCTATCTGTGTTTTACACCGGATCCTGGTTCCATCTTTATTATTCTCGTTGGAACATCCCGCTTGCGGTGTGAATTTCACCGACCGGTTCCGTTATTATTATTCTCGTTGGAATAACTCGTCATGCCAAGTATCGCATGCATACGTGGTGATTTCTTTTGTTATTCCATTCTTTATTATACCCTGGGTTAGTTAAAACTTTGACTTCTATACTCCATGAAATTAGTAGAATATCCTCGATATTTTGCGTTTCATCCAAAGATCTTTTCATGAAAATATTCTTCCGATCATTCTTGAATTTTACTCTCACTAAACAAATGTCGTACGCCGATAATTGGACGTTAATAATTCATGGATTTAATAATTTTTGAACTTGTTTTATGAATTACTATGTCATCATCATCATCCTCACGATATATCATGTTATCTTTGGCTTACGCAAGATAGATGAACTTAGTATGATTATGAGGGGATCGATCATTCTAGATAATGGCATTGTTATAAATGATGTGATAAAAGTCCTCGGTGGCTCTGTAATGCGTTGATGGATAGTTTTTTGGTATGATTATGACTGAGGGGTGATTTAAGATAGTCATGACCATTGATAATTTGATGAAAATCCTCGACCGTGGTACAGAATGATTAGATGTGGTGGTTTATTTATTGTTCGAGTCTCAAATGATAAAAATTGATGAAAACCTTTTAAAACCTAAAAGATAAGAGACTTTATTTTCTACTTGACTCTTTTTAATGGATTAGATATTCAGCCGCAGATTAAACCTGGTTGTCTATTGTATTTTATCGTTTAAACATGTTGAGCGCTAATGATAATTTATTCGCATTATCTTAGTCATAATATTTCTTCGGGCTAATTTTGAGTTGAAATTTCACCTTTTTCTTTCATTTTTCTGTGAAATGAGAACATAAGCATGGATTTAGACCTGGGAGCGGAGTAATGGTCCGTAGATAAGATTAGTAGTCCCTCACTATTTCGTGAAATAAGTGTGATAATAACAGTAATGGCGACCTTTTGAGTTCAGTATAATATCTAAGTAGACAATATTTGTATTCAAACTCACGCTTTACGTCAGAATGCATACACCACAATTATATTAGTAAACAGATTTGAATTTATGTACTACGTATAAGTCATGACCCAAGATGGGTGACGTATACCTAATTTTGGGGCGTCACAAATTTCATATCCTATTGAAACAAGTGAACCAATGTTTGTATAAGAATATGGAATACAATTAATTATAACCGGGGTAGATCAAAACGATATCATGACAAGGGATAACGCAGATATTCCATGAATCAGAACAAGTTTGGGCGTGTTTTAGAAAATGCCTAGGGTTCATTGAAATAATATTTCAAAATAAAATAAGTTCCATTTTAACTTTTTGAAATAACTCATAAATTTTAAATTAGTGATTCATACGAATTTTTCAAAAGTATTATAAACATAACTTGTAGATAATTTAAAACAATTATGATTATGTTAGTCAAAATCAAATAAATTCTATGAATATTAATCTTTTTACAAGTTTTGAATTCTTCAAATGGAGGTAGTAAATTTTTTTTTTTCAATTTTCCTTTCTTTCCGTATAAATGGATAAACAAGTAGGACAAGGTATGTACAATTAGATTGGGTTCTCCCAAATTAATCAGTACAAATGGATATGTATATAATACCTGTCACAACCAAATTTGCAAAGCTAAGTGAGAACGAGTATAGATCAGATTCGATTAAAAAAATTAATTGGGGAAATATTCGCAACTCATTTTATAAATTATTAGCTTCTATTTATCCATTTTTGCAATATATTTTATGATGTTGGAGTATTTGTCATCGTCTTTCATATATGCAAGTAACTTTGCTCTCACAAATCGCATCAAAATCATCCCACGTATTAACAATATTACTTGCTTAAGGATATATTCCTCCTCAAAATGAAGTCGTATGCTTCAATTTAGTTATAACAACAATTTGCAAACCTTCTCTTAAAAGATGTAGAACCTAATTCTACTTAAAAACTACAATGTCTTACCAAAGAAACTTGACCTACTACTTTATGTGGACCAATTAATTTGGTGGGACTTATTTCACTCAGGAGGCATGACTTTTGCGGTCCTAGTTGACTTATGATTATGATATCTTTTTGATTTCATAATTTTAAAAAAATCAAATCTAATTAAATTATGAGAATTACGTTTATAATAGGACTAGACTTATTCTTACTCAAAAACGGTGGGTGTGATGAGGTGGTCTGGGAAGACTATAAATATACGGTTATATCCTAATTCATAGGTAATAACACTTGACCTATCACGAGCACTAAAGTATTAACGTGCCTCCATTGTTAACGGACTTGAGTATTTTTGTGCAAGATTTAACTTACTATTTGATGATTGGGTGAGCAAACAGATCTTGAGGTTAACAACTGACCTTTTGCATTCAAAGTACAAAATATTTGAAATGAAAGAACAATCACATTCCAGCAAGTTTTTTTATTTTATTTTATAAAACTGTTTGAATAACAAAGTTAAAATAATTTTACCTACACAATTGAACAAAATTGTGTAGTATATAAACTTTTAATTTTATTTAAAGACTAAATTACATTGTGTTTCTTCCAAAAAAAACTTATGCCTAAATAAGTCACCCATCAATAACAAGTTTACAATTTAATTTACAAATAATTGTACTTCACTGCTCTCTCTCTGTTAAACGGAATCTTAGGAGACTCTAAAGATACTTTTCTTGTCTCAAGTTTCTCCTATTAATAAAGAAAAGGAATCTATGGCCGGAGAAAAGAAGAAACACCACCAAGCAGAGTACATGTCAATTCATTCATAATTGATATACAACATGAAACATTCATAACCCAATCATAATATTCCTTCGAACCCCCCAAAGCAAATACTTATTCCTTTTCTACACACTTCTTCCATGCGCGAGTGCCATGGTAATAATTAAACACCACCCACCTCTCCCTCTCCCTCTCCCTCTCCCTCTCCCTCTCCCTCTCCCCCCTCAAGTGCACCACCAAACGAATTTTGTTGCCCAATGGATGATTTAAATGTGAAGAATTTATAACAAAATTGAATTACTCCATCACAAAGTTCATTTTTAGCAATGGAGATAAAACTAATGAAATACTATATAAGTAGTGCATTAATTAGTTAGCAAGAGAAAATGAGAGAATGTACTACTTTCCCATGTAATAAAGACCAGAATATCTCTTCTGAGAATTTACAAACCATCCCGATAAATGTTCCGTTCCACAAGAATTACTACCACCAAGGTACATTTGTAGCCCAATTATTTTTTCAAAATAGAAGGTAAAGATGATAGAAAAGAGAGGGTATATATGAATGATGCTGCCACACTGAAAGATCACCATCCACAAATTCTCATCAAAAGCACGCATCCAATAGACAGCAACAGCAGAGAGCAGCCAAACTGCATCAAGTAAGTGTGTGTTATACCAAGTTAATAAGAACAAGAACAAGAACAAGAACTCCTTTTTATTATTTCAAATAAATTTAAAACAAATGATTGCCATGCCAAAACACTTGAACCACATCCAAATTACTACCTACCCCACCTGTGAACAATTAATTACCACTCCCTCCCATCATGCAACAAATGTGGAAATTAAGTGTAATAGTGATTTGTCCAATGTTGGATACAGTAGTAAGTAATGCATAAGCAATTTCACTGGTTTATTTTTTTGGCACCAAAATACTAGCCCCACTCTTGAAAAAATACGGAGGAACATCATACCTAGGTACCCAAATCAGCATAAAAAAAATCAATAGCCCTACAATATTTTATCTTACTAAATACTACTATAGTCAAGAGCCACCTACGCACACCATCAGCTGATTAGAGAATGACCGAAATACCCTCTAAACCAACATTAGAGGGCTGTTTCGGAAATTCACCAGTCTGTTGACTCTGATCATGTCATTTGACGGCTCCCCACCGACTGCCCAACTGAGTTGACCCGTTCACCAACTCATAATCACATCACAACCCAGATCATCCAGATCTCATTCATGCATATATAGAAATATATATATATATATATATATACATACATGTATTATAGGATAGAGAAAATTGAAGCGCATACCAGCCTTCCACGAGACCACTGCTTTTGCTTTGTTGAGGCTGCTGCTGAGCGTACTGAGGAGCGTATTGGGGCGGATAGCCGCCCTGAGGAGGGTACCCCTGTTGCGGGTACCCTGGTTGTGAGTACCCTTGTGGAGGGTATCCCGGTGGCGGGTATGCGTCCTTTGGGTAATCCTGAGGAGGATAACCTGTAATGAACAAATCATCAAACCTCAACACAAAATTCCCAATAGATCTAATAAATTCATCAAACAAGCAAAAACACCTAAAACGAACAAATTAAAATTGATGAACTGACCTTGAGGAGGAGGATTACCAACGGGAGGCTGATTCTGGTTGTAGTAACTCATGATTTAGAGAAGATAGAAGAAAGGGGGTTGACTGGGTTAAGAGGAGGGAGGGGGAGAGAGAGAGAGAGAGAGAGAGAGGGTTGGTTTTTGGTGCGTTTAATCAAAGGGATAGAGAACGTTAATGACACAGAAAGGAAACGATAAATAGGTGGATGGGTGATATGCTTGATGACGAGGTGCCGTTTGTTATACAATATGTTTTGGAAAGAGCAAGGAAACAGAGCTCTAAGGAGTACTATATTTTCCTTAGGCGCGTTGAATACGCGTAAAAAAGTTATCCAAACAGGTGTTATTTGGGGGGATGGAAACTATATTCGTCTTCCAATACAAATTGATAACAAAGTTTCATAGGAAAGGGGTAAGAAAGAGTTGGGTATTATTTTTATTTATTTATTTTCTCTCTTTAGTGAAATTCCACTCTACAAATATCTAAAACAAATATGCATTTCTTGGATTGAGAAAATGTAATGAAAAATCCTAATCCACGTTTGAAAATCTATGACGAATGCATTTCGTAATTTTATTTAGTTGGTCCAATTAGTTATAAATAGTTAATTGACATAATTGACTAATTATAAAGGAGATGCTTATCTTGAGTTTGTTAATATTCAATAAATAGTCATTATAGTTAATATGGATAAATATATTATCAAAACATCATTACATATGTGGGGGTTTGTGTTTAAAATAATATAAGAGAAGAACATTCAAACTCCGTCTTTTAGGACCAATCGTAAATTCGGAAGTCTTGAGTTAAACTTTCACTGATCTCAAGTATAGAGGTCACATACCGAGAGCGAAAGCCTGTTATTAAAAAATTATTAAGAAAGAAGAGACATAGTCCGGTCGTAATGTTGAAAAACTTCTCTTTATAAAAAAACATTCAAGATATTTAGCTTGTTTATAAATAGTTGTAGTCTGTTAATCGTTATTCAATGTTATCTTTTGAGCATTGGAGACCCTATTTAAAAGAGTAATGTTACCGCGTTTAGGAGTCTCAAAAAATGTCTAAAATTTATTTAAAATATTAAAAATAAATTAAGAGACCACTAAATTATGCTTTGTACTGTCTCCTTTGTGAAATACTCTATCCATCCCATAATATATGATATTTTAGATGATTTTATTTTTTTTAAATTATTTGACGTTTTATCTAATTTAGGATAATTAACCACAATCTTTCCAAAATCACTCTTTATGAAAAAATATTGCAGATGAAAGAGTGTGACATAAGTATATGATAAATGGTATTATAAACAATTAATATTATATTTAATCATATACAATTATTTTCTTAATTATTGTACATAACTATAAAACATCATATAGAGTATATGTATAGAGTATATGTAAGGGTGTCTATATATATGATCCTTGGTATTAGTTAAGGGTGATGCTAGAGATATTTTAAAATTTTCATCTGGAATGAGGTGTCACCATAGGAAGTGGTTAGCATGAAGTTCATTTTTTAGTAAGTTGGCAATTGGCCAATAGAGTGCTGACACGCAGGCGAGGCTCTATATGTGTTAACATTTTATCGGCCAATTGACCAACTTAACAAAAAATAAACTTCATGCTAATCGGATCCATCACCATAATATTTATTAATGGTGATCTTATGTGATTAGTTATACTATAAATTATCATAAAAATATTTAGGAAATTGATATTTTCACACAATTTTTTGATATTTTCACATTAAAAGTGTCGATATAGATGTATAGCGACGGTTTTCATGTGAAAAATGTCAAAAAATTATGTGAAAATATCAATTTTCAAATATTTAATGTCATGTCATTTGAGAAACATTTGAGACCAAAAATATAAGACCCTAAGCATTACTTATTAGTTAAATTCAAGTATAAATATATCTAAATAATTAAAATCTAAAATAATCATGTTTTGTTTAATTTATTGAAAAGAAATAATTTAAAAAAAAGGGAGTATTAGGAACGACAGAAAAGACTGGACAGCACGGTTTTAAAATTTATTCTTCCAATAATTTAGGACATGTTCCAAGTTATAATTGAATCAACCTAAGCAAACATAAAGCAGTTAAACTATATTAAAAATTAATGGATTCAGTACTGTGCTTAATTTTTCAGCACTTAATGTCCTTAGCTAGAGACCAAAAGTAGAAGAAAAAAATTCAGTCTCTGTCAATCACATGAACAACAACATTCTTGGTAATAAACTATTAAAAGGTGTGTTGGGTCGTGATATTTTATCTCTCTCTTTGGTAGAGATGCGCTTTATTCTTTTTATTCTATGGGCCTTTATTATTGAATTATGAAAATCATTTCCCAATCATCATATTATTTTCATTTCAAACTTATAAAGACCGAATTTTGGTCATTGGATCAATCCTTTAGACATTTTAAATATCTACAATCTTTCGACCAGTAATGATGAAAAAGCATGCTTGGTTGACTAAAGAACCCGCCATGCATTAATGTGGATGGGATCATAATCTATTTGGCAGAAGTAATAAATGATCAAAAGCAATGGATAAACTACATGCATTTGGCAGGACCCATCGCAGTAAAGGGAATGTGTCAGTAGTAGTGGGTACACGATAAATGTGCAAAAGGAGGGTATAACTCGCAAGGAAGTCTTCACAAAGAGTGACGCTCATACACTTCTTAATTTAGAAACACATATTCACAGAGAATTATTATTATCTCTCGATATCAATACATTAAGCAATATAGCCTCCGTTTTTCGATAAACCTTGTGAATTCACATATCGACTCTCACGCTCGAAGCTATCCCCGACGGAACCGCCGCCAAGCTTGTGGTGTTTATTGTGTTTACGCTTGCAGGATCGTGGACGCTTTTAGGTGATTGGGACGTGACGAAAGATCTTGGCGTTAACATCAGGCTAAGGAGGGGCTTTTTTCAATCACAATTGTTTAAATTTGCTTCAAAGATGATGAGGAGTAGAGATGGAACACCGTAAGGTGTGCAATGGTCGTTAGTTCATCACGCCTCGATTTCAAAGAAAGGATCGCTTGGGTCCTTCTAAAAGTGCTTTCGAGAGCACGGCTTCTAAACACATGATTCGGAAGAACTTCGTCTCAAGATCCACGGTGGAGCCAGACGGAAGTTAGTTTTCAACGTTGATAAGGGCGTGATCCCAATCAGAACGGGTAGCGGTTCACGACCGTAACTCATCGCCAAGTGGTCAAGAAGACCGAGCTACCAAGTTGGCGAGGACGGCGGACGAAGCGGATAAAGCTTTGAGGTTCTGTTAAAACAAAGGAAGATATAGCCCAACAGATGCTTCAGTGAATGAGTTGAGAGACGAAGCATCTAGCCATATACATTCAAGGGCGAGAGTAGCATAAGGAGGTACCCGTCGGAAGGGTAAGGAGCCGGAACATTCTACGATGTGTCTGTGGATCATTCTCACAAGAGAGGAGATCGAGAAGCGTAACGCCTTACCTCTGAAAAGAAGGTAATCGACGATCGTGGGATCAATTCATCGCGACGATGAAAGACGAAGAAGCGTGTCGAGAGAAATTATGCCGAAACCCAAGGGGAGAATATCATACAACCGCTTCTCATCACGAGGATGAGATTTTACGACCTAGTAAATCGAAAAGTCCCGCAAAGGCGGTGAGATCGGCAGGAAACGGTCGATCCATTCAAAGCCTAATGTCGCCTGAGAGAAGGAGATCTCATCACAAACTCAAGGTGTTGATTTTCCGTAAGAGAGTTGAAAGAACTCCAAAACAATCGTCGAGGTCCAACAGTGAAAGATACTTCGTAAGAAGCGCCCCTTTTTCTCTCTCGATATTCTCGGGGAGAAAGCGATGCTACCAAAAAGTTACCTCGCATGGAAAGCTATGATGGGTCAGAGATCCTTATGACCATAGTCAAAGCGTTCAATCAATTAATGGATTATTACGATTTTATCGATGTCGCTAAATGTCACACTTTTTACTACTTTGAGAAAAGACGCCGACGGTGGATGGGGACTTTACCATCGGATTCTATCTCCTCGTGGACCGAACTTTGTGATAAGTTCCATGCCCGCTTTTGAAGCAACCAAGAAGGGGAAGCTTCTGTGCTCTTAAAGACAAGTCCCGTAGCTTCACCAACGAATCTTTAAGCCAATATGTAAAGAGGTTTAGGGAAGCGACGGACAGTGTCCGATCTTAATGATCTCCAAGTCGTTGGATTGTTCCGTAATGGGCTAGATCTAGTTAAATCGGAGAAATTGGTAAAGAAATTGATGTTTCACCATCCGAAAAGCTTCAGCAGGCTTCCTTCGACAAGGCAGAGGGCTATATATTGTTGTAGAAGAGGCTATGAACAGTTTGAAAAATCCTTCTTTGAGCCAATTAAAGGAGGTAGAGGTTCCCAAGACTCGATGTTGATCGAGAAGAGTGGAGGATACAACCAAAGGGCGTAAGGTAGTTCAAGAAGTATAGTAACTCACGGCGACAAGCGCAAAGAAATCGACACCTGTTCTTACCCTCAAGGTTAATAAGGTTTACACCCAATTGAATCTGAGAGGTCGATAATTTTGGATCGGATCCAAACCAAACCTTTCTTTGAACCACCTCGTGATAATTACAAAACGGACATGGCAACCCTCGCAAATATTGTGGTTATCATCAAGTCGCCGGGTCGCTTACACTAATGAATGTTGTAATTTAAAGGATTTTGTAGAAAACAAGATTAAAAGTGGCTCATCGATTCAATATGTGGTCGAGAAAGACCGTCAAGATCAAGCAGTTATCAATCGCACTGCTCAAACAGCCTTCAAGTACCGCTTTGTTCAAAATGCTCCACCACCGCCAAGGCAAGTCGTTGATGTAATAACTGGAGGGTCTGTTGGGAAATTAGTAGGTAAGAAGAGGAGGTCTTATCTTGATTCGCTTATGTCAATAACAGATGCTACTCAAGATCGATGTGCCTTTTCAGAACTCGTTATTTCATTTACGGATGCGGATTATCCTTCTGAGCCCATTGAACCGCATGAAGGGCATTGGTGATCACAGCATATGAAAGGGCTCGGTGGATGTGAAACGACGCCGATAGATAACGGATCTCTATGGACATTCTTTATGCCAATGCTTATCAAAGAATGCATCTCGATGGGCACAAAATGGAGGTCTGGACAGAGGCTCCTCTATATGGTTTTAAGAACGATCCACCAAAGAAGCAGCACTATGAACTCCCCGTCATCTTCTAAGACGACCCCAAAGAAGTGGAGATAACTTGTAAATTTTATGTTGTGCATGTGGATTCTGGGCCATAACGCCATTTTGGGAAGACTCTACGTTGATCGCTTCTTCAAGTCAGAATTTCTATCCCACATTTCAAAATCAAATTCCCCACAAAGACATGGAGTAGGAGAGGTGATGGGTGATTTAGACTGCCCAGGAGATGTTATCTAACTCTGTCATTTCATCCGGAATGGGGTCAAGAACAAAGAAAAGACGATGGCAATTGAAATCGAACCCTTCACCGAGAGCAACTCGTAAATGGTTGGTGATCCCTCATTGGGGACGGAGGAGTTTGAGTTGGTCGCCTAAAGTTTGACAAGATAAAGTGAGGATTGGTTCAGCTTGCTGTAACCTCTTGGACCAATCTTATGGAACTCTTACGATGTTATGTCGATATTTTTGCATGGGAACCACAAGACATGCCCGAGTTAGCCGGAAGGTTCTTGAGCATAAACCGGAGATAGATCCTTCAAAAAGCGGTTCGTCGAAGAGGCGGATATTTGCTCCGAACGCCAAAAGATCATCGATGAAGAGGTTGCAAAATTGTCGGTCACGACTTCATCTACTTAAATTGATTACCCCGAGTGGATAAGAAATGTAGTATTGGTGCGTAAGCATAATGGAAAGTGGCGAAGAAGTTGCATCGACTACACCGACCTTAACAAAGCCTCGTCTCAAGGATTTTTATCCCCCGCCCATATCGATCAAATTTAATCGATGCCACTTGGGTACGCATTACTAAGTTTTATGGATGCTTTTTCAAAGTTATCATCAAATATCCATGTGCAAAGAAGACATTCCAAAACAAGAAGATTCATTACACACCGTTCAGTGTATGCATACAAAAAAAATGACTTTTGGCCTCATTAATGCTGGAGCTACCTACCAAAGGATGATGAACTTCATATTCGATAGACAGCTGGGGAGGAACATGGAGGTTTATGTAGATGACATGATCGTGAAGAGTATGCAAATTCAGAAACATTTGGACGATCTAGAGGAGTGCTTTCAAATTATTCGTTATCGTCAACTGAGACTTAACCCGACCAAATGTACTTTCGGCCTTGGTGCTGGAAAGTTTCTGGGTTATCTGGTCAGTCAAAGGGGTATCGAAGCCAATCCAGAGAAAATCCAGGCCATCCTCGACATGAAGACTCCTCAGTCATTCAAGGACGTTCAGCCGTCGAATCGGTAGGATGCAGCTTTAAGGAGGTTTGTCGCCAATCTGCAGAGAGATGTCTTCCTTTCTTCGACACATGAAGGGACCAAGAATGCTAAGACGCTCCAGTGGACTTCCGGTGTGAAGACGCTTTCCAAGGTATAAAGACGATTCATCTTCTGGCCCTTTATTGGTCAAGCTTCGTCCCAAAGCAGAGACTTTATATTTGTACCTTGCGCAAGTTCCTTAGCTAGATTGGAGCGCTTTTGATTCGGAGATCGTGGGAAGCAACATCCTGGCCTATTACGCCACCACGCCCCACGAGATGTCAAACCGTATCCTAACATTGAGAAATTTGCCTTTGCTTTAATAATTGCCGCGAGAAAGCTTGGCAAGATTTTCAAGGTCGACTCTCGGTCATCTACACGGATCGACCATCAAGAAGGTGATGGGCAAGCTAGAGGTCTCGGGTAGACTAAAGAAGCATGGACTATGGAGTTATCCCAATTTTTCATCGAGTATCATCCCGAATCGCCATCAAAGGCCAAGCCCTGGCCGATTTTATGGTAGAATGCTCGTTCACCGGCAGAATCTTGAGTTACTTGGAAGTCAATCTTCGATCGAAAGCAAAAGGCCGTTCTTCGCCAGGTCGGGAAAGGCGTGGACGCCAGATGCGTATGGATCTCTACGATGATCATTAGTGGAGCAGAATTATTTTAATAAGTCCGGAGGGATTTAAGGTCCAAAGAAGCCATCGATTCGGGTTTAAAGCAACGAATAATGAGGCCGAGTACTGAAGCGTTGTTAAGAAGTGTCCGATTAGCGAAGAGTCTCAAGTCCAACAGATTGATTATCTATAGTGATTCTCGGTTGGTCGTTAAACAAATTGCCGGGAGATTATGAAGCTCGTGGAACCCGAATGATCAAATATCCGGAATTAAGAAACCAACTTCAATTTTTTGCTTTCAGACGAGTTTTGTAGTATATAGAAGAACGACACCCCATCGCTGACGATGCATTGTCAAACCGCCACTACGGATGCAGATGTTTTTCATGGATCGGTGTATTTGGAAATTTTATAAAAATTTGAAAGTGTTCAAAGACGTAAATGTTGATGTGTATCGAATCTAACAAATTGTTGGATGACCCCCACATCGAGTATTTGGCAGATGGCGTCCTTCCTTCGGATCAAATGTCGGGTAAAGAAGATCAAGTACAAGAGTACTAATTTTAGTCTTATCGATGGGGATCTCTATCGATTGGCATTTTCTTCACCATTATTGAAATGTTTGGTTCCGTCTCGGCGAAAGTATGCTCTTCTGGAAGTTCATGAAGGGATTTGCGGTGATCATACGGTCGCTAAGTCTTTAGCACATAAAGTACTTCGACAAGGTTACTATCGTCGCCACAATTTTCAAAGAAGCTACAGAATCACGCCAAGAAATGTGAAAATGCCATTTCAATAGTCCGGTTCCACATCACCACCGGAAGAGTTATACTCGATTCTATCTCCTATACCCTTCACCGTCTCTGGGTAGATATATTGGGACCGTTACCTAAAGCTAAAGGTCAAAGTTTTCGGCCATAGTTCTTATTGATTATACGACTAAGTGGGTAGAGGCAAAACCACTTTACGATAATGTAACAGAGTGCTTAAAGTTTATAAAGGAGTCTCGTGGTGTTTCGCCGGGATCCCTAAGGTATTGATATCGGACAATGGACGCTAATTCGTGGGTTCAAAATTTGAAGAATTTTTGAACGATTTGGGGATTCAAAGACAAGAAGACTTCGTGGCTCATCCACAACCGAATGGGCAAGTCGAGGTGACCAACAGACGTCGCCGAACGGAATCAAAGCGTAGATTGGATGAAGCTAAGGGAGATGGCGGAAGAATTCATCGAGCGTCTTTGTGGGCATACCGAACTACACCAAGGACTACTACAGGGATTCGCCTTTTTCGATTGCCTATGGTATTGATGCCTTAGTCCCCGCCGAGATCGGATCTCCAAGTCTTCTGTAGGTCAATTCAAAGAAATCTACAACGATGAAGGATGAAGGCTAACTTGGACTCGCTAGACGAAGTCGAGAGGAAGCTTTAATCAAATTGGTCGCTTATCAACGAAGGGTGGCCAAACATTATAACAAGGGCGCTAAACTTCAGAGGTTCAAGTAGGAGACTTTGTTCTTAGAGAAGCCGAAGCTTCTACGCCTCAAAACACGGGAAAGCTAATGCCGAATTGGGAAGGACCATATGAAGTAATCGAAGTACCAAAGCCAGGCACTTATCGATTAAAGGCACTTGATGGTTCCGAAATCAAGAATACTTGGCGTCGCGTGCTTCTAAGTATTTTCAATGAAGATTAAGTCAGTTTATCGGAAGTCTGTACACAATTGTTTGATATTAATAAAAGATCACTTTTCCACAATTTATCACTGGTCCTATTGGTCCGAAGGTCACTATGGTGTAAGGAGGTATGGTAGGACTCGCTGGCCATTCGATGGTAGCCCCAGGTCCTTTTGGTCCTATATTGATCTTATCAGGGTGGTAAGTCAATGGTCCTATTGGTCCGAAGGTCACTATGGTGTAAGGAGGTATGGTAGGACTCGCTGGCCATTCGATGGTAGCCCCAGGTCCTTTTGGTCCTATATTGATCTTATCAGGGTGGTAAGTCAATGGTCCTATTGGTCCGAAGGTCACTATTATGTAAGGAGGTATGGTAGGACTCGCGGCCATTCGATGGTAGCCCCTGTGTCCTTTTGGTCCTATATTGATCTTATCGGTGGTAAGTCAATGGTGGTCCTATTGGTCCAAGGTCACTATGGTGTAAGGAGGAATGGTAGGACTCACCGGCCATTCGATGGTAGCCCTGTGTCCTTTTAGTCCTATATTGATCTTATCAGGTGGTAAGTCAATGGTCACTATTAATCCTTATGTCTTCGTTCTTATTTATTTGTCGTCCAAATTTACTTCACGATGATTGATCTCACTCTTCTGCATCAATGAGTATAAGTTATTTATTTTGTTTAAGTGTTGAGTTCGCATTTTATTTAGTTCGGTTAAGTTGACTCGTCCAGTAAAATTCAATTCACTTCATCGCAGATAAGTTAATCGTTATATGCCATATCTAATTCATTAGTTCAACTTATCGATACTAAATTATCGACAAGATAATCGATCGGAATCAAGTCATAATCAAGACAGCTTAAAGATTTATCAATAAACATAAAATGCTCATTTCATTTAAATCAATTGTAAATTAATTACATGAACATGAAAAGTTTAAAGTAGTTAAATATTTACATAGAAACCAAAACATGATATATATTCAGCACCGCCTTCATCATCTGGAATTGAAAGCAATGCCGAGTCCAATTGAAACCGATAGCTTCTTCTTTTCCTCGTTCTCGATACCCTCGTATCCTCCGAATAAACCTTCATGATCTCTACATTAAGTTCATCCGAGTCCCTATACTCGCTGGATCTCGCTCAAGCTCTTCAATCGAGAATAGGCCTCAATCCTCAAGGTCCTTTATTTTATGGCGAGCTTGTGACGCTGGCCTTACGCCTTCGGGCTTCATCTTGAATCTTCGCCTCAAACTTCACCAAGTGTAGGACTAAGCTTCGATGGTCAAGAAAACTCCTCATTTTTCGCCTTCAGAGTAAGTTCTCTTCAACCAAACCAAAGATTCTGATTGGTTAGAGTTTGTTGGTCGGCTTCGGACGCGCAACCAACCCATCCTCGTGGGTCCTTAGTTCGCATATCGATGTCTTCAAATCCATCTTAGCCCGATCCAATTCTATCTCAAGACCGTTGATGGTATGAAAAGCATCTTCACGATCAGCTCTTTCTCGGTCCAAGGTCGATTTCAAAGATGTTTATCTCTTTGTCGATGAAATCTTCCTCCTTTCTCCATTTATGTGTCTCTTGACGCAATCGTCAAGACAAAAGATTAGCCCGCACATTTTCAAAATATTCAAGTTAAATGTATAAAATACTCAAGGAAAATAGAGATGTAGAGGAAGAAGTGATTGTTATTTACCTCGCCAAATAACTCATTCCCTCGTCGAGAAGATTTCCATCCAGATGATCACCGAATCCGGTGGTCGCCGCGGTGCCGAACGAAAAGCTCAAGAGGTCAAAAGGAAAGTTAGCGTTGAACTCCGGGCCATAGGTCGGAGATCCCATGACCTGCAGATGATAACCTTGACCAAGGACCGGCCGTTTCGGGAGAAGGTCTCTGCTTTTCGGGAGAGAGGAATGGGTCGTTTCGGGAGGTATAGAGGTCCGCATGAATAGTTTTTCAATTATGGGGATTTGTTTGGAGTGGGTTCTTTGGGTGTTGAAAGCGAGGCGGAACTTGGATGGCTTTCGTGGGTACGCTTCTCTTCCCGGATAACGCTGAATCCCTTCGCCCCTGGTCACCGCATCTCTTCGATCAGATTTCTGCTGGGGGCACGAAGGGTGGAATGATCAAGACCGAGGAACCCCGAGCTCTTCTTGGCAGATTAAAGGGGTTATTTTTGTTTTTAATTTTTGGTCCTAAGTATACTCCTTCGATCAGACGATCAAGTAAACTACCGATCGAGGAATAGTTTGGAGGTTGGTTCTGCTTTCATTGTGGGTTCGGAGGAGTTACGAGAAAGGTCGAATGGGTTTTTCGATGCTCTTCTCTTTTGTCGAGGGTTGAAGGGTCTCTTCCGTACGAAAACCTCTTCTACCTCTGTTTTTTTCCGCTTGAAATTCATCCGTATGAATTTCGTGTGTTGACCAACTTTCGGGGTAGCTTCCGGTTGGTGTAGCCTCAATTGCTTCAAGACTTCCCAGATAAAAATCTTGAACTCCTTTATTTCTAAGGAGCTCTATTCGATCAAAGATATCGCATAAATCAAACAATTCCATGTTATAATTATATATTATGGAATATTTCAAAAAATATATATATATGAAATAAGTCGGTACTTACACTTACGGTCATATAACCATGCTTGCTTCGAGAGAGTCCGTATTTCCACTCTTCCTTCTGGAAGTTGTCGAATAGCTCCATCATTTCCACTTCCCTTTCTTCGTAAACATCTCCAAAGTCGCCAGATATTTTTTCGTCACCGATTGCCCGGCCGGAGAGAAGAGATCTCGTGGCCTTTGATTTAAAAAACCATTTCGTGCCATCCCCTATTGTCAAGGGGTGTTCACCAAATAACGTCTCACAAATTTTTCTCCGGACTTCGGAGAATGTTTCACGAGGGCCTTGAATCCCTTCTCCCCGGACTATACTATCTTGTAGACAAAGTGAAGAAGAAGTCCAGTGAGGGCTCGACGCCCAATTCATGGCGTAAGGCCACGAAGGCGCCGAATGTGGATGTAGGAGTTCGGCACCAGCCAGAAAATCCTACACCCAGAACCCCAGTAGGGTCACTATAAAGACGCGTGAAGGGAAAACGAACCCCTTCTCCAAAGAAAGTCACCGACTACCCCATCCTTCTTCAGCCGCTGATACATCTTCTCACCGTAATCAGGGTACCCCGACAAAGGCGTGGGTATCCGGAATGTGGAACCGAAGTTCGTACCCTCTTTAATTCAAATTTCATTATGATAGAAGGAGTGTTGGCACGCGAGAATCGCTCAAGACTCTGTAGTATTAGGAGGGGTTTTTTTGGGTTTTCTGTTTAGGATTCGTGGTCAAGTCCCCTCATGAAGATTAGGGGTTGGTGGAACCACGTTGATGGGTGTTACAAGTATGGGAACTCGCTCGTGGTTGTGGGAAGCCATTTGTGACGATTTGCGAGAGAGAGATCGTAAATTTTGAAAGGCGCTTGAATTTCAAATGAACAGGTAAAACTGTCAAATTTGGTAAAGTTGTCTTTTTATACTGACGGTTACACGGTATTCAAGACGGGTACATTAAATGCAAGTAATAATTTGGAATTTGAATGGGAAGCGTCCGGTTTCGGGTCCGGGTATTTAATGGATAGAGCCTTTTCGAATTGGGCCCTTAAATTCTTTTCACTTCATTTCGTGAGTAATAAATGGGTACGTTTTTAATTACATCTTGTTATTTATTGATTCTCAGTAAAATATCATGGATTGTTTATAGTTTTCTATTAAACATTCTGCTCAACAAAAACTAGGGGCAATGTCGGTCGTGATATTTTATCTCTTCGGTAAGTGTATCGGGCTTATTCTTTTTTATTCTATTGGGCCTTTATTATTGAATTATGAAAATCACGTTCCAATCATCATATTATTTTCATTTCAAACTTATAAGACCAAGATTGGTCATTGGATCAATCCTTTAGACATTTTAAATATCTACAATCTTCGACCAGAATGATGAAAAAAGCATGTCGGTTGACTAAAGAACCCGCCATGCATTAATGTGGATGGGATCATAATCTATTTACGGTGAGTAATAAATGATCAAAAGCAAATGGATAAACTACATACGTTCGGCGGCAGACCCATCTGCAAAGGGAATGTCGGAGTAGTAGTGGGTGGCACGAAGAATTGTGCAAGGAGGGTATAACTTGACAAGGAAGTCTCTACCAAGAAATGACGCTCTCATACACTTTTAATTTAGAAACACATATTCACAGAGAATTATTATTATCTCTCGATATCAATACATTAGGCAATATAGCCTCCGCTTTTTCGATAAACCTTGTGAATTCACATATCGAATTTCACGCCGAAGCTATCCCGACGGAACCGCCGTCAAGCTTGTAGTGTTTATTGTGTTTACGCTGCGCGAGGATCGTGACGTTTTTAGGTGACGGACGTGACGAAAGATCTTGGCGTTAACAAGGTGTATTTGCCAAATCGATCTCAAGACAATACCAGCTCATTCTCATTAGCTCATAAAATAAAATAGTGGGAAAAGCTTCTTCTTCTTCTTCTTTTTAATAGATTGACAGACATAGCTTATAGCTAGCTAACTATCATCAGGAATTATTTATGGGAATTGGGGAAGCAAAAGTCATGTATATATCAATCAGGTCGGGGTTATTGAAGCATGGCAAACAATATTGCTTGTTTTGTAGGTGTTGGGCTTAGCTTATAAAACTGCTGCAAATACTCGCTCACAACCACCTTCTTGTACCTCCTCTTGCCAGAGTCCTCCTTCCCATCTTGTACCGGTTCAATCTCGGCATCCGGTGGCGGGTTATAAAACACCGCCACCGAAAAGCGCTCTACGTTACTTTGAGCAACGAGAACGCGATGCCACGGGCTAATAAACCTGCCATTGCTCATTATCTCCATAAAATCTCCAAAATTCACTAGCAACGTATCCGGTGGCCATGGCACTGTTATCCATCTCTTGTCTTTAAGTACTTGAAGGCATTCGCTGGCTTCAAACTGCATTAAGATTGTGAGCCCACTGGCATCAGAATGTGGGCATAGACCCATGGCTAGGTCCGGCCTCGGACACGGCGGGTAGTAGTTTATTCTTAGTTTGAGCTCACTTTTATTAGGCTCGAATTGGTGTAAGAAAACATGTGTATGTAGTAACAGGGCCTCTGCAAGGGCTTGGAGTAAATTATCACAAACTTTTCTGGCTTCATTCACATATCTCTCCATCACTTGCCTGCATTAATACGACCAAATTCAATTTATTTTACCTTTTCTTAGGATACACCTAACTCAATAATTAATTTTAACCAAATTAATCTTACCTGAAATTGGGTGGTTTTTGAGGCCAAACAAGCTGGAGTTGTTGATCAGCCGGAGCTGCCACCATGGTCAACCTGTCAATCCAATCCAACGGTTGATCTTCCGATTTCACAAAGTTCCGGCCATATCCCATATTATCCACACTCATATATGATCCAACACTTGCTTTCTTTTTCTCAAAAGACAAACCAAAGAAACCCTTGACAACATCCCTTACACCATCCAACAATGAATTGCTTATACCATGATTTGTTATTAAAAACATACCCCAATCTTTAGCACAACTGGCTAGTCTGGCTACTTCTTGGCCTCGACCCTCTGGTTCGGACCCGAATTTTAGTTCTAGTACGTCTATAATTGGAAGGGTTTCTTGGACATGGTCAACAAGGGTGGTCGCCGGAGCAATTGGCTGGTCAGGTGGCAACCTTATGAACCTCTCCGGCAAGCGCTTGAGCCCTTTACGTGATAGTTCTTGAACCACCGGAACCCTAGTGGTTTGTACTAGATCGTTTTGGTCAGTAAATTTGGCTTCATGGAAGAACTCTTCATTATTCTCCTCCATTTGTTTTAGATGGTGTTAACGCCAAGACCTTTCGTCACGTCCCAATCACCTAAAACGCCCCGATCTCGCAACGTAAACACAATAAACACCACGTTCGACGGCGGTTCCGTCGGGGATAGCTTCAGCGTGAGAATCAAGTATGTGAATTCACGGTTTATAGAAAAGCGGAGGCTATATCGCCTAAGTGTATTGATATCGAGATAATAATAATTCTTCGTGAATATCCGATTCTAAATGAAGAAGTGTATGAGAACGCACTTTTGGTGGAGACTTCCTTGTCAAGTTATACCTCCTTTTTCAATTATCGCCACCCACTACTACCCGACACATTCCCTTTACCCGATGGTCCCCGCCGACGCACGTAGTGTATCCACCGCTTTTCATCCTTTGTTTTCCACCGCCACGGTTATGATCCCATCCACATTATGCGTATGGCAGTTCTTTAGTCAACCGACATGCTTTTTCATCATTCTGGTCAAAGATTGTAGATATTTAAAATGTCTAAAGGATTGATCTCGAATCCAATCTTGGCCTTATAAGTTTGAAATGAAAATGATATAATGATTGGGCTTAATGATTTTCATAATTCAATAATAAAGGCCCAATAGAATAAAAAGAATAAGCCCAATATATTTACTAAAAAGAGATAAAATATCACGACCCAACATTGCTTCTCTAGTTTTTTGTTGAAACGAATGTTAAATAGAAAACTATAAACAATCCATGATATTTTCACGAGAATCAATAAATGACAAGATGTAATCAAAACGTACTCCATTTATCACTCACTTAAATGAAATGAAAGGAAGTTAAGGGCCCAATTCGGAAAGACTCTATCCATTAAGTACCGGGACCAAATCGGACGCTTCCCATTCAAATTCCAAATTATTACTAGCATTTAATGCACCTGTCTTCAACACCGTATGTAATCACAAGATAAAAGGATAACTTTACCAAATTTGACAGTTTTACCTGTTCATTTGAAATTCGAGCGCCTTCTAAAATTTCTGATCTCTTTCTCTTTGCAAATCGTCACAAATGGCTTCTCAAAACCCTGAACAGAGTTCTCCCATACTTGTAACACCCATCACCGTGGTTCCACCAAACCCTAACCTTCATGAGGGGACTTGTGCACGAATCCAGACGTGAAAACCAAAAACCCTTTCGACTACTACAGAGAGACGGAGCGATTCTCGCACGCCAACACTCCTTCTATCATAACCGATTTGAAATCAAGAGGGTTCGAACTCTGCCCACATTCCAGATACCCCGTCGTTGTTAGGGTACCCAGATCTGGTGAGAAGAAGATGTACCAACGGCTTTCAAGGATGGACTACCGCATCTTGGATTCCTTCTTGGAGAAGGGGTTCGCTTCCCCTTCACGCCTTTATAGTGACCTTCCGGGTTTTTGGGTGTAGGATTTTCACAACCGGTGCTTAGAACTCCTACATCCACATTCGCCTTCGTGGCCTTCGTCATGAATGGGCGCCGAGCCCTCATGGACTTCTTCTTCACCGCCTATAAGATAGTACAATCCAGGAGAAGGGGTTCAAGGCCTCAAAGAAACATTCTCCGGAAGTCCGGAGAGAAATTTGACAGACGTTCATTTGGTGAACACCCCTTCGAGCAATAGGGGATGACACGAAAAATGGTTTTTCGTCAAAGGCCCTGAGATCTCTTCTCTTCCGAACTGGGCAACTGACGAAAAAATATCTGCTGACTTCGGAGATGTTTCTGAAGAACGAGAAGTGGAGATGATGGAGCTATTTGACAACTTCCCGAAGGAAGAGTGGAAATATGGACTTCTCTCGAAGCAGGCATGGTTATATGACCATAAGCGTAAGTACCAGCTTATTTCATATATATGTATATTTTTTGAAAATATTCCATAAAATATAATTATAACATGGAATTGTTTGATTCAGGCGATGTCTTTGATCGAATGAGCTCTGTAGAAATAAAGGAGCTCGAAGATTTTTTATCTGGTAAGTCTTCGAAAGCAATTGAGGCCACACCAACCGAAGCTACCCCCGAAGTAGATCCAACGCCAGAAATTCATACGGATGAATTTCAACCAGAAGAAACAGAGGCTGAAGAGATTCTCATACCAGAAGAGACTCTTCACCCTCGACAAAAGAGGAGAGCTACCAGAAAACCCAGGTCAGTCCCTCTAGTAACTCCTCCCGAACTTATACCAGAAACAGAGCCAACCTCCAAAACCATTCCTCGATCAAAGGCTTACTTGATCGTCTCCGATCAAGGAGCATACTTAGGACCAAAAACTAAAAACAAAAATAACCCCTTTAATCGCGAAGAGCTCAGGGGTTCCTCGCCTTCTTCATTATTCCTCCTTCGTGTGCCCCTCGTAGAAATACAGATCGAAGAGGGCGGTGCGACGGGACGAAGGATTCCGACGTTATCCGAAAAGAGAAACGTACTCGATACCATCCAAGTTCTCAGAGATCCGCTTCAACACCCAAAGAACCTACTTCAAACAAATCTCCGTAATCGAAACCGTTCATGCGGACCCTACACCCCAAACAAACCCACTCTTTTCTCCCCGAAAGGTCGAGACCTTCTCCGAACGGCCGGTCCTTCAGGTCAAAGTTATCATGCCGAGGCCGTGGGATCCCCGACCCTGTGGCCCAGGTTCAACGCCAACTTTCCCTTTGACCTCTTTGGAGCTTTCGTCAAGACACCGACGACCACCCGGCTTCGGTGATCATACTGACGGAAATCTTCTCGACGAGGGAATGAGTTATTTGGCCAAGGTAAATAGCAATCACTTCTTCCTCTACATCTCTATTTTCCTTCGAGCATTTTATACGTTTAACTTGAATATCTTGAAAACATGCAGGCTAATGCTGTCTTCGGACGACTGCGTCCGAGACACATAAATGGAGAGGCCGAGGAAGATTTCATGCGCCAAGAGATAAACATGCTGAGATCGACCTTGGATCGAGAAAGAGCTAGCCGTGAAGATGCTTTTCATACCATCAACGGTCTTCAGATAGAATTGGATCGGACCAAGATGGATTTGAAGACCTCTGATGATGAATTAAGGGCCACAAGGGATGGGTTGGCTGCGTCCGAAGCCAGCCAACAAACTCTGACCAACCTGAATGCCGGTTTGGTTGAAGAGAACTTACTCCTGAAGGCAAAAAATGAGGAGTTCTCTTCAGCCAACCGAAGCTTAGTCCTACAACTTGGTGAAGTTGAGACGAAGATTCAGGATGAAGTCCGAAGGCATAAGGCCAAGCGTCACAAACTCCGCCATAAGATAAAGGACCTTGAGGGACGAGGCCCTGTTCTGACTGAAGATGTAAGACCCCGAAATTTTTTTAAATAAAAAGGAATTTCCTTTATTTATTATTTTGAAATAGTAAGGGTTGATTTGATTAATGTGGATAGTAAAGGGTTAAATACATAAATATTTCAAAATAAGCAAGTGGTTATAAAATATTCATTTTGTCTGGGAATATTCGTTTGGTCGTGGAATATTCGTGCATCGTCGGGAATATTCGTTTGGTCGTAGAATATTGCATCGTCGGGGAATATTAAATGCGACAAGTAATGATATATGTGGGCCCCATAAGAAAAGCGATTGGATGAGGAAAAGCGACAAAGTTTGGGTGGTTATAAATAACTTGGCGTAGTTATTACCAATTAAGACCGTTGTTGTTACCTTTAAGATCATTGGAATACCCGGTGGTTAAAATATATAATACGCTGTCGCAGAAAGAAGACACCAGATCGCATGAAGATTGTTGAATTATTGATCCTTACGTGAAGGCACTACTCAATAATTATTACATGAGTTCTTGCTCAATAGTTTATTTTATTGATTCAATAATTTCTTTGCGTTGGTATTTTATATTATTGTTGTTTCAATAATTGTCACCGCACAAGATTTCCCATTATCGGATCAATAATTCATATTATTTGAATAATATTATTAGATAACATTATTGGCAATGTCTAGAAAGTTCGTCTAAGGAGAGGTTTGGTCACCTAATCATGCGCCAAGAAGGAGAGATCCTTATTCGAAAGCCCCCTTTCCCGGGAACGTACTGGTCATTATAAATGTGATTCTCGTAATATTATTTGTGAATAATTAATTATTGATTCACATGATAAGGAAATATTTATTTTATATGAATATAAATGATGGATTTATTTATGTGGTTATTAATGAAGGAATTAATGTTGAGGTGTTTTATCGTATTTTATCTGGATTGGAGGTATTAAAATCAAATCGTGGGTTTTGAGATATATTGCGGGGGTTATAATTTTAATCCGACCGTTGGATTGTGGTAATTTTTGGGTATGTTATACATACATAAGTTGAGTATATGTCCACAAATTTTGAACCGTTAAAATGCACGAATGATTTGTTGTGAATTTTAAGAGGTGTCGGATTCGGAAATTAGGTTTATAATTGATTTTGGTGGAAAATTCTAGAATTGAGTGGGCCCCACTTGTGGTTGGTGAAGAAATGTGCTGAATTTTATTTCAAATGTGGTGGGTGGCAATAGTAGTAGTGTAGTAAAGCCATCAGTAAGCAGGTCAAGTCTCCGCCTTCATGCTTAACATTTTCCTATAAATAGAGGGCTAAGTTAGAATTGAAAATCACACCGTAAACATTAGCTTTTTCTCTTTCTCTCTATATTATCGAGCGTATTTTGTGAGTATTTAGATACTTTGAGAGTTCTTTGTTCAAGATAAGTTTCATTCAAAGATCACTTGAGACCTTTCCTTCCAAGAAATCTTGATTCTTCGAGGTAAGTGGATGTTATTTTATTCTCAAATGATATTATTTCTTCAATATCATTACTTTGAAATATTGGTTGGAACTTTTTATCAAATTTGGAACTTTTTTCATGCTCTGGGGTTACTATTCATGAGTTACTATTCACGAGTTACTTATTCATGAGTTCTTATTCACGAAGTTACTATTCACGAGTACTATTCATTAAGCGTGAAGATGTTTTTTTGTGGAATTTCTATCTTTTGGTGTTTGAGTTACTATTCACGATACTCAAGACTATTCACGATATCAAGACTATTCACGAATCATTTAAGACTATTCATCAAAAATGAAAATTTTTCTTTTTCGTCTAAAATATCTATTCGGATACTAGCTTTGATTGTATCCATGTTTTGATCATTCTTGAATTTTACTTCACTATGATTATTTTTGAGGTATTGTTGGACATGGATAAAACAAAGTACGAATCCTTAATCCTTAATCCTTGTCATTTTGTTTCTTTGGATTCGTTCTTTAAAAATATTTTTCATCATCCTCGCCTTAAATGATGATATTATTGAATATCTTTGGCTCAGTAGTGCAAAAGATGAATGATTTTCAAGAATATCTTTGGCTTTGTAGTGCAAAGATGAGCAGTGTTTAAATGAATACGACCGATCGATGAATATCTTTGGCTCGTAGTGCAAAGATGAGCAGTGTTTAAATGAACACGACCGATCGATGAATATCTTTGGCCTTTAGTGCAAAGATGAGCAGTGTTGAGATGAACATGACCGATCGATGAATATCTTTGGCCTTTAGTGCAAAGATGAACAGTGTTGAGATTTAACATGACCGATTGATGAATATCTTTGGCTCAGTAGTGCAAAGATGAATATTTGATTTGAGATGAATATTGATTGATGTTACGAGGATAAAATATTGATGATGGATCGTTAAATTCATAGATTATAGTAGATTTCATTCTCTACGTAACTCTTCTATGAATTATTATTTCACATGCGAATATTGATCTGAAACTTGTCATCTATCAGATTCTATCAGATTTTTCCTCGTTGGAGACTAACGATAATTTGTTGTATATTATCTTAGTCATAACATTCTTTACCGGGCTAGTTGAGCTCACCCTTTCCTCTTGTTGTTCCATTTTTCTTCTCGTGAGGCGAGAATGTAGCGAGTCTTAGTCGGGTTATGGAATGAAGGTTCTAGAGAGAGTTGTTTAGTAGTCCTCACCATTATTGTAAAATAATGTATCAATAAATGTGATGAGGATTTATTTGAGTATAAATATTGTGCAGAAGATAATATTTGTATTTAAACTCACGCTTTTATTGTTGTGATAATAAAGTTGTAGTTGTTTCTGTACCATGTATTTGGCGACTCAGAATGGGTTGGATGGAATGAACCTATTTTGGGGTCGTCACAGAAGAGCTTCGGAAGCAGATTCAGGCAGAGTATAGGGACTCGGATGAACTTAATGTAGAGATCATGAAGGTCTATTCGGAGGGTACGAGGGTGCCGGGGAACGAGGAAAGAGAAAGCGGTGGTCGTCAAATTTGGACTCCTAAGACCGCTTTCAATTCGATAATGAAGGCGATGCCTGAATATTTATCATATTTTTGGTTCTATGTAAATATTTAACTACTTTAAACTTTTCATGTTTATGTAATTAATTTACAATTGACTTAAATGAAATGAACATTTTATGTTTATTGATAAATCTTTAACTGTCTTGATTATGACTTCGGTTCTGATCAGTATCTTGTCAATAATTTAGTGTCAATAAGTAGAAATAATGAATTAGATATGGCATATAACAGTTGACTTATGCAATGAAGTGAATTGAATTTTTCGGACAGGATTCAAGTTAACTGAACTAATGAACTGAACTCAACACTTAAACAAAATAAATAATTTATACTCATCGGTACCGAAGAGTGAGATTAATCATACGTGAAGTAAATTTGGACAACAAACAGATAAGAACCAAGACATAAGGATTAATAATGACCATTGACTTACCACCCTGATAAGATCAATATAGGACCAAAAGGATCTGAGGCTACCATCGAATGGCCAGCGAGTCCTACCATACCTCCTTACACCATAGTGACCATCGGACCAATAGTGACCATTGACTTACCACCCTGATAAGATCAATATAGGACCAAAAGGACCTGGGGCTACCATCGAATGGCCAGCGAGTCCTACCATACCTCCTTACACCATAGTGACCATCGGACCAATAGTGACCATTGACTTACCACCCTGATAAGATCAATATAGGACCAAAAGGACACTGGGCTACCATCGAATGGGCCAATGAGTCCTACCATACCTCCTTACACCATAAGTGACCATCGGACCAATAGTGACCATTGACTTACCACCACCGATAAGATCAATATAGGACCAAAAGGACACTGGGCTACCATCGAATGGCCAATGAAGTCCTACCATACCTCCTTACACCATAAGTGACCATCGGACCAATAGTGACCATCGACTTACCACCCGATAAGATCAATATAGGACCAAAAGGACTGGGCTACCATCGAATGGCGGCCGAGTCCTACCATACCTCCTTACACCATAAGTGACCATCTAGACAATAGTGACCATTGACTTACCACCCCTAATAAGATCAATATAGGACCAAAAGGACCGGGGCTACCATCGAATGGCCAATGAGTCCTACCATACCTCCTTACACCATAGTGACCATCGGACCAATAGTGACCATCGACTTACCAATTCTCGATAAGATCAATATAGGACCAAAAGGATCTGGGGCTACCATCGAATGGCCAGCGAGTCCTACCATACCTCCTTACACCATAGTGACCATCGGACCAATAAGACCAGTGATAGTTTGTGGAAAAGTGATCTTTTATTGATATCAAACAACAGGTACGGACTTCGATAAACCGACTTAAACTTTCATCGAAAATACTTCAAGCTCGCCAAGACGCCAAGTATTCTTGATCTCGGAACCATCAAGTGCCTTTTAATCGATAAGTCACCGGGCTTTGGTACTTGATCACTTCATATGGCCCTTCCCAATTAAGATTAGCTTTCCGTGTTTTGAGGTGTAGAAGCTTCGGCTTCTCCGAGAACGAAGTCTCTACTTGAATCTACGAAGTTCGACGCCTTGTTATAATGTTTCGCCACCCTTCGTTGATAAGCGGCCCAATTTGATTAAAGCTCCTCTCTCGACTTCGTCTAGCAGGTCCAAGTTCTTGATCCTTCATCGTTGTAGATTTCTTTTGAATCGACTTACCAAGACTTGGAGATCCGATTCGACCGGGACTAAGGCATCGCATTACCATAGGCCAATCGGAAGGGCGAATCCCGTAGTAGTCCTCGGCGAAGTTCGGTATGCCCACAAAGACGCTTCAAAGAATTCTTCCGCCATCTCCCCTTAGCTTCATCCAATCCACGCTTTATTCCGATTCAAGAACGTCACGTTGGTCACCTCAACTTGCCCATTCGACCGTGGATGAGCTATGTAAGTCTTCTTGTCTTTGAATCCCCAAATCGTTCAAAAATTCTTCAAATTTTGAACCCACGAATCAAGCGCCCATCGTCCGATATCAATACTTTAGGGATCCCGGCGAAACACCACGAAGACTCTTTTATAAACTTTAAGCACTCCTCGTTTCATTATCTAATCAAGTGGTTTCGCTTTCTACCCACTTAGTCATATAATCAATAAGAACTATAATGAAGCTAACGACCTTTAGCTTTAGGTAATCTGGTCCCAATATATCCACCCCCAGACAAATGAAGGGTATAGGAGATAGAATCGAGTATAACTCTTCCTGGGCGATGATGGGACCAGGACTATCGAAATGGCATTTTTCACATTTCTTGGACGTATCAGTAGCTTCTTTGAAAATTGTTTACCAATAGTAACCTTGTCGAAAGTACTTTATGTGCCAAAGACTTGGCGACCATATGATCACCGCAAAATCCTTCATGAACTTCCCGAAGAGCATACTCGGCTTCGGATGGAACCAAACACTTCAATAATGGTGAGGAAAATGCCAATCGATAAAGATCCCCATCAATAAGACTGAAATTAGTACTCTTGTACTTGATCTTCTTTCACAAGATTTGATCCGGAAGGAAGGACGCCATCTCGCCAAATACTCGATGTAGGGGTCATCCAACAGTTTGTTAGTTCGATGCACATCATCGTTTCATCTTTGAACACTGTCACGCAAAATTTCCAAATACACCGATCCATGAAAGACATCTGCATCCGTAGTGGCCAATTTCGACAAAGCATCAGCAGTAGAATTGTCGTTGCGCTCTATACCCTGAAACTCGTACGAAGCAAAAAATTGAAGTTGGTTTTTTAACTCCGCCAGATATTTGATCATTCGGGTCCCCGAGCTTCATAATCTCCCGATAGCTGTTTAACGACCAACTGAGAATCACTATAGATAATTAACTGTTGGACTTCGAGACTCTTCGCTAATCGGACTCCTGCTAACACTGCTTCGTACTCAGCCTCATTATTCGTTGCTTGAAACCCGAATCTGATGGCCTGTTGGACCTTAAATCCCTCCGGACTTATTAGAATAATTCCTCGCTCCACTAATGCCATCGTAGAGATCCATCGCATACAACGTCCACGCTCGACCTCTTTGAATAACGACCACTTTCGATCAAGAAGATTCAACTTCCCAGTAACCGATTCGCTTCGGTGAACGAACATTCTACCATAAAGTCAGCCAAGGTTTGGCCTTTGATGGCAGTTCGGGGATGATACTCGATAAAAAACTGAGATAACTCCATAGTCCATGCTGCTAGTCTACCCGAGACCTCTAGCTTACTCATCACCTTCTTTAATGGGCGATCCGTAGACGACCGAGAGTCGACCTTGAAAATATCGCCAAGCTTTTCTCGGCAATTATTAAAGCAAAGGCAAATTTCTCAATGTTAGATACTGGTTTCAAAGATCTCGTGGGACGCGGGTCGATGTAATAGGCCGGATGCCGCTTCCCCACCGATCTCCCGAATCAAAATCGCTCCAACTGCTAAGGCGCCGTAAGAGTACAAATATAAAGTCTCGCTTTGGGACAAGCTTGACTAATAAAGGAGCCAAGATGATACGTCTTTATACCTTGAAGGCGTCTTCACACTCTTGAAGTCCTTTGGAATGTCTTCGCATTCTTGGTCCCTTCAATGTGTCAAAGAAAGGAAGACATCTCTCTCGCAGATCCGGCGACGAACCTCCTTAAAGCCTTAATCCTACCGGTCGGGGACATTCGAACGTCCTTGAACGACCGAGGAGTCTTCATGTCGAGGATGGCTCGGATCTTCTCGGATTGGCTTCTATGCCTTTCGGTGACAGATAACCGTAAATTTTCCAAAGGCCAAGGCCGAGAAAGTACATTTGGTGGGATTAAGTCGCGATTGTCGATGACGAATAGTTTGAAAGCACTCCTCAGATCGTCCAAATGTTTACGAATTTGCATACTCTTCACGATCATGTCATCTACATAAACCTCCATATTCCTCCCCAAATTGCCCATCGAATATAAAGTTCATCATCCTCCCGATAGGTAGCTCCAGATTAATGAGGCCAAAAGTCATTTTTTTACGCGATACACCTAAGCGGTATGTAATAAATATTTGCTTTTGGAATGTCTTCTTCGCACATGGATATTTGATGATAACCTGAAAAAGCATCCATAAAACTTAATAATGCATACCCCAAGTGGCATCGATGAGTCGATCGATATGGGCAAAGGATAAAGTCCTTGGACGAAGCTTTGTTGAGGTCGGTGTAGTCGATGCAAACTCGCCACTTTCCATTATGCTTACGCACCAATACTACATTTGCTATCCACAAAGGGTAATCAATCTCGTAGATGAAGTCAATGACAAATAATTTTGCAACCTCTTCATCGATGATCTTTTGACGCTCTGGAGCAAATATCCGCTTCTTCGATTTAACCGGCTTTTTCGAGGATCTATCTCCGGTTTATGCTCAAGAACCTTCTTATTAACTCTGTGCATATCTTGTGGCTCCTATGCAAAAAATATCAACATAAGACCGTAAGAGTTCCATAAGATTCGTCAGAAGAGTTTCGCAAACCCGAACCAATCCTCACCGTTTTCTTTATCCGGCTTCCGAAACAACCAACTCAATTTCCTCCGTCCCCAAAGCAGGATTACCAATGGTTACGAATCGCTTCTCGATGAAGGGTTCGATTTCAATTGCCATCGTCTTTCTTTGTTTATCGACCCCATTTAGGATGAAATGACGTAATTCGATAACATCTCGGCCGGATCCAAGTCACCCATCACCTCTCCTACCCATGTGTCTTTGTGGGAACTTGATTTTGAAATGTGGGATGGAAGTTACACCAAGAGTTGTCAACGTAGGTCTTCCCAAAATGGCGCCAGTGGAAATTTGAATCCACACGCACAACATAAAATTTACAAGTTATCTCCACTTCTTTGTGAAATTTGTGTAGAAGATAACAGGAGTTCAATAGTTGAAGCCACTTTCGATCGGATCATTCTTAGAAACCATATAGAGGTGCCTCTCGTCAGACCTCCATTTTGTGCTCATCGAGATGCATTCTCCGATAAGCGTGGGCATAAAGAATGTCCACCAAGATCCGTTATCTATCATCACGCGTTTCACATCCATCGAGCCCACTCTGTCTTTGTGATCACCAATGCTCCTTCATGCGGTTCAATGGGCTCCGAAGGATAATCCGCATCCGTAAATGAAATAACAGTTCCTGGGAATGGCCTGTCAATCTTCAGAGTAGCATCGGTTATTGACATAACTGAATCAAGATAAGACCTCCTCTTCTTACCTACTAATTTCCCAACAGACCTCCGGTTATTACATCAACGACTTGCACTTGGCGGTGGTGGAGCATTTTGAACAAAGCAGTATTGAACTGTTTGAGCAGTGACGATTGATAACTCGCCGATCTTGGACGGTCTTTCTCCCACATATGAATCAAAGAAGCCACTTTTAATCTTGTTTTCTACAAAATCCTTTAAATTACAACATTCATTAGTGTCACGACCGGTGACTTGATGATAACCACAATATTTCATGAGGGTTGCCATGTCCCGTTTTGTAATTATCACGAGGTGGTTCAAAGAAAATTTGGTTTTGGATCGATCCAAAATTATCGATCTCTCTCAGTATTCAATGGGTATAAACCTTATTAACCTTCGGGTAGGAGCAGTGCACGATCACGCCTTGTCGCCACGAGTTATTGTATTTCTTCGAACTACCTTCTGCCCTTTGGTTGTATCCTCCCCCTCTTCTCTGATCAACATCAGTCTTGGGAACCTCTACCTCCTTTAATTGGCTCAAAGAAGGATTCTTCAGACTGTTCATAGCCTCTTCCACAACAATATAGCCCTCTGCCTTGTCAAAGGCTTCTGCTAGGCTCTTCGGATGGTGAAACATCAATTTCTTTACCAATTTCTCCGATTTAACCAGATCCAGCCCATTCTGGAATAATCCAACAGCTTGGAGATCATTAAGATCGGACACCGTCAAACCGCTTCCCTAAACCTCTTTACATATTGGCCTAAAGATTCATTGGTGAACTCATTGGACTTGTGCTAAAGAACACAGAAGCTTCCCCTTCTTGGTTACTTCCAAAGCAGGCATGGAACTTTTCACAAAGTTGGTCCACGAGGAGATAGAATCCGATGGTAAAGTCCCCATCCACCGTCTCGCGTCTTTTCTCAAAGTAGTGACAAAAGTGTGACATTTAGCAAAGATCAAGAAAGTCATAGTAATCCATTAGTCGGTCAAACGCCTGACTATGGTCATAAGGATCTCCTGACCCATCATAGCTTTTCATGCGAGGTAACTTTTTGGTAGCATCTGCTTTCTCCCGGAGAATATCAGAGGAAAAAGGGGACGCCTTCTTACCAGAAGTATCTTTCACCTGTTGTACCTCAGCCAATTGTTTCCGGAGTTCTTTCAACTCTCTTACCAGAAAATTAACACCTTCGGGTTGTGATGAGATCTCCTTTTCCTGGGCGACACTAGGCTTTGGAATGGATCGACCCTTCCCTGTTGATCTTACAGCCCTTGCGGGACTTCTTGATTTACTAAGTCGTAAAATCTCATCCTCATGATGAAAACGATTGTGATGGTATTCTCCCCTTCGGATTTCTGGTACAATTTCTCTCGACCTGCTTCTTCGTCTTTCATCGTCACGATGAATTGATCTAACAACTGTTATCGATTGCCTTCTTCGAGGTAAAGAAGGCGTTCGCTCCTCGATCTCCTCCCATTGTGAGAATGATCCTGGACACATGCATAGAATGTTAGGTTCCCTTACCCTTCCGACGGGTACCTCCTTATGCCTACTTCGCCCTTCTTGAATGAAAATGGCTAGATGCTTTGCCTCTCAACTCATTCACCCCAAGCATCACGTTTGGTTATATCTTCCCTTTGTCTTAACAGAACCTCCAAAGCCTTATCTCGCGTCGTCTCGCCATCCTCGCTTGATTTGGTAGCTTCGGTCCTCTTGACCACTTGACGATGAGTCCCGGTTGGCGAACCGCTACCCGTTCCGGATTGGGATCACGCCCTTATCGGCGTTGAAAACTAACTTCCGTCTGCTCCACCGTGGATCTTCTGGACGAAGTTCTTACAATGTGTTTAAGCCGTGCTCTCTCACGAGCACTTTTAGAAGGACCCAAGCGATCCTTCATTGAAATACGAGGCGTTGATGAACTAATGTACCATCATCGCCCCCCGGTGTTCTATCTCTACTCCTCATCATCTTTCAAGCAAATTTAAACAATTGTGATTGAAAAGAGCCCTCCTTCTAAAGCCCAATGTTAACGCTTAAGACCTTTCGTCACGCCCCAATCACCTAAAGCGCCCACGATCCTCGCCAACGTAAACACAATAAACACCACAAGCTTTGGACTACGTTCCGGTTGGGATAGCTTTCGGCGTGAGAATCAAGATGTGAATTCACAAGGTTTATAGAAAGCGGAGGCTATATCGCTTAGTGTATTGATATCAAGAGATAATAATAATTCTCTGTGAATATCGATTCTAAATGAAGAAGTGTATGAGAACGCACCTTTTGGTGGAGACTTCTCTTGTCAAGTTATACCCTCCTCCGTCAATTCTCATGTGCCACCCACTACTACCGACACATTCCCTTTACCCGATGGGTCCTCGCTTAAATGCATGTAGTGTATCCACCGCTTTTGGTCATTTGTTTTCCCACCGCCACGGTTATGATCCCATCCACATTAATGCGTGGCGAGTTCTTTAGTCAACCGACATGCTTTTTTTCATCATTCTGGTCAAAGATTGTAGATATTTAAAATGTCTAAAGGATTGATCTCAACCTAATTCTAATCGGGTCTTATAAGTTTGAAATGAAAATGATATAATGACGGGCTTTAATGATTTTCATAATTCAATAATAAAGGCCCAATAGAATAAAAAGAATAAGCCCAATATATTCTAGTAAAAGAGATAAAATATCACTAACCCAACGGATGGCAAAAGAAATTGTGGCATGATTATCTTTTGAAAACCGATAAATGTACAACCAAAATTAATATTTTTATATAAAAATTATCGTTATAAATTTTATAACGATATTTTTATAAATCATTATAAATATATCGACATAATATTATAAAAATATTTAAAATTTTAAAATTAATATAAATTAATTTAATATTTATTATTTTGTTGTTAAAGATGACTCATTTCAGTTTTAAACTTAAAAATATTTTAATTTAACTATCAAAAAGTTCATAACCATATTATATTTTAGGACAAATTGGAATCGGGGTATATGTTTGATTTTTTTGGGGAAATTTTATCCGCATACCAAAATAATTTTTTTTGGGGAGAGAGATTGTAAATTTATTATGTACCTAGGTGGTGTGTATATATATTTTTATTAGAGTTATATGTATATACACAGCTGTGTAGTATACAGTCACTTATGATAACGTTTTTTTGAATTATACTGTATACTACACAGCTGTATATATACATTTTTCCCTTTCTATTATTGAGGGAGAATATCAATTTTTTTCTCTTCACTCTCATTATTCACCATCTCCTATTTTCTCTCGCCCACTAAATTTTATATTTTTCTTTTTAAAATTTGTACATACATTTGTGTGGGCCAAATTAATAACTAGTATCAAGAAGTTAACTTTATGATAAGTTGGTCAATTGACTAATACAATAATTGACACGCAAATCTCGGTGCTTGTCAACACTGTATTAATGAATTTTATATTAACCACTTCCGTATACATAGGCAAGCAAAAGAAGTACTAATAGTTTGTCTAAAAGAAAGAATAACGTAAATGACTTGTGTATTAATTATGGACGATCCGGATCAAGAGTCACCCATATCTTCTTCATCATCGTGTTCATCCTCTTTAGCGATGGATTCGTGACGGATTCGATCATACATAACCGTCGTCTATACTTTTAATGACGTTATATGTTGTCGTCGTCATTAGAAGTATAAACGACGGTTGAACGACCGAAACCGTCGTCGTCCGTCGCTAAAAAGGTAAGATGAAGTGAAAGAAGATAAAGTATATATAATCGCTAGTAATTTTATGGACTACGATGCAAATTCTTCAATTTCTTTCAATACAAATTATTTAGCAGCGACACATAATAAAATTGGTTTGCAAATAATTGTATTGTTGATACCGTTGTCAAGTAATATCTGTCGCTAAATGTATATTGAGAGAATTTGACGACAAAATATAACGGAAAAAATCCTCATCCAATTTTTATGGTTTCTCAAATGAATGTTTCTTTTCAAACCTCAAAATTCAAAGATCGGTAAACTCGTTGCCAAACTTTGATTACTGGCTCACAGTACTTGCCTAGAAAAAATTGACAATATATATAATCACTCTAAGAAGCATCTTACAAAAGAAAAAAAAATAGAAAAATGTGTAAAAAATAAATCCAAATTATAAATGCATATCTCGTACTCATCATCCAGTGTTAAGGGTACTAGCATATGTGGTTGCACTTCAATGCTATTGCTGTAGAAAGACCAAATAAACATGTGCTAATAAATTTTCTTTAAGGGCTACTCAATTCTAAGTATTGGAATTAGAATTGAACTCAAGTTTTAATAAATGAAATTACAAATGCCATTTTAATTTTGATTCCGAAACTTGATAAACATACCACTTATGGGTATGCAGGTTCAAGTTCTGTAATGACTATGAATCATGAGAGAGGATTATGACCAAACCACCTATCCACCATACTTAGACATTGTTCAGGCTTGAACTCTGGACCTGCATGACCTGCTCCCTACACAAGTCATATAGAAGTAGGTGAATATTTTCCTATTTTTCTAGCACTGATCAAGACGACAATAAATGAAGAGCAAAATCAATCGAGTTTAATTGTTATACAAAATTAATTTCATACCTTAACAGTTGCAAATGTCAATGAGTAGTCATTATGTGAAAAACTCTCCATGTATCTGCATTAAACAAATTTACTATACAGTTAACACTTAAGGTAATTAATCGATGTACATTAACTAATGCAAGGAATGTTAAGGTACCGATTAACATACATACCCTGCTACTTGATTTTTGACAAACCATGGTTCCCAAGTGCTATCAACTTTCAAATTCATACTACGTATCCATTGTCTCGTGCCAATGTATGAAAAAGCAATGTCGTGATCACCACTGCTTGATGAAAAATTTAATAAACATATATATATATATATATATTATTTTTTTGTTTAATATTTTATTATAAGTAGCAAGCGCATATCAATTAAAAGAATTTTTTTAAATTAAGATCACATTACCTAAGAATTAGAGCACGGCAACTTTTTTTGGTTAAGTTTTTATGGTAGTCAAGAGAGCTAGAGACATCATATGAGTAATTAGGGGTATCATCTTTACCAATAAGATAGTGATCTGAGTTGCATCTCTCCCACACTTTTATTGTTCCCTGATTTTCACAAAGTAAAAGTAATCTTAATTATATAAATTTTGTGCAAATGTGGATGATCAAAGCCCCTGTAGGATGTTATACCTCCCGGATATGAAGAGCTTTTTGAACATCTTTGTCATTCGCCCAAATAGAAGAGTGTACATAAGTATTTTCCTATGAAAATAAAGAGAGAGGAATGACAAAGCACGTTAGTCTTTCAGTTTTATACTCCCCCGTTTTAAAATTAAAAATACATTTGAAAAACGACAGATTTTAATAATAATAATAATAAATGAAAAGTTTATGTCTAGCATTTGTTAGAAATTTAGTAGTAGTAACGTGATAAGACACTAAGAATAAAAGTAATGACATGTTAGGAATTTCATATCATTTTATAGTAAAAAAAAGAGTCTAAGACAGAAAAATGTATCAAACATATAGAGTTCTTTTTAGAGGGAAAGTTCTAATTCAAAATTTACCCGACACCATGGCTCCTCAAGTTTTGGTAATCGGAGAGGATTTACGAGATTCTCTTCGAAAGAGCTCGTTGTTGAAGCACAAACTGGTTCTAATATTTGATATACATACACATACTCAAGGCACTGCATATCAAAATGTACACCATTAATGTAAATACCTGTTAGTAGTAAGGTGATGTACTTTAAGAAATTTGAAAATTGCTTGTATTTCAGAAACCAAAGTTATAATCCAGCTAACCTTGTCTACTTTTTGTAGATCATTTAGACATAATTCATTGCTGGGATGCACATTTATGTAGTCGCCATTACAATTTGCTTTCGTTGACTGGAAATATCAAGAAAAAAAAATTACAAAATTTTGTAGTAGTACATACTTGTCATGGAATTAATGAGATGAAATATAACTGAGGAACGACGGAGTTCTTTAGTACGTAGTGGCCATCGCTGATACTGCTATCGCTACGTATTCAGTCTATTCTAGTATAGTTGATCTGCAGTATGTAAGGAAGAAACTTGAAAATATATAATAAGATGTTAAGCTTTACCACATAGAGTTCATCCGATAGAAGTGCGAACTGATGAGCATACGGGATCCTTGTATTAAAGTCAATATTTCTAACTGTTAGAGGGTTGAAGAGTATATATCCCTGAATTCAATTACAAACACGATATGTAAGAATTTATATCCTTATAAAGTTCAAAAAAATAAAAATAAAAGACCAGAATATATAAAATGCAGTTGCAACTTGCAAGTAATTGAGGTCATTCAACCTCTTAAATCATAACCATACTAGTATATATATATATATATATATATATATATATATATATATATATATATAATTATTGAGTTTATCTTTTAAGTACTTTAATATTCAGTATCGACTCATTTCGGCTTCATTACCTACAAAAGAAGAAAGGAGAATTAGAAAAAGCAGAACTAATAATAAACAAATAAAATTCTAGCTAGCACATGGTTCATAAATTAGTGAATGATTTTAATTTATAAATGACATTTGTGGTATCAAAAAGTTAGACAAATTAAAAGAAAATCTACATTTAACATTTTATAATTTGTACATAGGAAGTTATATATTTTTTTATGGGCAAAACAAAATTCATTAATACCCAAAACATATATATAAAAGTGGCAAATCCAAAAGTTTTGGATAACTAATATATATATATATATATATATGTGTGTGTGTGTGTGTGTGTGTGTGTGTGTGTATATATATATATTATTGTGAAAAAATTGTTTTTCAGTGAGAAATAAAACCAAGCAAAAGATAAAACATGAATCTATACCATTATAAATCTCTTGAACCATGATTGGAACAGTTATGCCCGAGTAAGAAAGACCAGTAATGTATAGCGGATTGCTGATAAACTCGGGATGATTCTTAAGCCACTGCATCACAAAGTACGTACAAAAAATAAAATTACATGTATTAGAATGGAAAAATATTGAATAATATTTGTAATTTATCAGCACGGGTACCTTCACAAGAAATTCATACGTATACTTTGCTGATAGTGTGTCGCTATTTTTGTAAGTTTCCGGGGATTTGGTGTAGGAAAATCCAGAGGTAGGTGCATCCAAAAATATAACATTGGCCACCTATATATAAAAGTAAAAATTACAAGACAAATTTTCATTTCATACAAGGGAAGAAAATAAATGACTTATTTTCGTTTTTTCAACAAATGATAAATTAACTAAACTAAATTAAAGCATGCTAATTAATGTTTTTACCTTTGTCCATGAGTAAGGGTTTAACTCCAAATCAGGTTTTGTCCCACTAGACTCTGTATACTTTAATGTCAATGGTCCTGCATACAGTTATTAAAACACGATCAATTGGAGACAATATAAGAGCAATATACTTAAAATGTATTTTTATTTTATTTTAAATTATAGATACATTTTGATATTTTAGTTTAATTTGCATATATATTCTAAATTTTTATAATTGATATGAGCTGAAAGCAACAAAGATAGTACCTCGTGATACTTTTTATCTAGTATACAATAATATATGTTTGCTTAGAATAATTTAAATAAATTTCTATTTCTGGGGAACCCTTTTTCTCTTAATAAAAAAAATAGAGTTGATGTTAACATTTTTGTTCTTACTTACTCTTAATCAAACAAATAGATCGAGTTATCCTGGTGTTCTTATTTAATTTAATTGGCATGAATTAAGAATAATAAATTAATTAATTTACCAATCTGATAGAAGAAGGCACGAATAGTAGAACAACCAGGTCCACCGGAGATCCAAATCACGAGGGGATCGTCTTTTGGATTCCGTTCAGATTCCACAAAGTAGTAGAATAACTCCACATCTTCTCCCTCTCCAACTCCAACATACCTTAATTACACACAAAAATCAACATAACAAGAAGAAGAAGCAATCGGAATTGAACTTTTTTTAAAAAAAAATTAACAAATGAAACTATTTAATTTAGTCAGACGGAAGGTATAAGTAAGCTGATCAAATTAATAAAAACAAGAAGAAGCAGCAGCAGCAGCTGCTGCTTATAGTTATAGTATTATATATAATTTACATACCCAGCTTCAAGTTTGAAGGGTAGGTCACCGGGAAATCCCGGTAGAGTCTTGACGATTGTGTGAGAAAGTAATGTTGGATAGAAGTAGCAGAAGAATGAGACCCAAAATTAGCCCTGATGTACTGAGCTCCCCAACTTTTGTCATGCTTCTGAGCTGCGGAACAATTTCTTCTACCTAGTATTCACAGATACATAGATATACATATATATGTATATATTATAAACGAAGACACGGGTATACTAGTGTAGCAAAGATATTATATATATATATATCGGAACTGATATTTTTATATGTACATATTTCTCTTTCACATAAGTATATACTGAATAACATATTCACATAAAAAAAATTATGTAAAAATATTAAAAATAAATATGAAAATAATATCCCCTTATATATATATATTTATAATTATAATACCAAAATTCCAAATCTTACATCGATGGACGGACCACCGGCTGGCGGCTGCATAACTAAATGCAGGAAGACAGAAGGAATAAATACATAAACTACCAATATTTAAATATGTGGTCGTTATAAAATCGTACTAACGTATTTATCATATTCCCTGCTATAATATCGTATGATTATATTTTAGAATTTTACATAATATACTGATATACTGATAATTATTTACTTTCTTATACAGTTATTAATTAAAACACGATCAATTGGAGACAATATACTGATAATGTATTTTTATTTTATTTTATTTTAAATTATAGACACATCATTTTGATATTTTAGTTTAATTTGCATATATATTCTAAAATTTTTATAATTGATATGAGCTGAAAGCAACAAATATAGTACCTCGTAATACTTTTTATCTAGTATACAATAATATATGTTTGCTTAGAATAATTTAAATAAATTTCTATAGATTTTGAAAATTAGAATATCGTAGAATATTTTTAATTTTTTTTAAATGTATCTTTATTTATAAAATGTAAAAGAGGAAAAATTAAGGAGATATATAGCTAATTATCCTTATAAAAATAAAACACTCACTTGTATACTGTTTGTATACTTCACAACATAAATACAGAAGCGGAACCAGGGGGGCGGGAGGGGGCATATGACCCCGGTAGATCGACGGCCCAGGCGGAATTAGGGGTAGGGGTAGGGGTAGGGGTAGGGGTAGGGGCGGGGGCAGGAGGAGGGCAGTCGGTCCACGCAGGAGAGTGAGAGTGGTACCTTGGCATCGTTCAAAGATTGTTCAGACATGTGGAGAGTAAAAGTCTTATTTTTCTCGTCAAGTGAGACTGTCATTCTAACCGTAGAAGAACGACGGACATGGAGTCTAGGAAATCGAGACGACGACGACGATAAACAAGGTCTCTCCGTTAGCTTCGCCGCCCATGACCTCCCCAACCTTGATACTGCTTGGTATTCCCATCTTTTCCCTCTAAAGTCTAAACAAATACAACAGATTTGACACGGGAAACAGGGTCGTATTTCTTTCTTTACATATTTTTTTTCTCTGTTTTCCAATTAATGTAGTATTTCTGTTTTAAAATATAAGAATATTATACATTTTTAAAAGTCAACCTAAGACATTTTTAAATTTAAAATTAATATAATTTTTCACGCCCCCAAAATAGGTATACATCACCCATTCCATTCGAGTCAATACATGGCATGTAAACAACTACAACTTTATTATTACAACAATAAAATCGTGAGTTCAATACAAATATTATCTTCTAGATAATATCTATACTCAAATAAATCCTCATCACATTTATTGATACATTATTTTACAAAATGGTGAGGACTACTAAACAACTCTCTCTAGAACTTTCATTCCATACCTCGACTCAGATCTCTTATATTCTCGCCTCCCCGAGAAGAAAAATGGAACAAAAGGAAAAGGGTGAGCTCAACTAGCCCAAGAAAGAATATTATGACTAAGATAATATACAACAAATTATCGTTAGTCTTCAACAGGAAAAATCTAATAGAATACAATAGACAACAAATTTTAAATCAATATTCGCAGATGAAATAATAATTCATTAGAAGAGTTAAGTAGAGAATGCAAACTACTATCTTCTATGTATGAATTTAAAAGTTCATCGCTCATCTTTTATCCTCGTAACATCAATCAATATATATCCGAATCAAATATTCATCTTTGCACTATGTGCCAAAGATATTCATCACTTGGTCATGTTCATCTAAACACTGCTCATCTTTGCACTACGGCCAAAGATATTCTTCGAAATCATTCATCTTTGCACTACAAAAGCCAAAGATATTCAATAATATCATCATTTAAGACCGAGGATGATGAAAAATATTTTTAAAGAAACGAATCCAAAGGAAACAAAACGACAAGGATTAAGGATTAAGGATTCGTACTTTGTTTTATCCATGTCCAAAAAATACCTCAAAAATAATCATATAGTGGTGTAAAATTCAAGAATGATCAAAACATGGATACAATCAAAGCTAGTATCCGTAATAGATATTTTGACTTAAAAGAAAATTTTTCATTTTTCGATGAATAAAGTCAGATTCGTGAATAAGATCAGATACGTGAATAAAGGCCAGATACGTGAATAAGAATCTCGACACCAAAAGTTCCAAATTTGATAAAAACTTCAGATCAATATTTCAACATAATGATATTGAAGAAATAATATCATTATTTAAAAAAAATAATATCCTTACCTCAAAAAGACACAAGATTTAAATAAACACCTGACATAAAGCTATGACTTGAACTTGCAGACCAATCAGATAGCAATACTCAAAGTATACTCAAAATACTCACAAGAATACGCCGATAATATATAGAGAGAAAACTTCAGCTTCGTGTGTAATTTTCAATTCTAACCCAAGACCCTATTTATAGAAAATCGCTAGAACACCAAAGCAGTAAAATTTAATTTAATATTATTATATATATCAAAATTCCTACGCCACTCTTGAAATCTAATTTCAGCTCAATTCAGCACATGCCACCTTCTAGAAAAAGTAATAAAAAAACGTTTTTCTAATTTAAAATAATTTAAACTTCCAAAATCAATTATTTTTGAGCTTCTAACTTCAATAATTCACAATAAATAGCCCTTTTGTCGTAAAAATTTGAATCTCGCAATTTTTTATAGGAAATTCAATTTCTACAACTTTGCGTAAGAAAGTTTTTCCAAATTCCAAATAAAATTGACCCAAATCCACAAACCAAGCGATTTTTACAAAGCTATAATCAAATTTCAACCAATAAATGGGGTCCACCGACATGTTTAACATGTTTTAAACATTTATTGCAACAAAAATACTCTTCCTCCTCAGAT
The DNA here is from genome assembly GCA_020205615.1 of Panax quinquefolius. Classification (NCBI taxonomy): domain Eukaryota; kingdom Viridiplantae; phylum Streptophyta; class Magnoliopsida; order Apiales; family Araliaceae; genus Panax; species Panax quinquefolius. Next base: position 6,882,429 of record CM035157.1, read on the forward strand.
ACTCATATATCCCACATTCGTTGTAAAAATATCACCATTATTATATTATTAAAATATAATAATATATTTAAATGAATTATTTTATCGTAAAAAGATAAAATTTCAATTTTCAACAATTGTCACATTAAAATTTTCTCCATCTATATCCACATAAAATCAATATTTTTTTCATCATATGAATCAATAATTAATTATTCACAAATAATATTATGTAATCACAATATCGACAACTGTGCAGCTCCCAAGAAAGAGGGGCTTTCCAATAAAGAATTTCTCCTCATCGGCGCCGCAATTAGTGACCAAACCTCTCCTTAGATGTAACTTTCTAGACATTGCCAATAATGTTATCTAATAATATTATTCAGATAATATGAATTATTGCTTCGATAATGAAAATACCGTGTAATGACAATTATCAAACAACAACAATATAAAATATCAACGCAACAATTATTAAATCAATAAAATAAAATATCGAATCAAGAATTATCGTAACCATTATCGAGTAAAGGCCTTCACGTAAGAATCAATAATTGGTGCAATACCGCTGTGCTACCGTGTTTTAACCACCGAGTATTTTAATAAAGATAACTCAGAATAACTACGTACCGTTATTTTTAAACAACTTATATTTGTCGTTTTCTTCATCCAATCGCTCACATATGGGGCCCACACACGGTCGCTACCGGCCGCATTTAATATTCCCCGACAAAGATTTAATATTCCACCACCAAACGAATATTCCCGACAACAATGAATATTTTATAACCACTGCTTATTTTGAAATATTTCATGATTTTACCCATAACTATCCACATTAATCAAATCAACCCTTACTATTTCAAAATAATAAATAGAGAAAATTAAATTTCATTAATAATAAGTTGGGGTCTTACAACCTCCCTCCTTATGAAATTTCGCCCTCGAAATCGACGACGTACTACTGTGTTTCAAAAGGTGAGGATACCTCGCTTTCATTTCCGCTTTCCAATTCCCTGTGTCATTTCCTCTATAAGATGATTCCTCCACAAAACTTTAACTTGTGGTATGACCTTTCACAGTAGGACATGCTCCTTCCTATCCAAGATCTTGACAGTACCTCCTCACACGTTAAGTCTTCTGGCTATCTCGTCCGGTTTCTAACTCTATAACGTGGTTCGGTCTTTCACATATTTATTTAAGTATGAGATATGTGAAACACATTATGAACACGTAGACATACTTGAGGTAACGCAAGTCTATAGCTACATTTCCTACTCTGGTCAAGAATTTGAAATGGACCAATAAATCGTGGATCGAGCTTTCCTCTCTTCCCAAATCTTGTAACTCCCTTCCATGGAGCAACTCGCAACAATACATGATCCCCTATACTAAATTCCACGCCCTTTCGATGAAGATCCGTGATAACTCTTTTGTCGATCTTGTGCCGCTTTGTATACGCTTGTCGAATCATTTGGATCTTTTTCGTAGTCATACGTATTTAACTCGGGTCCCAACAATGTTGCTTCACCCACCTCATCCCAACATATGGAGAGCGACACTTTCGCCCATATAATGCTTCAAATGGAGCCACACCTATACTTGCTCGATAACTGCTGTTCAGTAGGAGAATTCCACCAATGGTAAATACTTATCCCAACCGCCCTTGAAGTCTCAGGACACAGAGTCTTAATAGATCTTCAAGAGTTTGAATAGTCCTCTCTCGATTGTCCGTCTGCTTTGAGGATGGTATGTCAACTCAATCAGCAAATCTGCGCCCATAGCTTTTTTGCAAGCTAACCCAAAATCTTGAAGTGAATCTTGGGTCACGATCCAAACTATGGATACTGGCATGCCATGCAACCTCACAATCTCATTCACATATATACTAGCAAGACGCTCAAGGAATAAGTCTCCAGACGGCAAGAAATGAGCAGATTTGGTTAATCTATCAACAATAACCCAAATAGCATTGATGCCTTGAGAAACCGAGAGGAAGACCCGTAACTAAATCCATGGTAATGTGTTCCCACTTCCATTTCGGAATCTCAAGTGGTTGCAACGGACCCTTAGGTACTAGATGCTCCGCCTTTACACGCTGACAAGTTAAACACATCGAGATAAACTTTGTAATCTCTCTCTTCATATTGTTCCACCAAAATGTATGTCAAGATCACGATACATTTTAGTACTTCCAGATGGATTGCAAATGGTGTATTGTGTGCTCCATCATAATCTTCAGACTTCAAATCGAGTCGTTAGGGACACAAAGTTCAGAGTGGACTCAAGTATTCCTTCTTCATCAATTCTCGCCCTAATAGCTCCTTCTTGTACTTTTTCTTCTTCATACGATCGCCCGGCCTGCGGTGGCTCGAGCAACCTTAACTTTTTCTATTAAAGTTGGCTCTACGCTATGATACTTGACATCATCGCACTCATTCCCGCAGATATGATCTTCTACTCAACGCCACTACCTACCACGCTCGCTTTTCCAGATGGTATCAATAGTGTGGTCGTAGTCTTCAATAGCTCGAGCCAACGTCGCCGCCGCAGATGTTGAGTCTTTTTGAGTGAAGAAATATTTAAGCTTTTTATGGTCCGAATATATCTCCACTTTCTCCCCCATATATATAGTGCTCCATATCTTTTTAGCTGAAACGATCGGCCGCTAACTCTAGATCATGAGTAAGATAATTCCTCTCATATTCTTTTTTAAGTTGTCGCGAGGCATAGGCTATGACTTTCCCACGCTGCATGAGAACACATCCTAACCCTTTGCTCAAGCATCAGAGATAACAAATCCATCCGAACCAGATGGTATTGTTGAACAAAAGTCAAATAAGTCTCCTCTTAAGCTCTTGGAAACTCTTCTCGATTCTTCGCTTCCAAACGAATTTTGTATCCTTCCGAAGTTAGTCGAAATGGAGTAGCGATTCGAGAAAACCCTTCCACTTAATCTCCGATAATAACCAAATAGACCCTCAAAAGTTACGTGATTTTGGCCACCGACTTTTGTTGTTCTAACTTCAGATTGCTTCAATCTTCACGTCCACGGATACTCCATGTTTTGACACCACGCGCCCAAGAAATGCTACTTCCTCAAGCCGTAACTCGCGATTTCTTCAATTTGGCATATAGTTTGTTTTCACGAAGCCTTTCGAGTACCAAATTTCAAATGGTGCTCATGATCTTCACGACTTTTAGAATATATGAGGATGTCATCAATAAAGACAACAACAAACCGATCCAAATATTCTTGAATACTTGGTTCATCATATCCATGAAAGTCAGCAGGAGCATTAGTCATCCAAAAGACATGACTAAGAATTCATAATGCCCATACCGAAGTTCTAAAGGCGCTTTGAATATCCTCGTTCTAATCTTCAAACCGATGATATCCGTAATCTAAGATCGATTTTTGAAAAAGAATTGTGCCCTCAGAATCGGGTCAAACAAGTCATCAATACGAGGTAGAGGATACCTATTCTTGATGGTGACATGGTTCAATTCCCGATAGTCAATAATAAAGTCGATACTCCCCCGCTTCTTCTTCTTTACTTAATAAAACAGAGCACCCCAAGGAGATGTACTAGATTTAATGAAACCGATGTCCAACAATTCCTCGAAGTGGACCTTTAACTCCTCAAGTTCAATAGAGCCATTCGATATGGGGTTTTAGAAATGGGCTTTGTACCAGTTCAAGATCAATAAAGAATTCAACTTCACGCTCGGGGTAGACCGGAAGTTCTTCAGAAATACGCCAGAAAGTCAATAACAATGTGAATATTATTCAAATTGACGTGTCTTTATTCAAATCCATAACATGGGCTAAGAAAGCTTGACATCCGCTTTTTCAATAAACGAATAGCTTTATGATTAGATATGATGTTGATTGATTTTAATGGTTTAGTTGCTTGAATTGCATAACAAAGTTGGTTAGGAATATGAAAACTAACAACCTTATTTAAAATAATCAATTTTGGCATGATGAGTAGTTAACCAATCAATCCCTAAAATCACATCAAAAGCAAGTATCTTTAAAGAGATAAGGTCAACAAGTAAGGTAATGGTGCCAACTTGAATCAAACAAGATTTATAAACAAAGGATGTGATGAAAGTTTCTCCTAACTGAGTTTCCACAGATAAGTCAAAGTCTAATTTCTCCTGAGTCAAGTTTAAACGCTGAGCACAAGCAGAGAGAGATAAATGAATGGGTAAAGCACCCAGATCAAGTAAGGTATAAACTTCACAAGAATTTATAAATAGCTTACCCGTGATCACCTCGTTGGGTTCCTCATGATTTTGACCACCACAACAAACGCTTCTTCCCTAAATCGCTGACTTTGACTTTTTCGGGATGTGATTTTTGAGTCACCGCCCTCACTGAACTAGGTTTCGCCACACAGATAATCTCGAGCGATATGTCCTTCCTTTCCACAATTATAGCATACCTTGAACTGCTGGGACAGTTTGACCGATATGTCCCTCTTTCCGTGATTTATAAGATACGACCGGTGGTCGTTTTCCTCCCTTAGAACCGGGCTTGTCGCCGCCAAGACCGCTGCCTTCACATGGTCGTTGTTAAATCTCTCTTTAAAATCTCCTCCGACTCGCTTCTTCTATTTTCACGGCTATGATTACCACCAGAGTGGTTACCATTTTTGTCCGTCTGCTTTTCTTTTCTCTGGTTATATCATTATTCGCTGATCGCTATCTCCGTACGATCCTCGTTATGGTCCCTCGGTTGAACATACTCGTTATCTCGCCTAACAATTGAGCCTCGTTAACAACATCCGAATAGAGAGAAAATTTATGAGAAATGAGATATTGTCGTACGCCGGGTTTCAAACCTCTCGTAAACATCCGCACATATACGCTCCTCATTCTCCACCAAATGAGGTGCAAACTCGATAACTCGCAAACTTTGCCTCGCATCGAGACACCGCCATGTTGTTTTGTTCTAACTGATGAACTCCACTTCCTTCATACGATTTAACACTTTCGTGAAAGTATTTGTCATTAAATAGTTTTCAAACGCCTCCCAAGACATGCCGAAAAGTACCGATGGGTACGCTTCATGCACTCCCACCAAGAGTCCGCTTCGCCATTTTAACATAAAGGTGGCGAATGGAACCTTCGTTTTCTCCGCATCCCAAGACATCGAATATCTTCGTAATTTGCTTGACCCATGTTTCCGCCATGATCGGATTCGCTTTTCCTTAAATTCGTGGTCCCAACTCTTTCGAATCGCTTGGTGTGACAACCCGTGAATTGCTATCATTTCTCCTATATTTTGAACACGAAGTCTCCTCGTCGATTTTGAATGAATCGCAAAAAGCTTCTAAACATCCCCTCGCTCATCATCTCGCTTCATTGGTGTTGTTCAGTGAGGAACATTCACAATCATTGCACGTTCTCCTCCTCGTTGGTGAGTACAAATGCTCTCCACGGCCTCATTTCCATTGTTAATATTCTCAACGACATTCTCAAATCGCCATAAAACAAGGGTTAATTAAGGAAATCAATATATCACATAATATCCTTATATATCGACCAACTAACAAATAAGCTTAGTAGGACACACTAGCTAAGGATTTACTCGCTCTCCCTCCTAGTTCTATTCCCCGATCTCCGCCAGAGATCATATCCCTAAGCTCGATACCAACCGTGACGCCCCCAAAATAGGTATACATCACCCATTTCGAAAGTTGTCAATACATGGTACGTAAACAACTACAACTTTATTATTACAACAATAAAACTGTGAGTTTGAATACAAATATTATCTTCTAGACAATATCTATACTCAAATAAATCCTCATCACATTTATTGATACATTATTTTACAAAAAAATGGTGAGGACTACTAAACAACTCTCTCTAGAACTTTCATTCCATACCCCGACTCGCACTCGCTTATATTCTCGCCTCCCCGAGAAGAAAAATGGAACAAAAAGGAAAAGGGTGAGCTCAACTAGCCCAAGAAAGAATATTATGACTAAGATAATATACAACAAATTATCGTTAGTCTTCAACAGGAAAAATCTAATGTAATACAATAGACAACAAATTTTAAATCAATATTCGCAATGAAATAATAATTCATTAGAAGAGTTAAGTAGAGAATGCAAACTACTATCTTCTATGTATGAATTTAAAAGTTCATCGCTCATCTTTTATCCCCCGTAACATCAATCAATATATATATCCGAATCAAATATTCATCTTTGCACTACAGCCAAAGATATTCATCTGGTTTGGTCATGTTCATCTAAACACTGCTCATCTTTTGCACTACGGCCAAAGATATTCTTCAGAAATCATTCATCTTTGCACTACTATGTGCCAAAGATATTCAATAATATCATCATTTAAGACCGAGGATGATGAAAAATATTTTAAAAAAAACGAATCCAAGTGAAACAAAATGACAAGGATTAAGGATTAAGGATTCGTGATTTTTGTTTTATCCATGTCCAAAAATACCCTCAAAATAATTATAGTGGTGTAAAATTCAAGAATGATCAAAACATGGATACAATCAAAGCTAGTATCCGTAATAGATATTTTGACTAAAAGAAAATTTTTCATTTTTCGATGAATAAAGTCAGATTCGTGAATAAGATCAGATACGTGAATAAAGGCCAGATACGTGAATAGTAATCTCGACACCAAAAGTTCCAAATTTGATAAAAACTTCAGATCAATATTTCAACATAATGATATTCAAGAAATAATATCATTACGAAAAAAAAAATATCCCTTACCTCACAAAGACAAGATTTAAATAAACACCTGACATAAAGCTATGACTTGAACTCGCACCAGATAAAGCAATACTCAAAGTATACTCAAAATACTCACAAGAATACGCCGATAATATAGAGAGAAAACTTCTTCAGCTTCGCTCGTGTAATTTTCAATTCTAACCCAAGACCCTATTTATAGAAAAATCGCTAGTAACACCAAAGTTAGTAAAATTTAATTTAATATTATTATATATATCAAAATTCCTACGCCACTCTTGAAATCTGATTTCAAATTCAATAAGCATATGCCACCTTCTAAAAAGTAAGAAAAAACGTTTTTCTAATTTAAAATAATTTAAACTTCCAAAAATCAATTATTTTGAGCTTCTAACTTCAATAATTCACAATAAATAGCCCTTTTGTCGTAAAAATTCAATCTCGCGAATTTTTTATAGGAAATTCAATTTCTACAACTTTGCGTAAGAAAGTTTTTCCAAATTCCAAATAAAATTGAATCAAATCCACAAACAGACGATTTTACAAAGCTATAATCAAATTTCAACCAATAAATGGGGTCCACCGACATGTTTAACATGTTTTAAACATTTATTGCAACAAAAAAATACTTTTCCTCCTCAGATACTCATATATCCCACATTCGTTGTAAAAATATCACCATTATTATATTATTAAAATATAATAATATATTTAAATGAATTATTTTATCGTAAAAAGATAAAATTTCAATTTTCAACAATTGTCACATTAAAAATTTTCTCCATCTATATCCACATAAAATCAATATTTTTCTCATCATATGAATCAATAATTAATTATTCATAAATAATATTACAGTAATCACAATATCGACAACCGTGCAGCCTCCTCAGAAAGAGGGGCTTTCCAATAAGAATTTCTCCTCATCGCAAGCAATTAGGTGACCAAACCTCTCCTTAGATGTAACTTTCTAGACATCGCCAATAATGTTATCTAATAATATTATTCAGATAATATGAATTATTGCTTCGATAATGAAAAAAATACCGTGTAATGACAATTATCAAACAACAAAGAATATAAAATATCAACGCAAGAATTATTAAATCAATAAAATAAAATATCGATCAAGAATTATCGTAACCATTATCGAAAAGTGCTTCTTCACGTAAGAATCAATAATTGAAAGTGCAATACCTGTGCTATCGTGTTTTAACCACCGAGTATTTTAATAAAGATTAATCAGTGAATAACTACGCCGTTATTTTTAAACAACTTATATTTGCTGCTTTCTTCATCCAATCGCTCAAGTTATGGGCCCCACATGGTCATGGTATTGTTGCGTACACATTGATTTAATATTCCCCGAATACAAAAGAATATTAATATAACCCACACCAAACATAACTATAATATTCCCCTATTTCAAAATAACAATGAGAAAATAAATTTTATAACCACTTGCTTATTTTCAAAACAAATATTTATGAGTTTTTACCCATAACTATCCACATTAATCAAATCAACCCTTACTATTTCAAAATAATAAATAGAGAAAATTAAATTTCATTAATAATAAGTTGGTGGGTCTTAAAAGTATGCAAGTTGTCATATAATATTCGATTGGTGGGAATATTCTTTGTATTAGGAGAATATTAAATGCACGACCAAGACAATCATTCGTGGACTCCATTAACGGAATTATCATTTTGATCGAGAAACGCACAAAAATATTTTATTGAAAATAACTGGCGGAAGTTTTCTGATATTGATCTTTGTTGAACTACTCGGTAGTAAAAAAAAAGATGTCTGGCGTGGTTGCATAGAAGTACACCAGTATTGATTATTAATGCTTACGTGAGAAGTCACTCGGTTTTGTTCAATTATTGCTATAGTAATTGTTGCATAGTATCTCACATTATTTGATTCAATTATTATCGATATTTTATATAATATTAAATCAATAATTGAAATGACAGAGTTATTAATATTATAAATTGTAATATTAACGATGTAGAAGTTCGCCAAGGAGAGGTTTGGTCATCTAATCAATGCTACCAATAAGGAGAAATCCTTATTGGAAAGCCCCCTTTCCTGAAGAACTAATTCGGTCGATTAATATTGTGAATTATAATAAAGATGATAAATGTTGTTAAAATTATTAAGGTATTTTTTTTATGAAGTTTTGCTTATTTTATGGATTCCTATTTACCCATTTTCAAAATAATCGATAGAAAATTATTTAAAGGTAGGGCCCACATATGGGGGCCCATATGTGTTGGGAAATGATTTTGGAAATGGAAGAGTATATGTATGGAAGTATATGTGTGTTTTGAGTATATAGTGGAAGAAAATGATATGTGAAAGTGATAGGTGTGTGATGTGTATGTGAGTGGGAAATGGTAAAAAAGTAGTAGTGTGATAGTGATGTGTAAGAGTGTAGTGAATTTGATTATTGGGTGGGTGGTTGGGTGGGTGGGTGGGTGGGGGATTGGTGTTGGTTATGGGGAGATATAAAAATCTAGTGGTATATATTATATTGATAGAAAACATGTGTTTATATATATATGTTATATTTTAATTTGTGTTGTAATCTTATTGGTTAGTTGTTTGACTTAGTTGTAGTTGATTGAAGAAAATGATTCTGTAAAATTATTTCTGCGTTGAACAACGAGTGCACTTCCATTTTCCTATAAATAAGCTCATTCCTTCATTATTTTTACTTAATTCATCAAACTCTATAGAGAAAATTATGAGAGAAAGAAGAAAAGATTTCGCCACTTAACTACTCTTATATTCGGTTCTTTTTACGGTGAGGGTGTTATTCTCTTATTCATGAAGAGAACTTACGTTATTCAATTCTTTATTGTTTCTATTGGAATAACTCAGATAATGCAAGCTACCTTATACTTGGTGACATTCTTCTATTATTCATCTTTTTATTATTCTGTTGGAATATCCTCGTCGTATGTTTTACACCGCACTTGGTTCTATTATTTATTATTACATTGGAATATCCATACGTGTGTTTTACAGGACCTAGTTCCATTATTTATTATTCCGTCTTTATTATTCAGTTTAAATATCATGTATGCATGCTTTTTCTATTTGGACCGGGTTCCATTATTTATTATTCACGACTTATTATTCTCGTTGAACATCCCGCTTGATTGTGAATTTCACACGACCTTGTTCCATTATTATTATTCTGTTGGAATAATGCATACATCTGGCAATCTGCGTACATGGTGATTTCTTTTGTTATTCTATTCGTTATTATACTCGGTTGATTAAAATTTTGACTTCTATACTCCATGAAATTAGTGGAATATCCTTGATATTTAGCGCTTCATCCAAAGATTTTTCATGTAAATATTCTTCCGAGCATTCTTGAATTTTATTCTACAAAGCAAAGATCATGTTGACAATTTAGACGTTATTAGTTCTGAATAAATTAATTCGTGAACTTGTTTTATTGAATTCTTATATCATCGCCATCATCCTCATGTTTATATTTTTTTTGAAAGTCATCTGGCACAGAAAGTGCATAAATGGACTTGGTATAATTATGACCGAGGATTATTCTTGTGTAATCATGGACCGTAATGTTACAAAAGATGTGATAAAAGTCCTAATTGGCCCGTAGTGCATTGTTGGATGATTGTTGGCATGATCACTTGACCATTGATGAATACACAAATATCCTCGCCAGTAGTGTATGAAATTTGTGGTCGTGACCACTAATGAATATCCTCGGCGTAGTAGTGAGGATGATGTGGATTATTTATTGTCGAGTCCCAACGTTAAAAGTGATGAAAAAACTTTTAAATCATAAAAGATAGTAGATTTTATTCTCTACTGACTCTTTTAATGGATTCGCTTATTCCACCGCAGCTTAAACTTGATGTCTATTGTATTTTATCGGTTTAATGATTTCAAGACTAATGATAATTTATTCAATTATCTTAGTCATAATATTTCTCATTGGGCTAGTTGAGCTCACCCTTTCTTTCACCGTTTCTCTTCGTGAAATAAGAATGTAGCCTTGGACGAGCCTGGGAATGGAGTGATGGTGGGATATGATAGTATTAGCTAGTAGTCCTCACTATTACATTAAATAGTGTGACAATAAATGTAATGAGGACTTATTCTCGAGAATGGATATTGTCTAGAAGATAATATTTATATTTAAACTCACAGCATATGTGTTGTCGTATTTTACACGACTGCTATATTATTAGTTTGTATTTGAATTTTGTACCATGTATTTGACGACTCAAGATGGGTGATGTATACCTATTTTGGGGGCGTCACAGTTATCATTGCATTCAATTATTGGATGATGTGGTGATGTATACACCCCACCCTACCACTCTCCATCCCCACCCCCACCCCCACCCCCACCCCACCCCCTTCCCCTTTATCTTATATGTCTTGCATATTCTCTTTAACAACGGACTGGGTGATGGTCCGATTCGTCGCTATATATAAGTCTGTCGTTAAAAGCTAAGACGACGGTTCTCTGATATAGTGATGGACAGAACTGTCGCCCGGTTCGTCGCTAAAAAAAATATGCAAGGTTTGTTGAATAAAAGGGTATATGTTTGTTGAATAAAAGGGTATATCCTTAAAATAGACTATATATATATATATATATATATATATATAGGGTCCGGATCTTGTAAGGGCTTCCTCACGCTACTAAAACAAGACTTTTTTTTTTTTTTTTTAAAAAATAAAAAAAATCTAATATTTATGGGCTGAAATTTTATATAATACAAATGTTTTGGATGTGATTTGGACACGATATAACAAAATAGGTATATACGATGCATGCAGATATGTATATATATTTTTTGTATAGGTATCCAAATTACGCATAAAAATATGTATTATGGAAAAATTTCAATTCTATAAAATATTAAACTTTTTTTAGTTGTTTTAAAAAATAAAAGCAAAAAAAAATTAAAAAATCCCGTATTTTAATAAAATAAGGTTGTTCTTACTCCCGATCCTTTTCTATATATATATATATATAGCTGCTCTACAGATTCTGCGTAAGTATGTATGTATATATAAAATAAATGATTGAGCTAGGGGATAATTATATATTATGTTCTCTTGGTTTTAAAATATAGACCAAGTTTAACTGATTTAAAAACTCAATATTAATATTATATTTTGAAACAAAAAGACTAGTATATTATGCACGTCTCCTCCCTTCCAATAATATACTCACGTGAGTACCTTTTAAAACGATGACTTTTTTTAAAAAAAATTAATTTTTAAATGCCAAAAAAAAAGAATAACGTAATTACGTAAAATACTTAATTGTGCATTATGGGTTTCTATATTTAGACGCCTCTTGTGATTTGCACCAATTGCGTGGCGCGTCTTTTCTTCCCAAATTAAGAAAAGGAGACTTTCTCTTCACCAAAGAACTTGGCTCGAGTAGTTGTGCGTGCCTTGTGATAATTTGTCCAATGCATGTTATAGGTAATTTTAGTAATTTGAAGATATTTTGTTGGTTATTTATTCGGGCAATTGAATTGATTTGATTTGACGGACATGTATTTATTATTCTTATAATGTGGCATTAACTTTTTTATCTCTCTCTAAATTAAGAGTGAGCATTCGATTATTATTCAAACCGAATAAAAATTTCGATTATAATTAAAAATTGAAATTACACTGTTTTGAGTATCCGAACAATTAATCGAAATCTATGATAATCGAATAACTGAATAGGTTATTCGGTTAATAACCGAATTTAGAAGACTTAATATTTAACAATTAACAGCAGAAGCAACAAACATATTACCGAGAGAGAACAACAACAGAACAGTTCCTACATAATTAACACTATATAGCCTACATATTACAAGAGACTCAGTTAGCAGCAAATTAAATCAAGTGTCAAGACAACCGTCATGGGAGGACCTATGTTAGGGGTAGGGGGACACCTGCCCCCACTAAAATTTCATGGGTCAGGGGGTAATCCGGATTAAAAAATATATTTGAGAAGGCTACAACATTACTACAATACTACTATTACCTCTAAAGGCTATTTACCACTAAAGACTACAGTACTACTAATCTACTATAGTACTACTATTTCGAGAAGGCTACTAGTCTACTACAATACTACTATTACCTCTAAAAATTTGAGAAGACTACAACACTACTACATTACTATTATTTCGAGTATAAAAAGAGCTCAAATGTTGGTTAAGAAAAGAAAGGATGATATATATCCCTAAGTTTATTTGTTGGTTAAATTAGCTCTACTTTTGTCCGTTGCTACTGCAACTGTTGAAATGATATTTTCAGCCATAAATGTTGTGAAGAATGAACTCCGTAACCAAATGGGAGATGAATGACTCTTTCATAATATACGCGTGAAATTTTGTAACTATTAAAAATGAGGTTATCATGCAACATTTCAAGCAATGAAATCTCAAAAAATGTTATTGTAAATAATATTTGAGGATTGTTTAATTTTGTGATTCATTTTATTATATTTTTATTCGTAAGAGATTTTTTTTCGAGTTTGACCCTACTGAACTATCAGGCTGTATCCGCCCCTGACAACAGTCAACTACATATTACAAAAACATGAATGTCAGTCGACAGATAACAGCAACAACAGATACATATCATCTAACACCAGAGGCCAATAGAGGTGAAAACAAGTCGAATCTTAGCGAACACTAGGGGTGCTAAAAAAATTCAATTTTTTACCGAGCCGGATGAAACCGGTACCGGCGGTACCAGTTTTTTTTTGTTTTGGTTTTTTCAGTACTGATTTTTTGATTTTTTTATACTTTTCGGTACCGGTAATGAAATTTTGAATTCGGTAAATACCGAAAAACCGAAAAGAACCAAAAAAGTTGAAAAGCAATAGCATATTCTGTAAAGTTAAAAAGCAATAGCATATTTCGGTACCGGTTCCTTTTTGCATGCAATAACATATTCTGTTAATTAATACAAATATGGATAATTGGTTAATGTGCATGCATGTCTACTCGGACATATTTTTGTGTCGCAATATATATATATATATATATATATATATATATACACACACACACACGTGTGTGTGTGTGTTTTTTGTTAATATAATATGGGTGCATATATAATTGATCTCAAGCTTGTTCAAACTTTGGAGCACAAACAAGAATGACGCGTCTGCATCGAGAGAAAGATCTTGTCTACACGATAACTCGTGGCAAACCTCGGATGCATGAAGTTTGTCAAGTACAACAGTTCCCAGATTTGCTAGAATGAGCTGCATGCATGTTTATAAATATATGACAATAAAAAATAAGCTAAATAAAAAATTTGTTAATATAAAAAAAAGTTGGTACCAACTTTGTAATGAAAGTCTGCATCAAAACAGTTATTCAAAGATTCGGTTCTTGATTTTTAGAATTTTCTGGTTGATCTTGGGTTTCATTTTTTTCGATAATGGGTTCGCTTTTTTATCGATGATGAGCACCCCTATCGAACAATCTAATGCTCAGATTCGGCTCGACTCAAAAAAATTGAGCTCGAATTCGATAAAAAATTTCTAATTTTACGTTAGATTCGACTCAGATCATTACTCGGACATACTCAACTCGTTAGTACTCGACTCGTTTACAAAATGAGTTACTCACGGGCCTTTAAATCGAGTTTCGAATATAAACCATTTCGCTTAATGCTGAAGCACTACATACTAAATTGATTATTAAAGTAATGTTTATATATAAAAGTCTTTTACTTTTATTTATGTAAAGAAATTACAAAGAATGTAATACGAATTGACAATCAATTCACTGATTTATTCAAGTACAAACTTACACAATTTAATACTACAATTTATAAATTATAAAGATTGATACAAATATCACATATTTAGCTTATTAGTATGGATCAGACCAATATTCTAATATGATTCATCGAGCAGGTATCGAGTATGGTTCGAAAAAAAATGAAATACTCGAACCCTAATATGAGCGAATACTGGTATACTCGAATTCGACTCGTGTATCATTAAACAGAAAATGAGTATAAATCATATTCGACTCGAATCAACTTCAAATTCGAGTTTTGAATCATATTTTTGAACCGATCTCGAGTCGAGTATCGAGCTACTCTGCTCGGCTAACACCCCTAGAGGCCAATACGTCTACCTGGACAAACTCGCCGAGCAAGTCGAGCGCTATGAAGAGATGGCGAGCTTCATGGAAAAGCTCATCATCGGCTCCACTTTCACCGTCGTCGGCGAGCTCACCGTTAAGGTGTGAAACCCCCTCTCCGTCGCCTACAAGAACGTCATCGATCGGCTCGCTCCGAGCTATTTTGCGAATCGTATCGTCGATTGAGCAGAAGGAGGAGGGTCAGAAGAACGAAGAGCACGCGGCGCTCGTGAAGGAGTAAAGATTGATGGTAGAGTCGGAGCTGATCGGCGTATGCGCCAGAGTTCTGAAGCTGATTGATTCGCATATTGTACCTTTGGCTTCGCATTTTGAGACTTCAGACTTCAGACTTGAGACTTGAGAGATCTGAGACTCTGAGAGTTTGAGACTTGAGAGATCTGAGAGTTCGAGAATTTAGTAAAGTAGTAATGACTAATGAGCTGACGGCTAAGTTGTGACGCTCCCAAATCCGGGTTACCTGACTCCCGAGTTTGGTACTCACGATCCACAATATAAATAACATATAACTACGCATTTAATTATGAATAGACATATACACCACATTAACTGATATAGTTAATACATTTGTCCCAGGTTATCTAACCTTTATATTACAAACATACCCTTTAGATATATATAAAGGGTTTACAAATACAACATAATATATATGTTAAACATAGCTATTACAGCATAACACCTTTGCCTTTGCTTTTCGCAACACCTCCAGCCACTTCGTCCCTAGCTGAAATGTTTTATTTAGCAAGGGTGAGCAACAAATTTGCCCCGCAAGTTAAGATATACAATAAATGTATAAGAATCAAGATAACAAACTATCTAATTCGATAGAATGACTCCAAAGTTCGGGGAACTTTGAAATAACTGAATAATTTGTTCTTCTCTAACTAATCTTCTTGCAACCTATGCAACAAAATAAAAAAAGTATATAATGCTTTCAAAGTTTTTACGATATTCTATTGAATAACAATTTAGAAATACTCTCTAGAGTTTATGATGAATGATCTTACAAGATCTTGAAATTCTCTTCTCGAGTAACTATCAAAGATTTACTCTGATATACCCAAATAACAGTATGGAAATATTTTTCAGAGTTTATATGCTGAGTGATCACAAAGGATCTTGAACTTCTCTTCTCGAGTAACTATCTAAGATTTATTTTGATATACCCAGGTGTATCAGATAATCATAAAGATTAAATCATACCCCTCTGTAAGTATAACAAGTGATCAGCTTCATTATACCATATATTATGCATAATACTTAAAACGTGCGCAAAGGCCGAATATACGACCAAATATGTTCCCTTTATATAAAAGGTTGTTCTTCTCAGTCTTTGAATCAGAATTTGATTTAACAACGAAATACAAAGATTTCAATATCTAATCTCTTCTCTTCTCAAACTTATCAAGTTTTATTTTTCGATCTAGCCGAAATAATTGGCATTGATCTATCAATAATAATTGAATTCTCTTCTATTCTCGAACCTATCAAGTTCTATCAAATATTCGTCTTGCCAGAACAATTGGCTAAAACATTTCTCAAC
The DNA here is from genome assembly GCA_020205615.1 of Panax quinquefolius. NCBI lineage: Eukaryota > Viridiplantae > Streptophyta > Magnoliopsida > Apiales > Araliaceae > Panax > Panax quinquefolius. The sequence goes on from CM035157.1 coordinate 6,898,895, forward strand.
ACGATTTAATAATAGACAGAATTTGACTGTACTTGTGACGCCCCCAAAATTAGGTATACATCACCCATCTTGGGTCGCCACTTACATGGTACAGAATTTAAATACAACTTACTAACATAAGCGTAGGTGTGCATAATACGACATAAAGCGTGAGTTTAAATACAAATATCGCTCTACTAGATATTATACAAACTCAAAAATAAGTCCTCATTATAATTATTATCACACTATTTCACGTAATAGTGAGGACTACTAATGCTATCTTCAGGACCATCACTCGCTTCCGACTCGTCGTCCCGCCTATATTCTCATTTCTTCAAGAGAATAATTGAAAGAAAGGGTGAGCTCAACTAGCCCAAGAAGAAATATTATGACTAAGATAATCTGTAATAAATTATCAATAGTCTTCAACAATGTTAAACCGATAAAAATACAATAGACAAACCGTTTTAGCTGCAGTGGAATATGTAATCCATTAAAAGAGTCAAGTAGAAAATAAAGTCTACTATCTTTTAGGTTTTAAAAGGTTTTTCATCTTTGTTATAAGTGAGACTCACTTTTAATAAATATTCCACATCATCGAATCACCCCGCTTACTACTGCCAAGGATATTCTTTAAGTATCACGACCACAATTATACATACGACTACGGGCCAAGAATATTTGTGTATTCATTAATGGTCATGATCATGCCAACAATCGGTCCATCAATGCACTACTACTAATCGAGGATTTTTACCACATCATTTGTAACATTACGGCCATGATTACACCGAATAGTCTCTCGGTCATAATCATACCAAGTCCATCTATGCACTACTGCCATGCCGAGATGACTTTAAAAAATATAAACATGAGGATGATGACAATGATATAAGAATTCAATAAAACAAGTTCAAGAATTATTTTATCCAGAATTATTAACGTCCAAATTATCAACATGATCTTGTTTTGTAGAGTAAAATTCAAGAATGATCGGAAGAATATTTTCATGAAAAGATATTTGGATGAAACGCAAATATCAAGGATATTCCACTAATTTCATGGAGTATAGAAGTCAAAGTTTTAACCAATTTGGGTATAATAAAGAATGAAATAACAAAAGAAATCACCATGCATGCGATAGACCGCATGCATACGAGTTATTCAATAGAATAATAAATAACGGAACTAAAGTCGGTGAAATTCACACCGGCTGGATGTTCCAATGTAATAATAAAGATGGAACCGTCATCGGTGTAAAACACACGAGATAGGATATTCCAACAGAATGATAAAGACGGAACCAGTCCTGTAAAACACACGCATGGATGTTCCAACAGAGTAATAATAAAGAGCGGAACCAGTCAATTGTAAAACACACATGCATGGATGTTCCAACAAAATAATAAAAGCGGAACCGGTTGGTGTAAAAAACACATGCACGAGGATGTTCCAATGAGAATAATAGAAGAATGTCACCAAGTATAGGGTAAACCACGATATAAAAGTTATTCCAATGTAATAATAAGCAATGGAATAACAACAGCTTCTCTTTCATGAATAAGAAAGAATAACACCCCTTACTTTTGGTAGGAGATTGAATATCGCAGTAAAGTGTAGTAACAAAATACTCTTCTTCTTCTCTCTTATTCTCTCTATACTTTCTCTCTCTATAGCTTGAATGAATTCGTGAAAAATAATGAAGCACTAGGCCTCTATTTATAGAAGATTTCTAGCTTAGCACTGCGCCGTGTGAAAAGGCAAGTGGTTCGGCGCTTTGTAATGTGAAACGACAAGTGTTTGATCACAGTAATGTGAAACGACAAGTGGTTCGGCGCTCAGAATGTGAAACGACAAGTGGTTCGACGTCTGGTAAAGGTAATTACTATCGACGAAGGTAATTACTATTCACAAGAGGTAATTACTATCGACGAAGGTAATTACTATCGAGCGAAGGTAAATACTATCGACGAAGGTAATTATTATTCACAAAGGTAATTACTATCGACGAAGAGACTCTTAGATGATGACATATGAGCCCCCCATAAAATAATCAAACTTACCACAAATCATTTTATTTTTCATCAACACATATTTAATCTTTCAACAATTATTAATCATTTATAACTTGTCGCCTCAATTATTGATTTAATACTATAACATATTATATGATGATATCGTGACAATAATTGAATCAATAATATAAGAGATACGATCAAAGAATTATCGTAGTAATAATTAAGCATGGTGAGTGACTTCTCACGTAAAGATCAATAATCAATCCGCAGTGTGCTACTACGCAACCACGCCAGACATCGCATTTACTTTACCACCGGTAGTTCAACAGCTTTTATTCAGTAACACCTCCGTAGTTATTTTTATAAAATATTTTTGTCGTTTTCTCAATCCGACAATAATTTCATTGTGGGGTCCACCAATGATTGAGTAGTTGTGCGAATATTCCTAACAAAAAGAATATTCCCCACCAAACCAAACCGAATATTTTATAACAACTTGCATACTTTGCAAAATTTATAAATATTACCCACAACTATAACATTATATCAAATTTATTCCATAATATTCAAAAATAATATTTATAGAAAAATTCATCTTTATTTATAAAAGTTGGGGTCTTACAGTACTATTTACAATCACTAATAGCTTCTACGGATATGAACATCCAATAATAATTATTCTCCAAATATATATTCTCAGAGTCACTAATTCAATTTGAATTAATAAACATGCACTAACTGCGAATAATCAACAATAAATTCTCAGATGTGGCCTAGTCAACAATAATTAACCACCATAATATTTGAAAAGATATAACTCAAGGTCGAGTTAAGAGAAAACTTGCCTTCTCCGTTGATTACTGCTACACAATATACTTATCTGCGTTTAAAAGACCTATAACCATAATATCGGTCTCACAATTAGCACTATAATTCACAACATACAACATCGTAATTTATGAATGATCTTTCTCCCAGCACATTGTTACATAGTCACATTAGTGTTTATAACCTCAGATAAACACTTCTCAACTCTAACTAGTTTGGTGCGGTTGGACTTTGCCTATTCTCAAAGGTGTCTTTACGTCAAACTATCAGAAAATTAACACTTATATTATCAACTAAACTCGGCCTCTAAGCTTCAATATTATTTTAGATAAGTCAAATATCATTTATAATATTTTCTAAGCTTTTAATAATTTTCTAACAATTATTATTATTTATAATAATTTTTCAAACACCGAAATTATTTTTAAATGATTTAAATATCAAATAAATCCATCATCATTAATATTTAATAATATTAAAATATTAATGACATATTTTTCAAAATATTAAAGTTATTTATAATAACTTAAAATACTTTTAAATCACTAATATTGTACTTAAATGATTTTTAAAGTAATTAAAATCATTTTTAAACCATCACCATTAATATTTAAATATTAATGAATTTATCATCAAAATATAAAAAGTCATTAATTATAACTTAAACTATTTTTATATCATTTTTCTCATTTTTAAATGATTTTAAAATCAATAAAACCATTTTACCATCATTTATTTAATTTACTAATTAAATAAACCTAATATCATTAATATTATTTTATTTATGAGAATTCTCCAAAAATATTGAAAATTATATTTTATAATTCAAAATATTTTCTAACACTTTATTCTCATTTAAAATGATTTTTAATTCAATAAAACCATTTTTAATGCATTTATTTAATATAATAATTAAATAAATCTTATATTATTAATATTAATTTATTAATGAAAATTCTCCAAAGATATTAAAAGTTACTTTTTATAACTCAAAATATTTTAAACACTTTATTCTTATTTAAAATAATTTTTATAATATTAAAATTATTTTCTCTAATTTATTTAATATACTAATTAAATAAATTAAATACCATTAATATTTAAATAATTATAAATATTAATAAAAATATCCCAAATAGTCAAAAGTTATTTTTCATAATTTAAAATAATTTTTAAAACCATTTTTGGTAATTTTTATAATTTATTTTCTATTTTTAATTATTTTCTGGAAATTCAGAAAATAAAATAAATAGAAACCGTCGTTATAGGCTATAGTGACACTTTTTTGTCATGTTAGGTGTTCTTGGCTCAAGAACACTGACAAAGTCAGTGTTCAAGGTACTCGGACTTGCAATTCTCAGTCCAAACATGATTTGGGCTAACTTAGACTCTGATTGTGTAGTGGAAATGTAACACTACAATATCCAACCAGCATCATGGTCATACAACAAACAAACAATTAGATCTGAGCCTCCAAACTTTCTGTCAGACCGATCCTGGGTTTTCCAGAAACCCAGGTAGTTCGACTGGTCACTTTCTAGATCATTTTAAGTTAGGTTCTGGTCATCAAATGGTCTATAGTCCATGTGTCAAGGAACATTTACATGACAACATCTCAGTTCAACAACATCACAATATCCAAATCTAGCCTGGTCAAACGCTGTCAGAAAGCGTGTTCTTCCCGTTTTTGAAAATTCCAGAAACTCTAAGTCATGGCTGAATGGCCTACCACCTAATCTGTTCAATCTATTGATGTTTTAAGAGATCTAAAGGCCTGGATATAAAGTCCATATAACCAGCTACAATCTAGTTAGAAAAACAACATCAAACCTTCAATCATCTGACAGATCATGGCCTTCAAAGATCTTGTCAGACGCAGATTTACACTTTCCGGGTTACCCAGAAAGTGTTGATCATGCTCGGTTAACCCTCTTTGACCATCAATAACTTGTAATCTGGACATGGAATAACTACGATTTTACTTCCAAATTACAGTCCTCATGTCAAACTACAAGTCTAAAACATAAAACAACCCAAAATAATAACAGAGAAAGATTTATGGTCACTGACATATGGTTGTTAGACCACTTTCTAGGGTTCTAACAGTTTTTAAAAACTTGGTCTTTAAGGCCTTTTGATGCTATAGATCTATGGTATATCACCATAAATCATCATAAAACATCCTCTAACACTTATCTATATAAACACATAAACACAAATATTTCTTAAGCATACAAGATCAAAGTAGGGTTAGGGCTTATACCTTTTAGTTTTAAATCTTTGATCTAAGCTCTTCTCCACTAATCTTGATGTTTAAGAGGGTGATCTAGGGACTGAAACACTTAAACTTTTCGTGGGTTTGGTGAGAGAAAAGTGGGTTGAGTGTTTGAGAGCTAATGAGCTAATTTTTATGTACTTTCTCTCTCCAAAATCACTTATATCTTAGATGCAATATTTTTACACTTGCTAGGTGGCATTGAAGATCAGATTTGGTAAGGATTTGCAGCACATGGTCTTATCCAACATTGGTGAGTCACCAAATTCTAGAACTCTCTTTACTTAAGTTTTAAGTTAAGGGTATTTTGGTCTTTTCGCCCCTAACAGGGTATTTTCATAATTTCCCTCATAAATTTAAGGGTATTCTAGTCATTTAACATCATTCTACTTATCCTCACTATTAGGGTTTGGTAATTCCAATTTGGGTTTCCTAATTAGGGTTTAGGGTTCCCGAATATGAATTTAGGGTTTTCTGGCTTTCGTTTAGGGTTCCTAACTGTACGTTAGGGTTTCTAAACCTGAGATTAGGGTTTCTAATCTCTCATTAGGGTTTACTAATGTTATACCCTACTCGATCAATCACTGATCAAAATTCTATACAGTACAAACACGTACTCAACGATACAGTTATAATAACTGTATTTTCTATCGAATCCCTATTCGGACTTAGAGTTAGGGTTTTTATTCTCAGTTAAGCACAACTCTACTCTTATTTTCTCAGTCAACACACAAATTGACTCATTCTTAAAACTTGTATCACAGATACATAGCACAATATTAACAGTCAATATTAATATTAAATAAATAAATAAAAAATTATTCATAAAAATTTGGATTATTCGAAATCCCGGGTTATCACATGAGTGTTGAGTCAAGAGTCATATTATTAATTATTTTAACTCAAGTGTTGTGCAACCTTGCAATATTTTTTCCGGTTATTCGGTTAAACCGGATAACTCAAAAATGAAACCCATACAAACTAATCGAAAACCATAAAAAATTTCGAAAATAACCGAAATATTAAAAATAACCGAATTTTCAAAAAATTTAAATTAAATTATTTCGGTTCGGTAATTCGGGTATACCGACCCGTTTTTTGCTCAGTCTTGCTCTAAACTATGGCTCCTACCCAACCAAATTGAATTGGATTATTGCGATTGTACTGGGACACCTCAAATCTTGCTTGATGGGCTACTATTATTGCTTTTGATTATTAATAATTTTATTATTCTTTAAATAGGTTAGAGGGGTGTATAAAAGGCACGCGGATTGGGGTTTGGTCTGTGTTCGGTTTAGTCAAAGTTCGGCCTGTACTGACTTAAAAGGTTTGAAAGAACTGTCATTTAAGTATAAAAATCCGATTTGACCTGTCTTGTTCCAAAGCTCGGCCTGAATTGACCTGTGGCCTAAGTCCGCCTAGGTCTGACTTGGTCAGGCCTAACATGTAAGACCCCAGTTTTTATGAATAAAGATGATTTTTCTATAAATATCATTTTTAAATATTATGGAATAAATTTGATATAATGTTATAGTTGTGGGTAATATTTACAAATTTTACAAAGTATGCAAGTTGTCATATAATATTCGATTGGTCGGAGAATATTCGGTTTAACAGGGAATATTCGTACAACGGCACAATCATTGGTGGACCCTGCAACGGAATTATTGTCGGATTGAGAAAATGACAAAAATATTTTATTGAAAATAACGGCGGAAGTTTTACTGTTATTATCTTGTTGAACTACTTTTAGTAAAAGTACAAGAATCTGGCGTGGTTGCATAAGTAGTACACCGGTATTGATTATCGATGCTTACGTGATAAGTCATTCAGTTTTATTCAATTATTGTCTATATTTTATATATTATTAAATCAATAATTGAGATGACAGAGTTATTAGTATTATTATTTGTAATAATAACGATGTACAGTAAGTTCTGTCGAGGAGAGGTAAAATATATTTATATATATATGTATGTGATGTGTGTGTGTGTATATATATATATATATATAATATAATATAATGTGAGTGGAAAAGGTGGAGTGTATTATATATATATATATATATATATATAATATGTGTGTGTGTGTGTAAAAGAATGTGTTATATATATTTGATGAAAGTGACTTTGGGGTGGGGAGTATGTTAGTCACGGGAGGGAGTTATATCATTAGTATATATATATATATATATATATATATATATATATATATATATATATGTTATTTGATATATAATATATGTATGTTATATATATATAATTATAATTGTGGGGCCCACAATTGGATGTTAAAATTGTGGTGGAAAAGTTGAATGATATGATTTTGGTTCACGGGAGGGTGAACGATTTTCAAACAAACATATGCCTTATAATTAAATATATATATATATATATATATATATATATATATATATATATATTATATTTTATTTAAAAGATTTTGCTTTAATTATGGACCGTCCGATTAAAAGTAAATCAACTGGACCATCCATGAATTAGTTACTATGCAAATCCATTCTTCTATAAATAAAAGCTCATTCCTTCATTATTTTTCACTTAATTCATTGAAACTCTGAGAGATAAAGCAGTAGAGAGAAAGAAGAAAAGTGATTCTCGCTACTTCACTACTTATATATCCAAGACTCTTCTTCTTAAGGTAAGGGGTATTATTTTTTTATATTCATGAAGAGAACTTCGTTCTTCCATTCTTTATTATTCTCATTGGAATAACTTTGATATGCTGGTCTCACCCTATACTTGGTGATTTTCATTGTTATTCCATTCTTTATTATTCCGTTGGAACATCCCGCTGCGGTGTAATTTTTACCGATTCGGTTCCATTATTTATTATTCTGTTGGAATAACTTTACATCACATAAGCAACCAGTATGCGTGGTGATTTCTTTTGTTATTCCATTCTTTATTATACTCGGTTGGTTAAAGTTTTGACTTCTATACTCCATGAAATTAGTGGAATATCCTCGATATTTCAAGCGCTTCATCCAAAGATCTTTTCATGAAAATATTCTTCTAAGCATTCTTGAATTTTACTCTACAAAGAAGTATCATGTCGACAATTTGGACGTTATTAGTTCCCGAATAAATTAATTCTAGAACTTGTTTTTTATCAATTCTTATATCATTGTCATCATCCTCATGTTTATATTTTTTTGAAAGTCATCTCGTGACTGTAGTACATAGATGAACTTGGTATGATTATGATCGAGGAATTATTGATAATGTAATCATACCGTAATGTTACAAATGATGTGAGAAAAGTCCTCATTGTCCGTAGTGCATTGATGGGACGAGTTGTTGGCATGATTATGACCATCGATGAATACACGAATATCCTCGCCCAGAAAGCATGGATAATTTGTGGTGCGTGATACTAATAAATATCCTGGCCGTAGTAAGGGGATGATGTGGATTATTTATTGTCGAGTCCCAGTGATAAAAGTGATGAAAAACCTTTTAAATCATAAAAGATAGTAGATTTTATTCTCTACTTGACTCTTTTAATGGATTCAGATGTTCATTTGCAGATTAAACTTGATGTCTATTGTATTTTATCGGTTTAACATCATTTGAAGACTAATGATAATTTGTTCGCATTATCTTAGTCATAATATTTTTTCTTGGGCTAGTTGAGCTCACCTTTCTTTCACCGTTCTCTTCAGAAATGAGAACGCGTATTTGGACGAGTTGGGAAATGGAGTGATGGTGGGATGATAATATTAGCTAGTAGTCCTCACTATTACATTAAGAAGTGTGACAATAAATGTAATGAGGACTTATTCTCGAGAGTGAATATTGTGCAGAAGGCGATTTGTATTAAAAGTCACATTTCTCTTGTTGTATAATTAAGATTGTATTTATATTCTGTACCATGTATTTGACGACTTAGAAAAGGTGATGTATACCTATTTTGGGGGCGTCACATAACATGCATGGCCCTGCTTGTTAGTTGTTGACCTCATTTTCCTATCTTGTTAAAATATTACCCCAGCCCAAGAAGCCCATTGAAAACAAAAGAAAAAAATTAATCAGGTGGCCGAGCGCCCCAGCCCAACACACAACACCACCACCAGGCCTAGCGTGCAACTTGTTTGATTCAGTTAACTATGCTTAACATAAATCGTGATGGTAAGATTAGACCTGACAATTTAAGTTGAAAACCATATAATTAATCAAAATCACTTGAATCTACTAGGTTGGTTAACTAATTTTTAAGTTATGGATTGGTTCAATTTTGCATCCATATTATTAATTACAAATATGGGTTGTAACTAGTTTTGACCCATATTCTACTAGTGCTTTTGAAATATGAAAACTTTGACATATTTGTGTAGATACAGTACACTTGTAAATTTAGTATATATACTTTCACTATGGACATAGTTTCATCAACATTTTATCTAGATAATTAAACCATCCCCACCTCCCACCTCCCACCTCCCACCTCCCACCTCCCAAAATAATAATAATATATATTGATTATATATACACCCCACCCTCCCCCATCTCCACCTCTACCTCTACTTAAAAAAATAATATTTATTAATTATTATATCCACTATCTTTATTTTGAAAAGAAGAGAGAATGATATACATGTACACTGGGCCAATTCTAAACCTGTTGAAGGGCATATTCATATAATTTGCCAAGGCCTAAGGCACCAGGCCCCCAGGTCCCCAGCCCCCCAGCCACTACGTAGGCCACATGTATAATTTTTCATGCGAGCTTCAGTTTTACTAGTGCTATTTCCTTATCTGATTTTTCTTTTTCTCTTTTCTTAAACATTGTATCGAGCTGTGAGGAATTTTCAGCCCAGCTTTCCTAGTCCCATTAATCAGCTTGCTAGGGTACTCTCATGTTCTTTCGAACTCTGCAAATCATCTGAATCATGAATAGAACTTGCATCCTTAGCCGGTGTCTTCTCCCCATCCTTCTCAACGATCCGTACGTTCCCAAAAATTCTCCATAATTATCGACCTTTGTATCTCCATCTTCTAATTCCTCCCATTCCCATTATATATCCTTCAGAATAATAGTTAGTTAGTATCTTCAATTAATATTTTCACCATAATTTGTTAGAATAATTAAGTAACTTTGCATGATCGATCTAAATTAAAATCTTCACTTGCTCGCTCGACCAACTCACCCCAAGAAGCAGCAGCTATATATATATATATATATATATATGGTTGCCTCCTCAGCCTCTGTTTTACTTAAAGACCTTCCAAAGAAATTTCCCACAGCCGAGACGTGTAGCCTTTAAGTTTTTTTTTTTTAAAAAAAAAATTAATTGGTGAAATTGGGGTTGGGTCAAAATGGGTTGGATTAGGTCAAAATTTGGTCAAAATAGATCGTGTTGGGGACAAATTGAGTTAAAAGAACGGAAATATCTAATTGACGAAAAATAAACTTTAAAGACGACTTTAAAAGTGAGTGGCAACTTAAATGGATAGAAATGTAATTCAACCATTTTTTTTTTCTAAAATGAAAAGTAAAAAGTAATGGAGGTAGTACATCTTTTATGTAACTTGGGAGTCTTCCAACACCATTAACTAATTAGAAGATAAAAACTAATAATAAAGAAGTAATCTAAAAATTCAAATCTATTAAATAATAAATATAAAAAGTAATTTAATTTTTATATTTTTATAACATAACTATGGTTTGATCTCCATTCTCTTTAATTTAGTAATTTTACAATTATCGTGGACAAGCATAGACTATAAAAATTTAAAGATTAACTATAACCTATCAAAAATTTTTGACCAAACATGGATTATGAAAAACTCATATATTAACAATAATATATCAAAACCTCTTAATTAGTTTAAAATCACATAAAAAATATCAAACGAAGATATTTCAATAACGAAATACGAAGACGAAATCAATTAAACACTAAAGCACAATTAATAGAAGAGATAGAAAATATTGTCACGAATAATTATTTAATTTCACTTTCATCCTAGATATAAAAAATTAGTTAGACATTAAAAATAAATAAACAAAATAAGATAAAGAAAAAATAAAGATTAAAAAAAAAAAAACTCTATTGAAAATCATTCAAGGAGCTTACAAATACGAAATGAAATGAATCATATTCCTACTCCTAACCTAAACTATTACATAAAAAATACCTAATATTCTCGTGGTACTCCTCTATTTGTAGACATTAATTAATTTTCATGTATGCTTCAACTTCCTAATTAATGACAATCAACTTCTTAAAGAGATCTTTTTGATGAATTTTCTTTTTTTTCATGAGATTTGACTTATACACCAAGATGGTCCAACCTTCAATTCCTTTTCCTTGTTGAAATCTTCTAAGATATTTCCTTCCATAAATTGGAACATTAAATATTGTTTGATCACCAAAATTTTAACTTTATTGCAACAAAATATTAAATTCTACAAAAAAAATTACTTAAATAAACCAATATAATAAAAGGACAAAATTAAGAATAATAAAATGAATGAATTTTTAGTCTATCAGTGTCGATTTTGATCATAAAAAATTCTACTAAATAAAATGTTAGGTAATTAGATAGGAGTTTGTCTAATTTATGTAGACAAAATTCTATAAAATTGTATTGTACAATACTATAAAATTTGTTAAGATAAACTAAGCAACTTCTGCCTAAATCACAACATTCCTATTAGTGATGGCATAACTTCTGCACCTTGGATACATAATATTATTCTTATTAATGTCAACAACTTCCATAAAATCACAAGGCATGTCTTCATCAATTCTTCCAATACGGCCAACCCCAAAACTATAACTCCTCCCACCCCCACCACCCTCCACCGCAGCCCTTAGCCTCCTCCGGCTTCCCGCGGTCTCCATCCTATTGTAATTATTCCCTGTACTAGTAATATTGTTCCTCATAGTCATAACCCTAATAAGTTCCCTCAAATCCTCAATATCTTTGTTCTCCTTCACTGACCTACTAGAAGTACCACTAAATGTTCTAGGCAAGTGAGACATTTGATGAGGAAGAGCGGTATAGCCAACCACCATGCTTCCATGGCTGATCTTACCAGCACAATCACACAATGTATTAGTGTAAAAATCTCTTGCGCAGCGTAGAATTCTAACGGGTGCCAACAAATAATAGACAAATTTGCTTTGCTTCTTTGATCCCTCCTTGCTAATTCTCTTCTTTGCCACCATTTTCAAAGTAACAATCAAATTAATAGAGTATACGAGAAAGTATATATATGTGTGTGAACTACGTACTACAAGATGATGATGAGAATTGGGGAGGTATTAATTGATTATTATGTTTATATATATATATACAAACACATTTGGATTTGATAAATATTTTTGTGTTGCTTTCTTTGGAAGTGCTGAAGTTTGCATGGCCGGGCGGCAAAGTTGGGAGGAAACTTAAACAAGTGGAGACTATTTCAAACTCAAGAACTGGACAAATTCAGAATCTAGCTTCACAAGAATGAAAAGACACAAAGTATATACATCCCAACTTTTTAGGGGGAAATTAAAGAAACAAATAATGTAAATAAATCAAGCAATAAATAACAAACATAGTTTAGTTATTAAAAATGGTTGCATATAATATCTATTTGGACGGCCATATTGTTTGTTATAGGCATCATCAATATTTGAAAGGAGGATGGAAAAAGTTGACTACTATCGTCCACTAACATATATATATATATATATATATATATATATATATATAGACACACACACTATCCATTTTGATATGAGAGTTTCAACTTAGTTTTGTATTTTGTTTTAATTGTGTACGTATATTACTCCTCCCATTTTCCCAAAAGAGACATTAACAAAATTTACAAATATAATTTTTTATGTTTATTTTAATCATATTTAGTGTGTAATTTAGTAGTGACAGTATGATAAAAAACTTAAATGATAATTTTAAAGACATTGGGTCATTTTATAATATGATCAAACTATTTTGTAGAAACAAAAATTTATATAGTTCAGTCGGACTCTTTTAATGAAAGTGATACAGTATAATTTTTCGTAAGTTAATTAATTTATTGTGTATATGAAGGAATAAGGATCATAATACACGAATGGATAAATAAATAAATAAAAAGAAAACCTCCTAATTCTATTCATGAACATGGAGTCCAAATCCTTTTGTTTAAGCTAAAGAAAACCACGCATACACGCAAGAATATAATCAATGTGGCTTAAGTTTCCATTCAAAATATTTATTAGGAAAAGAGTGTGGCTTACATACATAATTAATTAAACCATTTAAAATTGAACTTTGCGTGTTAAGACTTCTCATTCAAATTGATAAAGCCAACGCTAAGAAGAATCTGTTGACAACGATCGAACGGCCAGGTTTTAATTAAGAACATTAGAGAAATATTTTAATTAATTTACAACCGTTATAGTTTTTTTATATTAAAAGCAAATAAACGCGTACATTTTAAAATTTAAATTTTCATAAATTAATTTTTAAAAAATAAAACATTTCTCTAATTTCATAACAAAGGAGATTATCAATTTAGAATAGTATTAATTGTACAGTCTGTATTGTTTGCAAACAAGAATATAGGAGAGAACATTATGACTTAATGACATATACTCTATTACATTACATATATGAGTAGTACTAGAGACATAATTTATTTTACAACTATTTTATAATTTGCTGATGTGACATACTTCACCTCAAATTGCTTAAATGTAGTCTTCGGCGTCACATAAAAGCTGAGGGGAAATATGCCACATCAGCAAAATGTAAAATAATTATAGAATAAGTTGTGTCTCTAACATTATTCTACATATAATTTAGAACAAGTGAATTATTATGACTACTAAATCTAACTCCCAAACAGACGTGAAATTTTAAAATAAACTCGCAATGTAAAAACAGATTTTTATAGACTGGGAATCGAACAAATTAATAATATACATTTAGCAAAAAATTAAAATTAAAATTAATGATGTATCTTTCCTTTCATGTTATCGCTCACAATTAATAAAAAATCTACAAATCTTTAATTTGTTAGTTTCAAGTTATAATGAAATTATTTAAGCTAAACAATATATACGAACACCATGTCAAATTAAGAAAAAAAATCTTGCAATTTAAGAGCTTTAAACTACAATGGCAACTTATTGCATGATATTTGGCAACAAATTTGTTTATGTAATTTTTTGGATAAGCAATAATTATTTTATCTTATGGGTGAAGATACATGATATTAAAAAGTTACTACTCCCTCCGTTTCTTAATATAGGTCGTTTTAGAGTTGTGCACAACTATTAAGAAAATAATTGTAAAATATTAAATATACTACTCCTTCCGTCCCTAATTATTTGACGTTTTAGAGTTTTTTATTTGTCCTTAATTATTTGACATTTGTTCAAATCTAGGAGGATTAATGACAATTTTTCCAAAATTACCCTTCATTAAACTCTCCCTCCTTATCCCAACAAAAGATTTAAGGGTATTATAGACAATTGAGTATTATATTTAATGCTTTCTAATCATTATCTTAATTCTTGTGCCCACCTCTAAAACGTCAAATAATTAGGGACGGAGGGAGTATCAATTGTCTATATTGCTCTTATATTAAAAAAAAAGAGTATTATTTATTGGTCAAAAAATAGTGAGAGAACCAAAGTTATATTTATTACTTGGGGTAATATTGGAAACTAAGCAATCAATACTTATTTAAAATTCTTAAACTACTTATATTTAAGAATAAAAATATTTCTCTAAAATAATTTATATTAAGGAACGGAGGTAGTAATAAATAAGACATTAAGCAGACGTTGACGATACCAGCAAGTTTAGCCTCTCGAGTATAAAGTCTAAATTTCAGGAACCTTAAATTGTGGATTACCAAAAGATTAACTCTAGACATTAGATTATCTGATAAGATAGAATAAGATATTGAAATATATATAGCATTAGGAGTTAAATTTGGACTTTAGTTGCAACTTGCTACATACATGAGACATTAAAATCCAAAGTTGCATGCTCCAATGAAAAGTTAATAATGAGAGAAAAATTCACATTTTTACAATCAATCCATAAGAAAATTGTGATATTTGTTATAGTTGTAAGAGCCCAACTTTTATGAATAAAGATGAAATTTTTATAATTATCATTTTGAATGAATTTGATATAATGTTATAGTTATAGGTAATATTTAAAAATTTTATAAAGTACGCAAGTTGTTTATAATATTCGATTGGTCGGGGAATATTCGTTTTAACAGGAATATTCTGACGATCAAGACACAATCATTGGTAGACCCCATAACGGAATTATTGTCGGATTGAGAAAACGACAAAAATATTTTATGAAAATAATAATGGAAGTTTTACCGTTAAGCTCGTTGAAACACCCGGGTGTTAAAAGAAATGCTGTGAATACTGGCTGGTACATAATATAACACACCGGTATTGATTATTAATGCTTACGTGAGAAGTCATTCAGCTTTTATTCAATTATTGTCGATATTTTATATAATCAATAATTGAGATGATGAGTTATTAATATTATTATTTGCATTATTAACGATGTCTGTAAGTTCCGCCAGGAGATGTTTAGTCACTAAATCTTGCACCAATAGGGAGAAGTCCTTATTGGAAGCCCCTCTTTCCTCACAGGAACGATTTGGTCGATTAATAGTGTGAATAATAATAATGATGATGAAGTTTTGTTTTATTAGTATTATTAATGTAATAAAACAAAAAAGCTTTTTTATATAAAACATAATATTTTATAAAGTTAATCATTTTTTTAGGCTAATAGTAAAATCTTTTTATATAAAACAGAATACTTTTATAAAGTTATTCGTTTTATTAGAAAATAATTAGAATATATTATATTTTATTATGCATGAATTATCGATAGTATTTGCATAGTAAAATCTTTTTAAAAGTTATTCGTTTTATTAGATTATAAATAGAATATATTATATTTTATTGTAAACCAATCTGGACCGTCCGTTTAAAATAAATCGATCTGGACCGTTCATGGATTGGTTACTATTCAGTCCATTCTTCTATAAATAGAAGCTCATTCCTTCATTATTTCTTACGAATTCATTGAAACTCTAGAGAGAGAAACTGTAGAGAGAATTATTCTTCTATCTTGAGCATATTTCTTTAGCGTTTAAGAAATCTTTGAGTGTAGTGCAAGTTTTTTCAAGTATATCCCCGCCTTACCGTCGGAGTACTCTTCTTTATAAGGTAAGGGATATTATTTGTTGTACTTATAAGGGGTATTTTTTTTATATTCATGAAGAGAACTTCTGTTATTTCATTCTTTATTATTCTGTTGGAATAACCTGTATACGCGGTCTACCCTATACTTGGTGAAATTCTTCTTTTATTCCATTATTTATTATTTCTTTGGAATAACTCGCTCTATGCTAAAATCGCATACATGGTGAAATTTCGTTATTATTCCATTCTTTATTATTACGTTGGAATATCCTGCTCATGCATGCGTTTTTACGCCTTGGGACCGATTCAAATCTTTATT
This sequence comes from Panax quinquefolius, assembly GCA_020205615.1. Taxonomy (NCBI): domain Eukaryota; kingdom Viridiplantae; phylum Streptophyta; class Magnoliopsida; order Apiales; family Araliaceae; genus Panax; species Panax quinquefolius. Next base: position 6,915,529 of record CM035157.1, read on the forward strand.
ATTTTGTTGGAATATCCCGCTCATGACGCGTTTCGTGGGACCGGGTTCCGTTATTTATTATTACATTGGAATAACACCGTGCATGCCAAGTACCGCATGCATGGTAATTTCTGTTGTTATTCCATTCTTTATTATTCTGTTGGAATATCCTGTCGGTGCGTATTATGCCTGACCTGGTTCCGTTATTTATTATTTTGTTAGAATAACCTGTCCATGCGAAGTACCGCATGCATGGTGATTTCTTTTGTTATTCTATTCTTTATTATACACAGTTGGTTAAAGTTTTGACTTTTATACTCCATGAAATTAGTGGAATATCCTTGATATTTGCGCTTCATCCCGTATCTTTTCATGGAAATATTCTTCTGAGCATTCTTGAATTTTACTCTAAAAAGAAGTATCATGTTGACAATTTGGACGTTATTAGTTCCTGAATAAATTAATTCTAGAACTTGTTTTATTGAATTCTTATATCATTGTCATCATCCTCATTTTAATATTTTGTTGAAAGTCATCTGTGGCCTGTAGTGCATAGATGGACTTGGTATGATTATGACCAGGGATTATTCAGTGTAATCATGACCGTAATGTTACAAATGATGTGGTAAAAGTCCTCATTGGCCCGTAGTGCATTGATGAACAGTTGTTGGAATGATCATGACCATTGATGAATACACAAATATCCTTGGCCCGTAGTGCATGGATAAATTGTGGTTGTAATACTAATGAATATTCTTAGCCTTAGTGCAGGAATGATGTGGATTATTTATTAAGCTGAGTCCCAGCGATAAAAGTGATGAAAACCTTTTAAATCATAAAAGATAGTAGATTTTATTCTCTACTTGACTCTTTTAATGGATTGCATGTTTCGCTGCAGTTAAACTTGATGTCTATTGTATTTTATCAATTTAACATTGTTGAAGACTAATGATAATTTATTCTGCATTATCTTAGTCATAATATTTCTTACTAGGCTAGTTGAGCTCACCCTTTCTTTCACTGTTCTCTTCAGGAAATGAGAACGTAAATGGACTAATCGGGGAACCGGAGTGACGGTCCAGATGATAGTATTAGTAGTCCTCACTATTCTCATTAAATAGTGTGACAATAAATGTAATGAGGACTTATTTCGAGAGTGGATATTGTCAGAAGACAATATTTGTATTAAAACTCACATGCCTCTCTTGTTGTATATTTAAGATTGTATTTGTATTTTGTACCATGTATTTGATGACTCAGAATATGTGATGTATACCTATTTTGGGGGCGTCACAGTTGGTATTAAAGCTTAGGGATATGATCCCTGGTTGAGATGTGAGACAAGAACTAGGAGGGGAGAGACGGGGAATTCCTTCGCTAGTATGACCTACCTAAGTTTATTTGATATTTAATTGGTTGGTCAGAGTATAGGGATTATATGTGATATGTTTATTAATCCTTGTTTTGTGGCGAGATTTGAAAATTGCATCCAGAATGTTGAGAACATCATCGAGCACACAGGAGACCGCCGAGTGAGTCTCCATGCATTAATAATCGAGGATAATGTGCATCAGAAAGGCGACAATCTTCAGGCAAACAACAACACTGACCAGATGATGAACGATGGAATGTTCAGAGGATTTATGCAATTCATGCAACATCAGGCAAGAGCGGTTCCTGTACAAAATGCAGGTGAAAACACTGGCAACTCTTGGACAGTCACCGCTAAGTAGTTCAAGGAACTGGGACCACCGGAGTTTTTTGGAGAGCCAAAATCACTTAAGGCGGAGACGTGGATAAAGCAGTTCTGCAAGATATTTGATGTCTTGGGATGCTCCGAGGAGCAAAAGGTTCCCTTTGCCACCTTCATGTTCCGGGCAAAGACAGATTATTGATGGGAATCTGTAAAGCGTACTCAACCTGCCGCACTGAAGATGACTTGTGAGAAGTTCCAAGAATTGTTCAACGACAAGTACTTTCCCGAAAGTATTCGTCACATGAAAGAGGTAGAGTTAATTAAGTTGGAGCAAAACAACATGACCGTGTCGCAGTACGAAGCCAAGTTTGCCGAGTTGTCCCGGTTTGCGTCCCATTTGGTTGATAATGAGTAGAGAATGACGCGAATGTTTCTAAGAGATTTGAAACCTGAGATACGTCAATATCTTATCTCTCATAAACTGTGTTTGTGTTCGGGATGTTGTTAATAGGGCTCGATTATTGGGAGCGATAATGAGTCAACCCAACCAAAAAGAGACCAAACCGACAAAATGATAATACTAGTGATAGCAGATCATCGGAAGCGGTGACAATAAGCGTGAGAGGAATCAACATGCCGTAAATGGTAACCATTTTGGGTGGTAATCATGGCCAAAGCAATAAGAATGGACACTTCAAGAAGAGGAGATTCAACAATGATGGAAAGACGTCAAACCAAAGACCCGTTATTAAGGTAGGAGAACGATCACCTATCATATGCTTCAAATGCGGAGGGAGGACACATCAAATCAAATGCTGATGTCATCTAAAGCATGTTATAATTGTGGAAGAGAAGGTCACCTAGCCCGATTTTGTCGCTCACCAGAAGACAAGTTCAATTTAGGATGGAGGCACCAAAGGACATCCCGAAAAAGTCAAAGCCAAGAGTCAAGTGGGAGAGCGTTTGTCGTGACCTCCCAGAAAGCAAGGAACCCGAACGAGGTCCTCACGGGTAAGCTTATCATAAACTCTAGCGAAGTTTATACCTTATTTGATACCGGTTCTACCCATTCCTTTATTTCTCCTACTTGCGCTTAACGTTTAAATTTGACTACGGAGAAATTAGACTTTGACTTAATTGTTGAAACTCCGTTGGGAGAAACCTTCATTATATCCACTATTTATAAGTCTTGTTTGGTTCAAATCGGTACCCTCACATTACCTGTCGATCTTATTTCATTGAAAATACTTGCATTTGACGTAATTCTAGGTATTGATTGGTTAACTACTCATCATGCAAAAATTGATTATTTTCGTAAGGTTGTTAGCTTTCATATTCCTAACTAACCTATTATGCGAATTCAAGCAACCAAACCATTTAAATCAATCACTGTCATATCAAACTATAAAGCTATTCGTTTATTAAAAAACGGATGTCAAGCTTTCTTAGCTCATGTCACGGATCTAAACAAAAATACGTCAGTTTTAAATGATATTTCTATTGTTAATGAATTTCCTAACGTATTCCCTGAAGAACTTCCTGGCCTACCCCTAGAACGTGAAATTGAATTTTGTATCGACCTTGAACCCGGTACAAAACCCATTTTCAAAGCCCCATATCGAATGGCTCTATTGAACTTCGAGGAGTTAAAGACCCAATGCGCAGGAATTGTTAGACATTGGCTTTATTCGTCCTAGTACTTCTCCTCGGGGTGCTCTTGTTCTATTCGTGAAGAAGAAGAAAGATGGGAGTATGCGACTTTGTATTGATTATCGGGAGTTGAATCATGTCACCATAAAAATAGGTACCCATTACCACGTATTGATGACCTGTTTGACGACAGAAGGCGCCAAATTCTTTTCAAAGATTGATCTTCGTTAGGATATCACCAATTGAAGATTAGAACCGATGACATTCAAAAACGACTTTTCGAACTCCCCAGACGGGCATTATGAATTCCTAGTCATGTCTTTTGGATTGACTAATGCTCCCGCTGACCTTCATGGATATGATGAACCCAAAGTATTCAAGGAATATTTGGATCACTTTGTGGTCGTCTTTATTGATGACATCCTCATATATTCCAAAAGCCGTGAAGATCATGAGCAACACTTGAGGCTGATACTCCAAAAGCTTCGTGAATATAAGCTTTATGTCAAGTTAAAGAAATGTGAGTTCTGGCTTGAGGAAGTAGCATTCCTTGGGCACATGGTATCAAGTCATGGAATATATGTTGACCCAACAATGATTGAAGCTATTCAAAGCTGGAAACAACCTAAATCAGTGACCGAAGTACGTAGCTTTCTCGGCTTAGCTGGTTATTATCGGAGATTCGTAGAAGGGTTTTCTTGAATCGCTAATCCATTAACTCAGCTGACTCGAAAAGATACAAAATTCGGTTGGAGTGAAGAATGTGAGAAGAGTTTTCAAAAACTCAAAAGAAGACTCATTTCAGCACCTGTTCTGACAATACCATCTGGCTCGGAGGGATTTGTCATCTATAGTGATGCTTCAGGCAAAGGGTTAGGATGTGTTCTCATGCAACATGGGAAAGTCATAGCATATGCCTCTCGATAACTCAAAGAATATGAGAGAAATTATCCTACTCATGATCTAGAGTTGGCAGCTGTTGTCTTCGCACTTAAAATTTGGAGGCATTACTTGTATGGGGAGAAAGTGGAGATCTTTATGGATCATAAAAGCCTCAAATATTTCTTCACTCAAAAGGAACTAAACATGTGACATCGACGTTGGCTTGAACTATTAAAAGATTATGATCATACCATCCAATACCATCCTGGAAAAGTAAACGTGGTAGCTGACGCATTGAGTAGAAGATCATATGCGGGTATGAGTGCGATATTGTTAACGCAAAGGCCCATTTTGTATGACTTGCAAAGGATGGAGATAGAGATAAAAACTCCAGGGACCCACGTGATGATGGCAAATATATGAGTAGAACCGAATTTAATCAATAAACTTAAAGTCGCCAAGCTACGGACACGGGAGTCGATGCATATGAGGAAGAAAGTACAAGAAGGTGCTATGCCGGAAGCAAGAATCGATGAAGAAGGAATACTTTGAGTCAACTCCAGACTATGTGTTCCTAACGACCCTAATTTAAAGTATAAAATCATGATGGAGGCGCACAACACACCGTTTGCAATCCATCTTGGAAGGACCAAAATGTATCATGATCTTCGACATACATTTTGGTGGGGCAATATGAAGAGGGAGATATCGTTGTTTATCTCAAGGTGTTTAACCTGTCAACGAGTCAAGGCGGAACATCAAGTACCAAAAGGTCCATTTCAACCACTTGAAATTCCAGAATGGAAGTGAGAGCACATTACCATGGATTTCATTACTGGTCTTCCCAAGGTTTTTCAGGGTATAGATACAATTTGGGTCATTGTTGATAGATTGACCAAGTCTGCTCATTTCTTACCTATACGAGAAACTTATACACTTGAACGTCTTGCTCGTGTGTACATAAACGAGGTTGTAAGATTGCATGGTATGCCAGTATCCATAGTTTCTGATCGAGACCCAAGATTTATTTCACGATTTTGGGTTAGTTTGCAAAAAGCTATGAGCACGGATTTATGATTTAGTTCGGCATATCATCCTCAAACGGACGGATAATCAGAGAGGACTATTCAAACTCTTGAAGATTTATTAAGACTCTGTGTCCTTGACTTCAAGGGAAGTTGGGACAATTTTTTACCATTTGTGGAGTTTTCCTACAACAACAGTTATCAAGCAAGTATTGGCATGGCTCCATTCGAAGCGTTGTATGGAAGAAAGTGTCGTTTCCAAAGATTTGGGATGAGGTGGGTGAAGCAACGTTGTTGGGACCGGAGTTAGTACGTATGACTACGGAAAAAATACAAACGATTTGGCAACGTATAAAAACCTCCCAATATCGACAAAAAAGTTATGCTGATCTTTATCGAAAGGACGTGGAATTCGATATTAGAGATCATGTGTTGTTACGTGTTGCTCCATGGAAAGGAGTTACGAGATTTGGAAAGAGAGGAAAGCTCAATCCTCGATTCATTGGCCCATTTTTAATCCTCGATCGAGTAGGGATTGTAGCCTATAGACTCGCTTTACCACCAAGTATGTCTCGTGTTCATAATGTTTTTCATATATTCATGTTACGTAAATATGTGAAAGACCCGAACCACATTATTGAGTTAGAACCGGACAAAATAGTAGAAGATTTAACGTATGAAGAGGTTCCTGTTCAAATATTGGATAAGAAGGAACATATTCTACGCTCCAAGGTTATACCTCAAGTCAAAGTTTTATGGAGGAACCACGATGATGAGGAAATGACCTGGGAGTTAAAATCTGAAATGAAATCAATGTATCCTTACCTCTTCGACATACCAAGTATGTACCCTAATTTCGAGGGCGAAATTTCATAAGAAGGGGAGATTGTAAGACCCCAACTTTTATGAATAAAGATGAATTTTCTATAATTATCATTTTTGAATGAATTTTATATAATGTTATAGTTGTGGGTAATATTTAGAAATTTTACAAAGTACGCAAGTTGTTTATAATATTCGATTGGTCGGAGAATATTCGTTTTAACAGGGAATATTCGTACGACGACACATTCATTGGTGGACCCCACAACGGAATTATTGTCGGATTGAGAAAATGACAAAAAAATATTTTATTAAAATAACGGTGGAAGTTTTACCGTTAACTGTTGAAACACTAAATTGTTAAAAAAATACAGAATACGCGTGGTTGCATAATAGCACACGGTATTGATTATTAATGCTTACGTGAGAAGTCATTCAATTTTATTCAATTATTGTCAATATTTTATATAATCAATAATTGAGATGACAGAGTTATTAATATTATTATTTGCATTATTAACGATGTCTAGAAGTTCTGCCAATGAGAGGTTTGGTCACCTAATTGCGCGCCAATAGGGAGAAATCCTTATTGGAAAGCTGTAACGCCCCCAAAATTAGGTATACGTCACCCATCTTGGGTCGCCACTTACATGGTACATAAATTCAAATACAACTTACTAATATAATGTGCATTGTGTATAATACGACATAAAGCGTGAGTTTGAATACAAATATTGTCTACTAGATATTATACAAACTCAAAAGGAGTCCTCATTACAACTATTATCACACTATTTCACGTAGAATAGTGAGGACTACTAATGCTATCCTCTCGGACCATTACTCCGCTCCCCGACTCGTCTCAAATTTATGTTCTCATTTCTCAAGAGAACGATTGAAAAGAAAGGGTGAGCTCAACTAGCCCAAAGAAGAAATATTATGACTAAGATAATGAAGAATAAATTATCGTTAGCCTTCAATAAATGTTAAACCGATACAATATAACAAATATCAAGTTTAACTGCAATGAACAAGCAATCCATTAGAAGAGTCACGTAGAGAATAAAATATATTATCTTCTATGATTTAAAAGTCCATCGTTGATATTTATTTATGTAATACTCATCAACAGTTCTTTGTTATACTTAAGACAAATAGAACTTTCAACACTTGTCTTCACCGAACCACTAAAAATGTTAGTTAAATTCACAATTCCTATTTATAATAATGTGAATTAACAGTTCCTTCTTGGCCACAAAGGCTTAATAGAACGTTTACTCAATATCCTTACCCCAAAGGTGAAGATATTCAAATGTAATAACAATGATCATACTAATCGGTTGTCTATCTTCGCACTACTGGGCCAAAGATATTCAACTATAAAACCAATGGTCATGTTCATACCAATCAATTGCGTGTCGATGCTACTACTACCAAAGACATTCAACTGTTAGCTAATGGTCATGATCCCGCCAATCACATCATTGAATTATCCATGCACTACTGCCAAGGATATTCGTTAAGTATCACTAGTGGTCATGATCATGTCATACACCGTCCATCTTCGCACTACGCGTCAAAGCTATCAAACAACAAATCATCTTCAGACGTAAGCCAAAAGATAGTCGACCACATATCATCTTTTCACTATAGGTCAAAAACATACAATCGTAAAACCAATAACCAACAAAGATAATAAAGAATATATGAAACTACAATGTATTTTCACCGCCATGCAGAATCCACTTAGACATATTATTTTCATAATTTAATAAGGAATGAATATAAAGGATCATTCACCATGCATGTGGTATTCCACATAGACAGGTTATTCCAACAGAATAATAAAGACGGAACCAGGTCCGGCGTAAAGCGCAGACAGGATGTTCCAACGGAATCGTAAATACTGGAATAATAAGTAATGGAACCGGTCCGGCGTAGAAAAGCAGACGTGATATTTCCGGCGTAATATTAAATGCGGAATAATAAACAATGGAACCAGTCGTCCGTACAACACACGTATACATGATATTCCAAATGTAATAATAAAGAATGGAATAATGAAGAAGATCACCAAGTATAGGGATTTCGTGATACAAAGTTATTCCAATGTAATAAATAAGAATGGAATAATATAAGGATTTCACCAAGTATAGGTATTGTATGCAGATACTGAGTTATGTATAGGGTATGCCACTTTTTTAAAAGTTATTCCAATGTAATAATAATGAATGGAATAATGAGAAGTTCTCTTCATGAATAAGAAAGAATAACACCCTTTACGGGTACAACAAATAATATCCTTACCGTAAAAGAACTGAATATAGAAGTAGTGAAGTAAAGAAAATACTCTTCTTCTTTCTATAATTTTCTTTCTATAGCTTCTCTATAATTTCTCTCTTTAGAGTTTCAATGAATTCGTAAGAAAATAATGAAGGAATGAGCTTCTATTTATAGGAAAATGGAATGCATAAGAATTAATCCATGAACGGTCAGGATTGATTTACTTTAATCTGATTTTATCCATATTTAAAGAAAAATCTTTTAAATAAAATATAATATATTCTATTTATATAAAAACATTTTACTACGCAAACACTACGCAATACTATGCAAAATACTATGCAACACTATATCATAATAAAATATAATATATTCTATTTATAGAATAACTTTAATAAAGATTCTATTTTATATAAAAGATGTTTCATTTTTATTACTTAATAAAACAAAACGTCATTATCGATGCTTCCTCCCACCAACATGTCATTATCACTATAATAATTAAAACAAAACGTCATTATCATTTATAATAATTCATATTAATAATCGATAATAATCGAAATAAACTTACCGACTTCTTACATAAATATCAATAATCAATACTGCTACTACGCAACAACGCCATGGCGTATTCTTTCTTTACTACCGAGTAGTTCAAGCAGCTTTAATTCAGTAAAAACCTCCGTCGTTATTTTCATAAAATATTTTGTTCGGGTGAATAGTAGAACTCATGAATAGTAATTCGTGAATAAGAACTCGTGAATAAGTAACTCGTGAATAAGAACTCATGAATAGTAACTCGTGAATAAGAACTCATGAATAGTAACTCCGACACAAAAAGTGCCCCAAATACCGAGTGAATAATACTAGAGTGAATAGTGACGTGTATTTTATGACAACTTGTTTACTTTGAAAAATTTTCACATATCACCCTTAACTTTAACCTTTTATCAATTTAACCATTTACTAAAATAGAAAAATTGAATACTTTTATTTCATAAAATTCGGGGTCTCACAAAAGCCCCCTCTTTCCTGGGAACGACCTGGTCGATTAATAGTGTGAAAAATAATAATGATGATGAAGTTTTGTTTTATTAGTATTATTAATGTAATAAAACAGAAAAGTTTTTTTATATAAAACAGAATACTTTTATAAAGTTATTCGTTTTATTAGGCTAATAGTAAAATATTTTTATATAAAACAGAATATTTTTATAAAGTTATTCGTTTTATTAGAAAATAATTAGAATATATTATATTTTATTACGCATAAGGTAATCTGATAGTGTTTCAGATAGTAAAATCTTTTTAAAAGTTATTCGTTTTATTAGATTATAAATAGAATATATTATATTTTATTGCAAAACCAATCTGGACCGATTCGTTTAAAGTAAATCGATCTCGACCGTTTCATGGATTAGTTACTTATTCATCCATTCTTCTATAAATAAGCTCATTCCTTCATTATTTCTTACAAATTCCGAAACTCTAGAGAGAGAAATTGTGGAGAGAATTATTCTTCTATCTCGAAGCGTATTTCTTTAGCGCTTAAGAAAGCTTTGAGCGTAGTAGAAAAGTTTCTTCAAGTATATCTCCGCCTACCGTCATAAAGATTTTATTTATAAGGTAAGGGATATTATTTGTTGACTTATAAGGGTATTATTTTTTCCATATTCATGAAGAGAACTTCGTTATTTCATTATTTATTATTCTCATTGAATAACTCAGTACGCTGTGAGTTTACCTATACTTAGTGAAATTCTTCATTATTCCATTATTTATTATTCTCATTGAATAACTACTATGGGAAGATCTTGCATACATGGTGAAATTCTATTATTATTCCATTCTTTATTATTTCGTTGGAATATCCTGTCTACATGCATTTTACGCCGGGACTGGTTAAAATCTTTATTATTCTCATTGAATATCCCATCTGCATGCTTTTACGCTTGGGACTGGTTCCGTTATTTATTATTCATTGAAATAACTCATCATGCCAAGTACCGCATGCATGGTAATTTCTCGTTATTATTCCATTCTTTATTATTCTCGTTGAATATCCTCGCTTGCATGTGACATTACTCGACCGATTCGCGATTATTTATTATTCTGTTGGAATAACCTGTCCATTCGAAGTACCGTATGCGTGGTGATTTCTTTTGTTATTCCATTCTTTATTATACTCAGTTGGTTAAAGTTTTGACTTTTATACTCCATGAAATTAGTGAAATATCCTTGATATTTGTGCTTCATCCCATATCTTTTCATGGAAATATTCTTCTGAGCATTCTTGAATTTTACTCTACAAAGAAGTATCATGTTGACAATTTGGACGTTATTAGTTCCTGAATAAATTAATTCTTGAACTTGTTTTATTGAATTCTTATATCATTGTCATCATCCTCATGTTTATATTTTTTTGAAAGTCATCTGTGGCTTTCGTAGTACATAGATGGACTTGGTATTATTACGACCGGGATTATTAGGTGTAATCATGACACCTTAATGTTACAAATGATGTGGTAAAAGTCCTCATCGCCTGCGTAGTGCATTGATGGATGATTGTTGGCATGATCATGACCATCGATGAATACACGAATATCCTTGGCCCGTAGTGTACATGGATAATTTGTGGTCGTGATACTAATGAATATCCTTGGCAGTAGTGCACGGGATGATGTGGATTATTTATTAAATTTCGAGTCCCAATGATAAAAGTGATGAAAAACCTTTTAAATCATAAAAGATAGTAGATTTTATTCTCTACTGACTCTTTTAATGGATCGCATGTTCGCTGCAGATTAAACTTGATGTCTATTGTATTTTATCGCTTAATAATCGTTGAAGACTAATGATAATTTGTTCTCGCATTATCTTAGTCATAATATTTTTTACTGGGCTAGTTGAGCTCGCCCTTTCTTTCACTGTTCTCTTCAGGAAATGAGAACGTAGCTGGGACGAGTCGGGAAATGGAGTGATGGTCCGGATGATAATATTAGCTAGTAGTCCTCACTATTCTGTTAAGAAGTGTGACAATTAATGTAATGAGGACTTATTCGAGAGTGGATATTGTCAGTAAGATGATTTGTATTAAAACTCATGACTCTCTTGTTGTATAATTAAGATTGTATTTATATTTTGTACCATGTATTTGACGACTTAGAATAAGTGATTTATACCTATTTTGGGGGCGTCACAATAGCTGCCACCATATTTTTCTCAATCAATCACCTTTTAGTAAGTGTCTTATTTTGAATTTTTATCCACATAAATCAGAAAGTTAGGTTGCATATATATATATATATATATATATATATATATATATATATATATATATATATATATATATATATATATATCCCTCTCTTACTACGCGTGGGACAAATATTCTTTCCATTTTAAACAAATAAAGACTCTTCATTTCATTATGGGTAGAGCTACAAACGAACCGAACCGAATCAAAATCTGTCGAACTCGAATAGAACTTGAACACTTTTAGTTGAACTTGAACATGTTCGAGTAACTTGATTGAACCAACAACTATGTACGAGTTTGGATTGTTTGATTTTTGCGAATATGATCGAGTTCGCGAGCAGTTTGTGAACAAGTCGAACATAAGTTTGTTCGCGAACACAAGCTATTTTCACGAACACCAAACTTGTTTACGAACACAAACTTGTTCACGAACACAAATTTCTCACGAATACAAACTTGTTCATGAACACAAACTTAGAACTCTGAAACAAAAAATAGTTAAATAAATACCAAAAATGTCTTCTCTAAGAGTTTAAGTATTCAATTAAAAATTAGACCAAATATTATAATCATCATTCATCCAAAAAGACCAAAACCAAAAATAATTACTTAGAATTTAGAAGTTAAAACTTAAAAGTTAACAAGTACTAATTAGAAATTCTCAATTACAAATATCAACAATCAAATTTTAATATCAAAAAGCATTTTAACTTTTCAAGATCCAACCACTTCAAACAAAGTCTACAAACAAATGATTATCAAAAACTCACAATTTAATATTAGTAATGTATTTCTTTTGCTGTCATTTTTAAGTAATATTCAATTTTTTTTTACAATTCTTAAATTTAATATCTAGTTTTTATTTTCAATCTTCAAATTTATGTATAGTTTTTTAAAGTTTCAAAATTATTCAGTAAATAATTTAATGATTATTAATTTATTACTGAAGTCTCGATATGTACATTGAAGACTTGATTTCTCTATCTCGATTTGACAATTTCAATAACTCATGTACATGTAAGCAACTGTATTGCATCATTCTTTAATTAATGTCAAATTGTCATTGCATGATGATTAATGACTTTATTTATGTGCTTTTATGACATGGGTTATAATATATTAAATTATTAAGGATGTAAATTTTAATAATCCAACAATTAATTAATGTTCAAAATTTTATGAAAGTATTAAAATTATTTTAATTAAATTATAATTTAGAGGTGAAGAAATACACATTATTATTTATTAATTATTTAATAAAAAAGTTTACTTATAATAAATTATTAAAAAAAACAAAAAGATGTTTAGGTAATAAAAAAATAACTACAAATTTAACAATTATTAATATGACAAACTTTAGAATTTAATATAAAATTATCAATTATTTGTATTTAGAATTTTAAAAACAATTTAAACGTGTAATTAAGAAATCGAACTACTCGAACTTATCTCGAACTTATCGAACCGAAATCGAACTTATCAAACAGAACTCGAATTTATCGAACCGAATCGAACTCAAATCATTCGCAAACAAAGACAAACCGAACCACATGATTCGCGAACGTGTTCGATCGAACAATCGAACGGAATATTATGTATGAACTCAACTCGACCATGCAAGCAAGTCGAACTTGAATCAAACCGGTTTGCGAACAGCTTAATTGCGGGTGAACAGTTTGACTCTTCCTAATCTAATTTCAACTCTTTCAATACTCATCCCCAATTAATTCAACCTTCTCACTGCGAAGCAAAGCAATATAAGGAGACTTTCGCGTTTGATCCTCAACAAGCGCTCGAGTTACATCTTCGGTTTGCTCTTCGTTAAGTTCACACGAATTGGAGTAATTTTACCCATCATAAAGAAGATGTTTTTATGTTTCCAGGAATATCTTCTATGGAGAGTATATGTGCTCGGGTGAAGGGGCAAATATGACAATAAGAGTGCCCTATGTCCAAATACTTAACGAGGCTCAAGCTTCTCTATATCTTAATGTGCCCTTTATTAATACTGATCAGTAGCTGCAATCATACTCTTTATAGGGCTCTCCCTCCATCTACATATATAATAAAAATTAATACATTATCTGAATTCAATTATGTCAATTTATTCTATTTATTTTTAATTTTTTCTTTTGTTGTTGATAATTATAAAATTAATTTCAATATAACAACACCCTCAAGTTTATCTATCTAGCTAGAAATTGCTAGATAGATAAATTTCTTTCTGTGAGACAAAATCAAAAGAGGATTTAACTAATGGCAATAAAATTTTGGTCCCCTTGATGAACTGAAAAAAAGGGAGACTAACTTAAATTTATTTGTGTTTCGGGTTTTCTATTATTTGGCTTAAACAGACTTCGATTTGATCAATTTTTTATTAACTTATTTCTTGGACCAACTAATAATTTTATTTTTGCATGGATGTCCTGCAGTGTGCTCATGTAATGGCCATGGCTGTTCAAAGGTTCTGTGCACGGGGTATTTTCCTTTTTCATTCATTTCAAAATTATAAATATATTTTTATTTTTATAGAGGAAAATGATTGTACACAGCCGTATTTTTTTTTCTACACAATATTCCAAAACGACATGTCGTTTTGGAAGATTTATGCGTTCCAAATAAGGCGTCTTTCTTCCAAATTAGAAATTGATTCGCTTTCTCTCTCTCTAAATGGCTTCTCCTCCCAAATCAAAAAGTCGTCCTACTTTTCTCCCCCTCATTTTTCTAATCGCCGTCTAAAATTGAGAATTTGAAGGAATCCGGAGTTTGATTTGTCGCAAATTGATTTCTCGGAAACGGATTTCACCTAGATTCAAGCAGAAATGATGAATTGTGAAGAAAGAGGGAGGAAGATGAATTCGAAGGTATGGGGTATCATTTGACGATGGCTTATTCGTCGGCAAACTTTTCATGTCACGAACACCTACTTTTAACCACTGCTCTTGTAATTTTCTCAAATCTTTTAGAATTTTCTTTTGATTTTTTTGTATGATGTAATGTTTCTTCTTCAAAATAAACTAAATCAGTAATTGGGGCTTTGCAGGTTCATGGTCTTAGTATGCTCCCTACCTTCAAAATAAACTAAATCACTCATATTTTTGCTTCATTTTAAACCCATTTTTGTTGATTTATTTTGTTTTTTTGAGTTTTCTGTGTGTCATAATTCGTTTAATATTTGTAGGTTCCAAAAGGGCATGTTTAGATTGAGAGAGATAAGAAGTATGTTTCCAATGATTTGAGGAAGTTTGGCCCTGTTCTTTGTGGGCTTATACAAGGCAGAATATTTTGGAAAGTGAGTGTTTTTAACTTCGTATAATTGTCTTCTAAATAATGGCATTTTATCTCTCTGTCTAAAGAATAGTACTGGTTCATTTTTTGATTTATGTTTGTATAAATATTAAGCAATAATTGGATAACACACTTGTTTCTTCAATTGTTTGTCATGGGGGTCATAATCGACCTAAATATATTTTAACCCAGTCTGCTAAAACTTCTAGTGGACGAGGTATAGCCTTTTTCAATTTGAGTTTTTCATAATTGCAATGAATGATTAAGATATTATATGTTACTATTTGATTCATAATAAATAAATATTATGAATCATTCCCCATATATATATTTAAATATAAAATCTGTTATACATAAATATTAGAATTCATGATTTTTTTTATTATTAATAGTCTATCTTAAGGTAGTCAAATCGAACCGACTAAAACAAAACAATTTAATTATTAAATAGACCACAAGTATTGTTCAAATTTAACTCGTTAAGTGAGATCGAGACAAAATGGCCAAACTCACAACTAGTCTGATATAGTATCTATATCTTTTCAAATTCACATTACTCTACTTTCTCTAACATTTATTCAATGTTTTATGTTTAATTATTAATGTACACACCTTCAACTTTTTCCATTTTTTTATACACCCTAGAAAAAGGTTAGGGAAGTTTTTATTTAAGAATAATTATCTAAATTATATATAGAAATTTAATAATTCGTGTAAAGTACGGGAAAGTTTAAAATATATTGACTTATCAGGTAAGTTTTAAATATGGCATATCTGAGCGACATTTTAGTTGATACCGAATCAACTAGATCAGCCGTCCAAGTTTGGTGACTCAATAATCCATATTTTATTTGTTTTTTTAATTTTTACTATTTTCTTAGTGGCAATGGATACACACTAAATAATACTCCATCTGTTCCTAAATAACTGATGTTTTAGAATAATAGTTTTGTTTTAAAATATTTGATGTTTTAAGAAATCAATATGTTTTATTACTTTTTTTCCAATTTTGCCCTTGTCATTATTAGCTTCATTAATACTCACCTTAATTAATTTTCACACTCTTTCTCTTTTTCAAGGTTGATGTTTCATACTCTTTAAAATATACTCCATTTAACATTACTTCAAGAAATTTGTTTTAAAGCTGATCAGAAATTCAAGAGGAAGTATAGTATGCTGAACCACTTATTGGTAACTATTGAATTTCTTGCAACTCTCTTTTTGTTCTCTTATTTCCCAATAAGTTTGATTTTGCAGGAAATTTAAAAGTTCTTTGTTGATATATAATCCTTCTGATCAATGATACCTTGGGTACAATCTCTACTGCACATTTACTACATGCAGGCCTTGAGTCAAATAAGACTACGACTAAAAAATATCTCATTTAGCAACCCTTCAATTTGTGGCAGGTAAAGGTGTAAACGAACCGAATCGATCCGAGTATTAAGTTGCTCAGATTTGGTTCACAAAATTTATCGAGTATAAAATAAGGTTTAATTGAGGTTCATTTAGCTACCGAGTCGGGCACGATTCCGAATCAAGCCCGGGTATTTTGAAATTTTTGAACGAATATGATCCGAATATCAATTGAAAATTATAATTTGAGGAAGTTCGAGTAATTTATCAAACTTTAAAATTTGTTTATATTAGACTAATTTATATTTCGAGTCGAGCTCGAATCGAACTTTTGATCAAGCAAAGCATTTAATCGTGTCTTAACTGTTGCTTATATTTTTCTGACTCTTTAATAATGGTGATTTTGCAAAAAAACAATAAGAATAATGAAAAGGCTTAGGGCTTTAAAATCGAGAATGTTTCCTGATTTCATGGAGAGGTTGGTTGTCAAAACTAGCTTACACTTCTCAAGGAGTACTGGGGACAAACATTATCGACGATGACCGACTATCAAGATCGTATAATCTTTTTCTTGCACTTGGCGGGCATTTGCAGTCTCCGAGTTCTGAGAAGTTAGCTTAATTATGCAATGGCGAGAGCAACACAAGAGTAGAATGAAGCCGATGTAATCCTGTCATTATTTAGCTTTATGTTTAGTTTTGCATGTTTATTTTAGCACACTTTAGATATGACACTTAAGAAAGTAATTAAGAATGAAGAAACCAAGTCCGTTTTAGTCGAACGGTTTTTGATTATGTTTATAATGTTAACATGTCTAATTGATGTTATGATATATTCCGATGGTATATGTAGGACATTTGGTGATCGTGTAACTTTAAATTGTTGAACCTGCGCATATTCAGTTTTAGTCGGACGATTTTTGTTTATATTTATACTAGAGGTGCAAAAATGGCCTGCGGCCTGTGGCCTGGCCTGGGCCCGGTCAAAGTCCGGTCTGGTCAAGGCCTGGACTGGTCTGGCCCGACCTGCAGGCTGCTAACAGACCACACTTTTTTGGCCCATATCTGTCCTGACCTTTTAAAAAGCCTGAATTGGCTTGACCTTCGGCCTGAAGCCTAAACCACCCTGAGGCCTGACCTGGATCGTTTAGGTCCTGCTGAAAGTGGGCAAGACTGCAAGTTTCAATTGGGCCATGGGCCAATGCCAATCCACTAAATTTAAGATAATAAGTTGTTCGCTCGAATTATTTTTTAGGTGGCTTAGTCACCTGACTCACCAGCTCACCTTAAAGGTTTGAATTTAGATAATGAGTTGAGTTGCACCAAAAGTCAAGTTAGGGGCAATTCTTTTATTACATGTTCATTGTTTGAAACTTTTAATACAAAAGTCCGAAAATTAAAAAGTAAAGGTCAAAACTCAAAAAGTAAAAAAAGTTGAATTGTCTTATCATATTTGTTCATCAATTACCTACTGAAAGTTGCTCCACCGACAAAGTAGAAAATTAAAAACAAATTGTTTTTTTTTCTTCTAAACAAATGGATAGTATGAAGTTTTTTTAAACAAACAGTTATATTTTGTTTCTATAAAATTCATTTCATTAACCGCACAAATATTCACATATCTATATCCTGCAATCTGCATTCTCTCCCTAACTTTCGTTCTTGATCAATATTCTTTTTATTCACAATTTTCACATCTCTCTATTTAGTATTTTGATATTCTCTGATAATTACAAAACTTCAATTGTTATTATTATAAATTTTAATTTTTATTATTATTACAATACAATGGATCACTTCGACTCCAAAACTTCACAAATACCGTAATTTATTCAAAACGATCTAAATAGCATTATGCATGAAAGTGTCGTTACGGGTTCGAGTACTTTATTTCCACGTCCTACCGGTGAACAAAGTAAATGTACAACGCCTATTTGGGAACATTTCATCGAAGTGTGGGCTGCCGAAGGTGTTAAAAAAGCCCAATGCAAAATATGTAACGCCTTATATATTTGGTACTAAAGGCAATAACACATTATAACGACACTACCATTTGTGTTTGCAAAAGCATAAAACTAACCGATGAAAGCTTTTAAGCACAAATTGATCGTTCCGGTCACAATTGGAGTTATGATCAAATACTACAGAAAGAGTGGCAAGCCAAACTAGTGATCGAGAAAGAGCTTCCGTTCAATTTTTTTGACAATGTGCGATGTACCAATTACATTCAAGGCGGATTATAACCGAAATATAAACAAGTAAGTAGAATGACTACTAAACGTGATTCAATTAAATTATATAATAAAGCTAAAAAAGAACTAATTGAATATTTTAAAAAATTTGACGGTAAAAATTGTTTAACTAGTGATGTTTGGTCTGTTGATCATCAACCCAGAGTTAGTTATATTTGTATTAATGCTCATTGGATAGATTCTGAAATGCAAATGCAAAAAAGAGTGAAGATATATTTTATGAAGATTCAAATACAAATATTTTAATTTTGAAGATTTGTAGACATTTTTTGAAGATTTGAAGACAAATATTTATAATCGACTCATTTTTTATTATTGTTTAAGTTATACTTTAAAGTTATAAACTTATACTTATTCATCAAATTATTAATTCAATAAATTAATTTTTTTACTTATTCATTATTATAATTTGTAAGTTGTAACACTACTAGAAATTCGACATATAGCGACGAGCTATAGCGACGGTTCAAAGACGTAATAATCGCTTATAGAGTAGTATCTATAATGATTTCATCGACATGGAACCGCGGTATAGAGTTTTGTTTTAAAGAAAAACTCTCCCACTTTCCCCAAATTATTTTAGTATCTTAGTTGGGCATAGTTTGTATATATCTTCTCTCTTTCTCTTTCGCCACAAAACCAAAACCTAGCTATCGATCTCTACTTGCCTCCCTCCTCTCTGTTACTCTCTCTGATGGCGAATCGACTCAACCTCATTCTCTTTATTTATCGCTTTCTCGCCGTAGATCTCCTCTCTCTTTCTTCTCTCTGGCAAGGCCGATCTTTTAGATCTCAGACGCACTCGGGCCTCGCGATCTCGCCTCCCCACCACCGCCCTCCTCCTCCCGTCAACGCTAATAACATCTCGACTCGATCCTAAGAACCAATTTCGGCCGAGTCCAGATCTCAAGGAGGCGGTGCTAATCCGCTCGCCTGAAGTTTCGCTGCCTCTCGCAAGGTCCACCTGCCAAGGTTCTTCTGCCGACTGTTCTCTCGTCACGGCCAAGCACATCAAAGCTAAGGGTAGAAAAGGCGAGCTCAAGGATCATACTATTGTTTGTGAAAATCATCTCCAAGTCAAAGGTCCTTTCTTTCTTCTTACAAAGTAATTGTTCGGTTATCTATTTGAATCCTATTTTTGATCACTTGGAAATTAATTCCCAATTCCTAAACAATAAATGTTCTTTTCTATATTTGAACTTTAAAAATTGGGGATTCTACTTCCACTGTTGTTCCATCAGAAGCGCAGATTTGAACTCGGGATTCTACTCAGATATGAATCTCTTTCCTTTGTAGCATTATATTGCTAGTTGAAGTCTTCTCCTCCCTCACTCCCTACCGAATCGACGGTAGTCATACTTATGTTACGGGTAATGAACCCGTCTCTAAAACATGATTTTACAAATGATGTAAGACTTTTTCCGTCCATTCTCGCTTGGTCAAATGTGCAAGCTATAAGGTAAACCTGAATTTAACTTCTAAATGTGAACCTATTGATAATATTTTTGAGTTTCGGATGATTCTCGACATACATTTTCATTATTTTTTAGGGTCCGAGGCATCACTTGCCCTCATCTCACGATCCGCTCAACTTTGAATTTTGGGTTGGTGTGACTTAATGAATGTGTAATGGCTTTTGATTGATACCTCATGAACCTTCCACGTAATTATGTTCACATCATGTGTAAATGAAGAGTATCAAGTCGTCGATTGTATCTATGAATACCGATTAGTGGAGATCCGAGGAGGTCGGATATTATGTCAATCCCTAATGTTTCTATGAAGTATTGCTAGTGGTATTTGATCATTTAATTACTTAGATTCATTTATAAAATAATACATTTGTAGCTCCGAATCTAAATACATAGTACAACCAAGAATGATCTATACAGGACATATGTTTACCTTTATATATTCTAAATTACTCCCCACTAGTTGATCATATACAGGACATTTACGGTGGTCGTTGGGTGATGGATTTATGCCCATTTTTTTTTCTTCATTGCTTTGTCGATACAAAGCCTATATCAATCTCTTTTTAGGTCGACATGTGCATATTTGTAACAAAGCTATATATATCTATAATATACACGTATTAAAAAAAAAAAATTCAAGTTGGTTTAAAGTTGTTTGAATTAACTGCTTTAAAACTTTACTATCTTAATTTTCCAATTAGATTGTAGCAGATGGTGTTGATCCCAAGCAACACGCGCTTTTCTTTTGGTAAGTGTTATTTCTTTTTGCTTCATTGGATGTTGATATGATTGTTGAACAAACTTGAATGGGGAAAACAATGTTCAGATAGTCCAAAGCCATTAAGGCGCATAATACCAAAGAGCTTGGTTCAAAATGCAAAGCACGCTCATCCTCTCAGATTAGATTCTCGATTTCACCGACAAAGAATCAATGGACATTGGAAAAGATTAATGGTATGATTTCTCCATTTGTTCAGATCTTCTTTTGCAACCAATTGTTGTCTCAATTGTTTCTAATCGAACTATATGCTATCATAGCTTTGAGCCCTCGCAATTAGTGATGACTTTTTTGGCAATATTTGGAATGAATCATGAGGACATTGATATACTCGACCTTATATATAGTTTTTGTCATATTCCAAAGACAATAAAGTGTTTAGACTTTTTTTATTGTTTCGCTCCATGGAACTTTTCTCGTGATTTTTGCAAAACAAAATTGTGTATTACGGCAATATTCAAGAAAATCATATGGGTAGCCTTGTTATTTTAGACTTGATTATGAAGTAATGAGATCCATGGTACATAGACATAAATGGTAGTAGAGACACCATCTTGATAGAAATTCTCCAGTGCCACATTAGCCTAGTTATTATGTATAGTTATCTTAATTTGTTCAAGTTGAGTCGACTCGCCTTGTCAAACCTTCATTTCCAACTACATTCTTTTATCTTAACTTGTTATTATGTATAGTTATCTTAACTTGTTATTATGTATAGTTATAGTATTTATAATCGAATTGTGCTTATTTTTGTCAAGAATGTATGTATGTATATATATATATATATATATATTAAATTTCCGCCTTCGTGTTTATACTTGTGTCAATTTTTAGTCGAGTACGCTTTTTTTTTTCTTTGTTGGGATAGGTGTCACCGAATGCTACTTTGCTTTTGTATTATGACTTAAATTTCACCTTTAATGAAGCATAGAAAAAAGAAACAGTTTGCTAAGTCTAGGAATTGTTTAAAATTTGGTGTTGCTTTTGATGGCCCAATTAAAGCTTGAATATGATAAAAAAAAATTGGATTAGGTGCACTTATTAATGCTGCCTCATTATAGTCAGTGTATCCAGTATTAGCGGTTGAGCTTATTCAACATTAAATTTTGCACAATAAAATCTTCAAGTATGCTTGATGTATGCTACTTTGCTTTTGTATTATGACTTAAATCTTCAAGTATGAACTCTTTACTTCCCTCACTGATTGCTTTATGTTGTTTATTGATGATGATAAACACTTTTGTCTTAACTTATTTTTAAAAATTCGCATGCACCATTTAGTCGCTTATGGTGGGATGAAACTGCACTTCATCAGAGTTACTGTGGTCGGACCCCATAATCGTGTAGAGGCTACTTACTTTGTTCTTTTCTAGGTTGCAAATCATATTCATAATAGTTGTCACATGTAATTTTTTTTGCCCGTGGCTCACTTTTTTTGATTTCTTGCTAGACTATCACACATCCCGAACAAAACAGGTACTCACAATCCGTGAGAATTCCGCACTTCAAGGATTTCCAGATTATTATCGCCTTCGTGGCCCAATTAAACAAAGGTAATCTTCAATTAGTTACTTAACTCTTTAAGGAAGTAGGATATGATTCTTATTTTTACAATTGGAGATAAGAAAACTATTTCGTTCCGTGTTAAACAACTATTTTGCTAATTACAAAACTACTTCGACATTCCTAAAAAACTGCATCGTGGTTCCATCAGAAGTTTAATATTTGAAATGTAAGGAGATTCAAATTTAAAGATCTTGCAGTAAGTTGTTTTCTTCGATTCAAGTATGTAGTTTGGTTTCTTTTGCATACAAAAGGTTGAGATGATTGAGTTTATATACGTATGGTTGGACTTTCGTTGTTGATCAAATTATTATGGTGTTTTTCATTGAGAGGTAATATACAGATGGTTGGACATTCTTCGATATCTAATGCTAGACTTGGTATCTTTTTTCTTACAAGAAAAAAATATAGCAAACTTGGTTCATTTTACTCGTGTCAGAAGTGTGAATCAACTAGATCGAAATGGGTTGCAAAGGAAACAAGGACTTTTCAGTAGTTATTAGTTTAAGATCTCTCGCCGAAGTTCTAAGATCTCTTCTTAATGTAACTAAAATATCAGATTGAATGATAGATTGTAAAAGTTATTAGTTTAGTAGTTTGGTATAATAATGATCATCATATTTGGGGAGATGAATTATTCAACTATTATATTGTAATGTTGTAATGTGAATGATTTTAAATTATGTATATAATATTTTGTATATTTTATTTTATATCAGATTTGTGTTTGTTGAATAAATTTGCATTATTAATTTTTTTTAAATATAAAAAGTTATAGCGATTTTGACGGCCATCGATCGTAGCTATAGTGTTCTATAAAACACATGCCTATAGCGACGGTCGTCACGAGTCGCCGCTTATGTAATCTATATACACGATTTTGTCATGATCTATAATGATTGATGTCACGATCGTCTATAAAGCTAAAAGACCGTCGCTAAAAGTTTTACCGACGGCTTTATAATGACGATTTCGATACGAATCGTCGCTAAACCTTTAATGACGGTTTTTAGCTTTATGGCGATGATTTCACGTAATCGTAGCTATAGGCTTCCATTTTTAGTAGTGTAACTTATAAGTTGTAAAACATTACTTTTAATTAATGCATTAATCAAGTTTAGAGTTTTAATTATTCATTCTTAATTTTTTGTAAGTTTACTTAATTAATTAATATACAAAAGAAATGAAGCAAGTTTTTCTTTCTTTCTAGATTATTGGGTAAAATTTAAATTTTTAACTGTAAGGTAATTGAGAGACTTATTTAGTTATACTGAGAGAAAGAAAGAGAGTAGGACTTACTAGCCTAGCCTAGTAGCCTGCTAGCTTGTGTCTTTGTCCTGTGTAATCTTTAAATTTTGGATAGATGATGGATTGGACATTTGGACCCTTAAAACTTTAAATGAATTATGCAATAGTGGATTGGACCAAAAGAAAAAAAGTAAAATAAATGTTTTACGAGGCTATAATCGCTATCGCCTCTGTGTCCGTAGCTCTTGAGCAGAACTTTTAACTTTATCGATTAAAGTCGGTTCTACTCGTATATTTGCCATCATCACGTGGGTCCCTAGAGTTTTTAACTCTATCTCCGTCCTTTACAAGTCATACAAAATGGGTCTTTGCGTTGACAATATCGCACTCGTACTTGCATATGATCTTCTACTCAATGCGTTAGCTACTACGTTCGCTTTTCCATGATGATATGAATAGTGTGATCGTAATCTTTCAATATTTCAAGCCAACGTCGTTCCGTGATATCGAGTTCTTTTTTGGGTGAAGAAATATTTGAGGCTTTTATGGTTCGTATAAATCTCCACTTTCTCCCCATACAAGTAGTGTCTCCAGATTTTTAACGCAAAAACGACTGCTACCAACTCCAAATCATGAGTAGGATAATTCCTCTCATATTCTTTGAGTTGTCGCGAGGCATAGGCTATGACTTTCCCATGTTGTATAAGAACACATCCTAACCCTTTGCCTGAAGCATCACTGTAGATAACAAATCTATCCGAACCAGATGGTATTGCCAGAACAGGTGCCGAAATGAGTGTCCTCTTGAGCTCTTGGAAACTTTTCTCGCATTCCTCACTCCATATGAATTTTTTATATTTCCGAGTCAGCTGAGTTAACGGAGTAGCAATTCGAGAAAATCCTTCCACGAATCTCCGATAATAACCAGCTAAGCCCAGAAAGCTACGCACTTCCGGCCACCGACTTGGTTGTTCCAACTTCAGATTGCTTCAATCTTCGTCAGTCAACAGATACTCCATATTTTGACATCGCGTGCCCAAGGAATGCTACTTCCTCAAGCCGTAACTCGCAGATTTTTTTCACTTGGCATATAGCTTTGTTTTCACGAAGCCTTTCAAGTATCGGCTTCAAATGGTGCTCATGATCTTCACGGCTTTTGGAATAAATGAGGATGTCATCAATAAAGACAACAACGAATCGATCCAAATATTCCTTGAATACTCGGTTCATCATATCCATGAAAGCGTTAGGAGCATTAGTCAATCCAAAAACATGACTAAAATTCATAATGCCCGCATCGAAGTTCAAGGCGCCTTCTTGGAATATCCTCGCTTTTAATCTTCACCGATGATATCCAAAACGAAGATCGATCTTTGAAAAGAATTGTGCTCCTTGAATCGGGTCAAACGGGTCATCAATGCGAGGTAGCGGATACCTATTCTTGATGGTGACATGGTTTAATTCTCAGTAGTCAATACAAAGTCGATACTCTCCGCCTTTCTTCTTTACTTAATAAAATAGAGCACCCCAAAGAGATGTACTAGATTTAATGAAACCGATGTCTAATAACTCCTGTAGTTGGACTTTTAACTCTCAAGTTCAATAGAGCCATTCGATATGGGGTTTTAGAAATGGGTTTTTACTTTGCTCAAGGTCAATAAAGAATTCAACATCACGTTCGGGGTAGACCGGAAGTTCTTCACGAAATACATCAGGAAATTCTCTAACAACAGAAATATTATCCAAATCTGACTTGTCTTTATTCAAATCCATAACATGGGCTAAGAAAGCTTGGCATGCATTTTTTTATAAACGAATAGCTTTGTGGCTTGATATGACAGTGACTGATTTTAGTGGTTTAGTTGTTTGAATTTGTATGACAGGTTGGTTAGGAATATGAAAACTAATAACCTTACGAAAATAATTAATTTTGGCATGATGAGTGGTTAACCAATCAATTCCTAAAATCACATCAAAAGCAAGTATTTTTAAAGAAATAAGATCAACTGGTAATGTGATTATGCTAACTTGGATCAAGCAAGATTTATAAACTGTAGATGTAACGAAGGTTTCACCCAATGGAGGTTCAACAGATAAATCAAAGTCTAATTTCTCCGGAGTCAAGTTTAAACGTTGAGCACAAGCAGGAGAGATAAAAGAATGGGTAGAACCGGTATCTAGTAAAGTATAAACTTCGCAAGAATTCAAGATTAGCTTACCCGTGATCACCTCGTTCGGGTTTCTCACGTTTTGGCCAGTCACAACAAATACTCTTCCAGGAACCGTTGATTTCGACTTATCCGGATGAATTTTGAGTCACCATCCCATTGAACTTGGTTTCGCTATATAGTACAATCTCGAGCAATATGTCCTTCCTTTCCATAATTATAACATACCTTGGATTGTTGTGGGCAGTTTAGACTGATATGTCCCTCTTTCCCGCATTTGTAACATCTAACTGGCGGTCGTTCTCCTCCCCTAGAATTTGTTGTTGGTCTTTGGTGTCATGCCGATGTCTTCCCGTCATTGTTGAATCTCCTCTTCCGAAATTTCCACTGACTCACCTCTCCTATTATCACGGGCCACGATTACCACCCGAGTGGTTACCGCTTTGTCCGTATTTTTCCTCCTCACCGGGTTATTATCATCGATTCGATGATCATTCACACCCAGATGACCACAGTTATGATCCTCGATCGAGTATACTCATTATCTCTCTCTAATAATTGAGCCATGTTGACAACATCTGAATACAGAGAAAATTTATGAGAGATAAGGTATTGACGAATCTCGGGTTTTAGACCTCTCAGAAACATCCGCGTCATACATTCCTCATTCTCTACCAAATGAGGTGCAAACCTGGATAACTCCGCGAACTTCGCCTCGTACTGAGACACCGTCATGTTGTTCTGTTCCAGTCTAATAAACTCTACCTCTTTCATATGACGAATACTTTCTGGAAAGTACTTGTCATTGAACAGTTTCTAAAATCTTTCCCAAGACATCTTAAGTGTGGCTGGCTGGGTACGCTTCACGGATTCCCACCAGTAATCTGCCTCACCATGGAACATAAATATGGCGAATGGAACCTTCCGCTCCTCCGTGCATCCCAAGACATCGTATATATTTGTAATTTGTTTGACCCATGTTTCCGCCTTAATCGGATCGGGCTTTCCCCAGAAATCGGGTGGTCCCAACTCCTTGAATCGCTTGTCATTTGTGATGCATCATGCCGTTGCCATCATTTCCACCAGTATTTTGTACACGAGTCTCCTAAATTCGATTTTGCATGAACTACAAAAAGCTTCTAAACATCCCATCATTCATCGCTTTTCTCAGAAGCGTTGTTTTACAGGAGGAATATTGTCTTCTGTTGCAGACGCTCTCCGGTTTTGTGACTAAAGGTTGTTCCATAGTCTCATACACTCCATTATTAACGTTCTCGCAGCCCATTCTTAAACATCATCATAAAACAAGGGTTAATTAAACAAATTAACATATCACATAATATCCCTATATTATAACCGACCAACAAATAAGCTTAGATAGACACACTAAATAATGATTTACTCATCTCTCCCTCCTAGTTCTATTCCCCGATCTCCGCCAGAGACCATATCCCTAAGCTTTGATACCAATCGTGACGCCCCCAAATAGGTATACAACACCCATTTACGAAGTCGCCAAATATATGGTACAAAAGCAAACTACAACTTCAATAATACAATTGTCGTGTGTAAAATACGCACAACACATATCGTGAGTTTAAATACAAATATTGTCTTCTAGACAATATCCACACCCAAATAAGTCCTCATTAAAATTATTCATACACTATTTTACGTAAATAGTGAAGACAAACTAAAATATCTTTCTAGAACCATCATTCCATACCCCGACTCGATCCTCGCCATGTTCTCACCTCCCGAGAAGAAAAATGGAACAAAAAGGAAAAGGTGAGCTCAACTAGCCCAAGAAAAGAATATTATGACTAAGATAATATACAACAAATTATCATTAGTCTTCAACAGGAAAAATCGATAGAATATAGTAGACAACAAGTTTTAGATCAACAAACACAAATGAAATAAACAATCCATTTAAGAGTCACGTAGAGAATGAATTCTACTATCTTCTAAGATTTAAGAGTCCATCATCAATATTTTATCCTCGTAACATCAATCAATATACATCTTTTAATCAAATATTCATCTTTGCACTCATGTGCCAAAGATATTCATCAAGTATCACCAAATTGGTCATGTTCATCTCAACACTGCTCACCTTTGCACTACGGCCAAAGATATTCATTAATCATTCATCTTTCACTACAGCCAAAGATATTCAAGAATATCATCATTTAGGACCGAGGATGATGAAAAATATTTTAAAGAAAACGAATCCCAAAGTATGAAGGACAAATATTAGGATTCAGATAATGCTTTTATCCAAGATCAATAATACTCCATAATAACCAATTTTGAAGCGAGGAATTCAAAATAACGATCAAAACATGGATACAATCAAAGATAGTAGCTAAAATAGACATCTTAGACAAAAAGGAAATTTTTATTTTTCTAATTGAAATAGTCAGATATCGTGAATAAAGGCCGTGATACGTGAATAGTAACCCGACACAAAAAGTTCCAAATTTAATTAAAAAGTTCACCAATATTCCTAAGATAATGATATTGAAGAAAATAATATCATTTAAGAAGAAAATAACATCCTTACCTCAAAATAATCGTATTTCGATTGAATTTCTGGTATAGTGTCGATGTAACTTTGACCGTGATAAAGAACACTCAAAGTATCAAAATACTCACAAGAATACGCCGATAATCTAGAGAGAAAGAAAACTTGTTTACGGTGTGTGATTTTCAATTCTAACCCTAAGCGCCTATTTATAGGAAAATGCTAGAACGCCAAAGGAGACTAAATAATAAAATAATATTATTATTAATTACAATTCCTACGCATGCTTTAAATTTTTGGGCAGCCATATTGGAAGAATTTAGCAGCCCATGTGTGTATTCCACCAACCAAAAGTGGGTCCCCCCATAAATTTAATAAAAAATCATTTTATTTATCGAAACTTCAATAATTCATAGAAAATATCCCGTTTATCAGAAAAATATGAATTTTATGTCCATTTTGCCTGAAATCGAATTCTCTACAACTTTGCAGAAGAAAGTTTTTCCAAATTCCCAACAGAAAATATCCAAAATCCACAAACAGATAATTTTTAATACATCCAGTTTGACAAAATACTGATAAAACACCTCAACATTAATTCCTTCATTAATAACCACATAAATAAATTCATCATTTATATCCACATCAAATAAATATTTCTTATCATATAAATCAATAATTAATTATTCATAAATAATATTATGTAATCACAATTATGACAACCGTGCCGTTCCTGTGAAAGGGGCTTTCAATAAGGATTTCTCCTCATGGCGCCGCAATTAGGTGACCAAACCTCTCCTTAGATGTAACTTTCTAGACATTGCCAATAATGTTATCTAATAATATTATTCAAATAATATGAATTATCGATCCGATAATGGAAATATCATGCAAATGACAATTATTGAAACAACAATAATATAAACTATCAACGCAACAATTATTGAATCAATAAAATAAAATATTAAACAAGAATTCATCGAATAATTATTGAGTAAAGTGCCTTCTAACGCATTTAATCATAATTCAATAATACTATATGTAATAAGTGCATCTTGTGCCACCACACACGACATCGTATTTTAACCACCGTATTCCAACAAAGGTTAATTGTGAATAATAACTACGCCTGTTATTTATAAAAACTCATACTTTGTCATTTTTTTCATCCGAGCGGTTATTCTGTTATAAGTCCCATTTAATGGTCGCTTACTGGCCGTATTTAATATTCCCCAACAAAAAGAATATTCCACGACCAAAAGAATATTCCCCGACAAAAATGAATATTTTATAACCACTTGCTTATTTTGCAAAATTTGCAAATTTCACCCATAACCAAATCATTATATCAAATTAACACCTTATTAATTTAGAATAATGAATAGAGAAAATTCAATTTTATTTATAATAAGTTGGGGTCTTACAACTTCCTCTCCTTATAAAATTTCGTCCTCAAAATTGACGTACGTACCTGGTGTTTCGAACAGGTGAGGGTACCTCGCTTTCATTTCTGATTCCAACTCCCATGTCATTTCCTCCATTGCATGGTTTCTCCACAAAACCTTGACTTGTGGTATAACCTTGGTGCGTAAAACATGTTCTTTTCTATCCAAGATCTTAACAGGTACCTCCTCGTACGTTAAATCTTCAGCTATCTCGACTGGTTCTAACTCAATAATATGGTTCGGGTCTTTTACATATTTACGAAGCATAGATATGTGAAAAACATTATGAACACGAGACATACTTGGAGGTAATACGAGTCTATAGGCCACATTTCCTATTCGGTCAAGAATCTCAAATGGACCAACAAATCATGGATTGAGCTTTCCTCTCTTTCCAAATCTTGTAACTCCCTTCCATGGAGCAACACGTAAAAGTACATGATCCCCAATATTAAATTCCACGTCCTTTCGATGAAGATCAACATAACTCTTTTGTCGATCTTGTTTGGTTTGAATACGTTGTCGAATCATTTGGATCTTTTCTGTAGTTATGCGTACTAATTTTGGTCCCAACAACGTTGCTTCTCCCCCTCGCCCCAAAGATAATCGGAGAACGACACTTTCATCCATACAACGCCTCGAATGGAGCCATGCCTATACTTGCTTGATAACTGTTGTTGTAGGAGAATTCCACCAGTGGCAAGTACTTATCCCAACTTCCTTTGAAATCTAGAACACGTAGTCTTAATAGATATTCAAGGGTTTGAATAGTCCTCTCGATTGTCCATCCGCTTTGAGGATGGTATGTCGAATCAATCAGAAATCCGCCCATAGCTTTCTGCAAGCTAACCCAAAATCTTGAAGTGAATCTTGGGTCACGATCCGAAACTATGGATACTGGCATGCCATGCAATCTCACAATCTCATTCACGTACATACGAGCAAGACGTTCAAGGGAATAAGTTTCACGTATCGACAAGAAATGAGCAGACTTGGTTAATCTATCAACAATAACCCAAATCGCATCTATGCCTTGAGAAACTTTGGGAAGACCTGTAACAAAATCCATGGTAATGTGTTCCCACTTCCATTTCGGAATCTCAAGTGGTTGCAATGGACCTTTTGGTACTTGATGCTCCGCCTTTACACGTTGACAAGTTAAACACCTCGAGATAAACTCTGCGATCTCTCTCTTCATATTGTTCCACCAAAATGTATGTCGAATATCATGATACATTTTGGTACTCCCAGGATGGATTGCAAACGGGGTGTTGTGTGCCTCCATCATGATTCTATGCTTCAAGTCAGAATCGTTAGGAACGCAAAGTCTAGAGTTGACTCGAAGTATTCCTTCTTCATCGATTCTTGCTTCTGGAATAGCACCTTCTTGCACTTTCTTCTTCATAAGCATCAGCCCCAGGTCCGTAGCTTGAGCAGCTTTAACTTTATCGATTAAAGTCGGTTCTACTCGTATATTCACCATCATCACGTGGGTCCCTGGAGTTTTTAACTCTATCTCCATCCTTTGCAAGTCATACAAAATGGGTCTTTGCATTGACAATATCGCACTCGTACTTGTATATGATCTTCACTCAATCAATGCGTCTACTACTACGTTCGCTTTTCGGGATGATATTGAATAGTGTGATCGTAATCTTTCAATTCGCTCAAGCCAACGACGTTACGCATATTGAGTTCTTTTGGGTGAAGAAATATTTGAGGCTTTTATGGTTCAGTATAAATCTCCACTTTCTCCCCATACAAGTAGTGTCTCCGCATTTTTAACGTTAAAAACGATTGCCGCTAACTCCAAATCATGAGTAGGATAATTCCTCTCATATTCTTTGAGTTGTCATGAGGCATAAGGCTACGACTTTCCCATGTTGCATGAGAACACATCCTAACCTTTGCACTCAAGCATCATCATGAGATAACAAATCCATCCGAACCGGATGGTATTGCGAGCAGTCGAAATGAGTCTCCTCTTGAGCTCTTGGAAACTTTTCTCGCATTCCTCGCTCCATATGAATTTTTATCTTTCCGAGTCGGTGAGTTAACGGAGTAGCGATTCGAGAAAATCCTTCCACGAATCTCCGATAATAACCACTAAGCCCGTAAAGCTACGCGACTTTGGCCACCGACTTTGGTTGCTCTCAACTTTGTATTGCTTCAATCTTCGCCGTCAACAGATACTCCATGTTTTGACACCACGTGCCCAAGAAATGCTACTTCCTCAAGCCCGAACTCGCATTTCTTGACTTTGGCATATAGCTTGTTTTCACGAAGCCTTTCAAGTATCAGCTTCAAATGGTGCTCATGATCTTCACGGCTTTTGGAATAGATGAGGATGTCATCAATAAAGACAACAACGAACTGATCCAAATATTCCTTGAATACTCGGTTCATCATATCCATGAAAGCAGCAGGAGCATTAGTCAATCCAAAAGACATGACTAAGAATTCATAATGCCCGTATCGAGTTCTGAAGGCAGTCTTCGGAATATCCTCAGTTTTAATCTTCAGCTGATGATATCTAGAACGAAGAACGATCTTTGAAAAGAATTGTGCTCCTTGTAATTGGTCGAACAGGTCATCAATGTGAGGTAGCGGATACCTATTCTTGATGGTGACATGGTAAATCAATCTGGACCGTCGGTTGTGGTTTTAATAGTAATCAATCTGGACCGTCCGTTCTAATTGTAAATCAATCTGGACCGTTCGTGAATAAGTTACTATTTAGTCCATTCTCCTATAAATAGAAGCTTAATTCTTCTTTTATTCTAACCAATTCACTGAGATTCACAAGAGAAATTATAAAGAGAGAAACTATAGAGATAAAGAAGAAGAGTATTTTGCTACTTCACTATTGCAGTATCCAGTCTTCTACTAAGGTAAGGGACGTTATTTCTTTTATATTCGTAAGGGATATTATTTATTATATTCGTAAGGGGTATTATTTCTTTCGTATTCATAAGGAATACTATTTTTCGTATTCATCCTTTAGTATGTCGGAATAACCTGTCTACGCGGATTACATACCATATGACAGGTGAAAATCCATTTGCAGTTTTTGTATGTTAATTCTTTTCATATCCATAAATCTAAACTTACTATGGTAAGTATTACTTATATAATCCTTGAAATTAGTGGAATATCCGTGAGTTTTGCACTTCATCCAGTATCATTTTATTGGAATATTGATATAAACTTTTTTATTAAAATTAATATTTTCACCCGAAGTACTATTCACAAGTTACTATTCACGGGTTACTATTCACCCGGTTACTATTCACTATAATATTATTCACTAGGGTATTCGGGGCACTTTTCATGCCGAGGTACTATTTACGAGTTACTATTCACGGATTACTATTCACCCGATTTACTATTCACTCAAGTATTGTTCACTCGGGTATTTGGGGCACTTTTCATGCCGGGGTAATATTCACGGGGTACTATTCCCGAAGTACTATTCACAGGGTACTATTCACGGGATACTATTCACCGAAAAATTTATTTCTTTTCTGTACAAATTATTTTTGATACATGGATATTATTCTTGAGTTTTACTCCATAAAGCAGTATCGTGTTGATAATTTGGACATTTTTAAATTCTGGATAAATTAAATTGTTAAAGTCTTTAATAACCGGGAAGGTACAATCCGAAAAGAAAGCAAGGTATTCTCATCTCTTCGAACTACTAGCTACGTAAATTTCGAGGGCGAAATTTCATAAGGAGGGGAGATTGTGAGACCCCGAATTTTATGAAATGAAAGTATTTAATTTTCTTATAATTATTATTCTATTTAGTAAATGGCTAAATTGATAAAAGGTTAAAGTTAAGGGTGATATTTGAAAATTTTGAAAAGTAAACAAGTTGATATAAAATATTCGTTGTGTCGGGGAATATTCGTACGACGACACAATCATTGGTGAACCCCACAACAAAAGTATTTTCGTAGTTAGAAAATGACAGAAATATCTTTATATAAAAATAATGGTGAAAGTTTTACCGTTAAACTGTTGAAATAACTGGTGGTAAAAATATAGTAATGCGCGTGGTTGCATAGTAGCACACGGTATTGATTATTGATGCTTACGTAAGAAGCCACTCAGTTATACTCAATTATTGCTACAGTAATTGCTACATAGTATCTCACGTTATTTGATTCAATTATTGTCACAGTATCATCTGCATAATATTTTATATTATTAAATCAATAATTAAGACGACAAAGTTATTCATATTATTATTTACAATATTAACTATGTCTAGAAGTTCTGTTAAGGAGAGGTTTGGTCACCTAATTGCGCGCCAATAAGGAGAAATCCTTATCAGAAAGCCCCCTCTTTCGTGGGAACGACCTGGTTGTTAAATATTGTGAGTTATAATATTAATGATGAATAATTGTTGAAGTACTAAGAATGTGTTTATTGAAGATAAATGAATTACAAAAGTTAGAGGGGAATAACGCAAACTTGGAAAACTTTAGGGGTACCAAAGTGTAGTAAGTTAAATCAATCTGGACCATTGGTGGTGGTTTTAATAGTAAAACAATCTGGACCATTGATGGTAGTTTTAATAGTAAATCAATCTGGACCGTCGGTGGTGGTTTTAATAGTAAATCAATCAGGACCGCCGGTGGTGGTTTTAATAGTAATCAATCTTGACCATCAGTAGTGGTTTTAATAGTAAATCAATCTGGACCGTCGGTGGTGATTTTAAAAGTAAATCAATCTGGACCGTCGGTGGTGGTTTTAAAAGTAATCAATTTGGACCGTCGGTGGTGGTTTTAAAAGTAAATCAATCTGGTCCATCGGTTGTGGTTTTAATAGTAATCAATCTGGACCGTCCGTTCTAATTATAAATCAATCTGGACCGTTCGTGAATAAGTTACTATTTAGTCCATTCTCCTATAAATAGAAGCTTAATTCTTCTTTCATTCTCACCAATTCACTGAGATTCACAAGAGAAACTATAGAGAGAGAAACTATAGAGAGAAAGAAGAAGAGTATTTTGCAACTTCACTATTGAAGTATCTAGTCTTTTACTAAGGTAAGGGACGTTATTTCTTTTATATTCGTAAGGGATATTATTTATTATATTCGTAAGGGGTATTATTTCTTTCGTATTCATAAGGAATACAATTTTTCGTATTCATCCTTTAGTATGTCGGAATAACCTTTCTACGCGGATTACGTACCGTATGACAGGTGAAAATCCATTTGCAGTTTTCGTATGTTAATTCTTTTCATATCCTTAAATCTAAACTTACTATGGTAAGTATTGCTTCTATAATCCTTGAAATTAGTGGAATATCCGTGAGTTTTGCGTTTCATCCAGTATCATTTTATTAGAATATTGATATGAATTTTTGTTATTAAATATCAATATTTTCACCCGAAGTACTATTAACAAGTTACTATTCACGGGTTATTATTCACCTGGTTACTATTCACTATAATATTATTCATTTGGGTATTCGGGGCACTTTTTATGCCGGGGTGCTATTCATGAGTTACTATTCACGGAGTTACTATTCACCCAATTTACTATTCACTCAAGTATTGTTTCACCTGGTATTTTGTGACGCCCCAAAACAAAGTTTACATCACTCATCTTGAGTCGCCAAGTACATGGTACAAAATTTAAATACAACTTAATTATACAACAGTCATGTAAAATACGACAAAACATAATCTAAGAGTTTTAATAAGAATATTGTCATCTAGACAATATCTACACTCAATGGAGTTCTCATTACATTTATTGTCACACTATTTAACAAAATAGTGAGGACTACTAATGCTATCATCTGGACCGTCACTCCGTTCCCCGACTTGTCCCAGCTATATTCTCATTTCCTGAAGAGAACAGTGAAAGAAAGAGTGAGCTCAACTAGCCTAGTAAAAATATTATGACTAAAATAATGCAGAATAAATTATCATTAGCCTTTAACAATGTTAAACTGATAGAATATAATAGACAACAAGTTTAACTGCAGCGGAACAAGCAATCCATTAGAAGAGTCAAGTAGAGCATAAAATCTACTATCTTCTATGATTTAAAAAGTTTTTCATCAACTTTATCATT
The DNA here is from genome assembly GCA_020205615.1 of Panax quinquefolius. Classification (NCBI taxonomy): domain Eukaryota; kingdom Viridiplantae; phylum Streptophyta; class Magnoliopsida; order Apiales; family Araliaceae; genus Panax; species Panax quinquefolius. The sequence continues at coordinate 6,951,317 of CM035157.1, forward strand.
TGAGACTCAAATTTTAATAAATAAAATCGAATAATCCTCGCATCACACTAAGGATATTCATGTAATCATCAATGGTCATGACTATACCGAATAATCCCTGGTCATAATCATACCAACAACTGTCTATCAATGAACTACAGGCCAATGAGGACTTTTACGACATCATTCGTCACATTACGGTCATGATTATACCAAATAATCCATGGTCATAATCATACCAAGTCCATCTATGCACTTAAGCCAAAGATGACTTTCATCACAATATAAGCATGAGGATGATGACAATGACATAATAATTCAATAAAATAAGTTCAAGGATATATTTTAAAGATTTATAATTTTAATTTATCCACAAATCAATAACGTCCAAATTTTCAACATGATACTTCTTTGTGGAGTAAAATTCAAGAATGCTCAGAAGAATATTTCCATGAAAATATATTGGATGAAGCGCAAATATCAAGAATATTCCACTAATTTCATGGAGTATAGAAGCCAAAACTTTAACCAACTGAGTATAATAGAATATATAAAATCACAAATGAATTTTTGCCCGCCATGCGGTAATCCACGTAGACAGATCATTTCCACAATTTAATAAGGAATGAATACAAAGGATCATTCACCATGCATGCGGTAATCCACATAGACAGGTTATTCCAACATAATAATAAAGAATAGAATAACAGAAGAATTCACCAAGCATGCGATAATCCGCATGTATAAAAGTTATTCCAATGAATAATAAAGAATAGAATAATAAGAAGAATTCACGGGCATGCGATAAACCGCATGATATAGGATATTCCAACAGAATAATAAAGAATGGAATCGCGTAATCCGCATGCAACGTGATATTCCAATGTAATAATAAAGAATGGAACCGTGTCATGCGTAATCCACACGCTAAGATATTCCAGCGAGAATAATAAGGAATGGAATAACAACAGAATTCACCAGGCATGCGATAGATCGCACGAGATAGGTTATTCCAAATGTAATAATAAAAATGGAATAATGAAAGAATTTCACCATGTATGCAAAAGATTCATGCATAGACAAAGTTATTCCAACATAATAATAAAGAATGGAATAATAACCCTAACGAGTATTGAAAGAAAATAACTCTCTTCATGAATACGAAAAAGAATAATACCCCCTTACCTTAGTAAGAAGACCGGATCTTTGGAATAGTGAGGTAAGCAGACTTCTCTTCTCTTTTCTCTCTATAATTTCTCTATAATAATTGCTCTATAGCTTTAGTGAATTGGTGAGAAATAAAGGAAGAATGAGCTTTTATTTATAGGAAAATATAATTTCGATAATTGCACGTTTTGGGGCTCAAAATATTACAGTATAATACCTTCCTCTTTTTCTTCATTTTTAATTTAGTCCTGCAAGTATTATCAAACTTGCACCACCTCCCCTAATAGTAAATAATGTGAATCAATAGTTCAATCATGTGAATCAATAGTTATAATCATGTGAAAATATGAATTACAGTATAGTACCTTCAACTATACCTCCATTTTTAACTTAGTCATGCAAGTATTATCAATCTTGCACCACCTCCCCTAATAGTATAAAAATGTGAATCAATAGTACACACATATGAATAAATAGTTATAATCATGTGAATTAATAGCAATTAATTGCTCATTTATCCGGTTAATTACCCGATTGGTCAATATAACCTCCAGACATCAATTATTATCGAAATAAATGTCGATTTTCACTAACACTAATAATTCCAACATAATGGAACTATCCAATTCATCTTTAATCAACACGAACTTATTCATCATTAATATTATAATTCACAATATTTAACAAACGTGTCATTCCTCTGAGAAAGAGGGGCTTTTCGATAAGGATTTCTCCTTATCAAGCGCGCGCAATTAGGTGACCAAACCTCTCCTCGATGTAACTTCAAGACATTGTCAATATTGCAAATAATAATATGAATAACTTTGCCATCTCAATTATTGATTTAATAATATATATTATGCGATGATGATTGTGACAATAATTGAATCAATAATATACGAGAGATATGATGCAAGCAATTATCGTAGCAATAATTGAAATATAACTGAGTGACTTCTCACGTAAGCATCAATAATCAATACCGTGTGCTACTATGCAACCACGCGTATTACTGTACTTTTACTACTGGGTAGTTCAACAGTTTTAACGGTAAAACTTTCGCCATTATTTTTATAAAAAGATAATTCTGTCATTTTCTAACTACGACAATACTTCCGTTGTGGGGTCCACCAATGATTGTGTCGTCTTACGAATATTCCCTATTAAAACGAATATTCCCCGACCAATCGAATATTATATAACCACTTGCTTACTTTGCAAAATTTGTAAATATTACCCACAACTATAACATTATATTAAATCCACACCATAATATTCAAAAATATATTTTGAGAAAATTATTCTTTATTCATAAAAGTTGGGGTCTTATAACCTCCACTTCTTATGAAATTTCGTCCTCGAAATTAGGGTACATACCTGGTATATCGAAGAGGTAAGGATATCTTGACTTCATCTCAGATTCTAACTCCCTGGTCATTTCTTCCACATCGTGGTTTCTCCACAAAACTTTGACTTGAGGTATAACCTTGGAGCGTAAAATATGATCCTTCTTATCCAAGATTTTAATAGGTAACTCTTCATACGTTAAATCTTCCTCTATCTCGTCTGGTTTTAATTCAATAATGTCGTTCGGGTCTTTCACAAATTTATGTAACATAGATATGTGAAAAACGTTATGAACACGAGACATACTTGGCGGTAAGGCGAGTCTATAAGCCACAGTTCCTACTCGTTCGAGAATTATAAATGGGCCAATGAATCGAGGATTGAGCTTTCCTCTCTTTCCAAATCTCGTAACTCCTTTCCATGGAGCAACACGTAACAACACATGATCTCCAATATCAATTTCACGTCTTTTCGATGAAGATCAACATAACTCTTTTGTCGATCTTGTGAGGGTTTTTATACGTTTTCGGATCGTTTGAATCTTTTTCGTAGTCATACGTATCAAATCGGTCCCAACAACGTTGCTTCACCCACCTTATCCCAAAGATACGGAGAACGACACTTTCTTCCATACAACGCCTCAAATGGAGCCATGCCAATACTTGCTTGATAACTATTGTTGTAGGAAAACTCCACCAATGGTAAGAACTTGTCCCAACTTCCTTGAAGTCAAGGACACACAGAGTCTTAATAAATCTTCAAGAGTTTGAATAGTCCTTCGAACGCCCATCCGCTTCGAGGATGATATGCCGAACTAAATCGTAAATCCGTGCCCATAGCTTTTTGCAAACTAACCCAAAATCTTGAAGTGAATCTTGGGTCTCGATCAAAAACTATGGATATTGGCATACCATGCAATCTTACAATCTCGTTTATGTACATACTAGCAAGACGTTCAAGTGTATAAGTTTCTCGTATCGGTAAGAAATGAGCAGACTTAGTCAATCTATCAACAATGACCCAAATCGCATCTATGCCTTGAGAAACCTTGGGAAGACCAGTAACGAAATCCATGGTAATGTGCTCCCACTTCCATTCTAAAATTTCAAGTGGTTGCAATGGACCTTTTGGCACTTGATGCTCCTCCTTGACTCGTTGACAAGTTAGACACCTTGAGATAAACCCCACTATCTCTCTCTTCATATTGCTCCACCAAAATGTATGTCAAGATCACGATACATTTTGGTACTCCCTGAGATGGATTGAAAGCGGTGTGTTGCGCCTCCATCATGATTTTATACTTTAAGTCAGAATCGTTAGGAACACAAAGTCTGGAGTTGACTCGAAGTATTCCTTCTTCATCGATTCTTTCTTCTGAAATAGCACTTTCTTGCACTTTCTTCCTCATACGCATTAGCTCCAGGTCTGTAGCTTGAGCAGCTTTAACTTTATCGATTAAAGTCAGTTCCACTCGTATATTCGCCATCATCACATGGGTCCTTGGAGTCTTTAACTCTATTTTCATCCTTTCCAAATCACACAAAATGGGCCTTTGCGTTGACAATATTGCACTCGTACTCGCATATGATCTTCTACTCAATGCGTCAGCTACTACGTTCGCTTTTTCAGGATGGTATTGGATGGTATGATCATAATCTTTCAACAACTCAAGCCATCGTCGTTGCCGCATGTTGAGTTCCTTTTGAGTGAAGAAATATTTGAGGCTTTTATGATCCGTATAGATCTCCACCTTCTCTCCATACAAGTAATGCCTCCAAATCTTAAGCGCAAAAATGACTGCTGCCAACTCTAGATCATGAGTAGGATAATTCCTCTCATATTCTTTGAGTTGTCGCGAGGCATAGGCTATGACTTTCCCATGTTGCATGTGAACACACCCAAACCCTTTGCCTGAAGCATCACTGTAGATGACAAATCCCTTCGAGCCAGATGGTATTGTCAGAACAAGTGCTGAAATGAGTCTCCTCTTGAGTTCTTGAAAACTCTTTTCACATTCCTCGCTTCAACCGAATTTTGTATCTTTTTGAGTCAGCTGAGTTAATGGAGTAGCGATTCGAGAAAACCTTCCACGAATCTCCGATAATAACCAAATTAAGCGAGAAAGCTACGTACTTGATCATCGACTTAGGTTGCTCCCAAACTTTGAATTGCTTCAATCTTTGCTTTGGTCAACAGATATTCCATGATTTGATATTACGTGCCCAAGGAATGCAACTTCCTCAAACCAGAACTCGCATTTCTTTAACTTGGCATATAGCTTGTTTTCACGAAGCTTTTGGAGTATCAGCCTGAAGTGTTACTCATGGTCTTCACGGGTTTTGGAGTATATGAGCTTGTCAACAATAAAGACGACCATAAAGTGATCCAAATATTCCTTGAATACTCAGTTCATCATGTCCATGAAGGCAGCAGGAGCATTAGTCAATCCAAAAGACATGACTAGGAATTCATAATGCCCGTACCGAGTTCTGAAAGCAGTCTTTGGAATGTCATTAGTTTTAATCTTCAACTGATGATATCCGGAATGAAGATCAATCTTTGAAAAGAATTTGGCTCCTTGTAATCGGGTCAAACAGTCATCAATGCGAGGCAACGAGTACTATTTTCGATGGTGACATGATTCAACTCCCGATAATCAATACAAAGTCACATATTTCCATCTTTCTTCTTCACGAATAGAAAGAGAGCACCCCAAGGAGACGACTTGGGGACGAATGAAATCGATGTTTAACAATTCTGTAGTTGGGTTTTAACTCTGAAGTTCAATAGAGTCATTCGATATGGGGCTTTGAAATGGGTTTTTGTACCGGATTCAAGGTCGATACAAAATTCAATTTCACGCTCTGGGGGTAGGCCAGGAAGTTCTTCAGGGAATACGTCAGGAAATTTATTAACAATAGAAATATCATTCAAATCTGACGTATTTTTATTTAAATCCGTGATATGGGCTAAGAAAGCTTGACATCCGTTTTTCAATAAATGAATAGCTTTATGACTTGATATGACAGTGATTGATTTTAGTAGTTTGGTTGCTTGAATTCGCATAATAGGTTGGTTATGAATATAAAAGCTAACAACCTTACGAAAATAATCGATTTTAGCATGATGAGTAGTTAACCAATCAATCCCTAAAATCACATCAAATGCAAATTTTCAAAGAAATTAAATGCAAGTATTTGAATCAAACAAGACTTATAAACCGTGGATGAATGGGTAGAACGGAGAGATAAGTCAAAGTCTAATTTCTCCGAGTCAAATTTAAAAGTATAAAGTAGGAGAAATAAAAGAATGGGTAGAACGGTATCAAATAAAGTATAAACTTCATTAGAGTTTATGATTAGCTTACCCGTGATCACCTCGTTCGGATTCGCTTTTTTTGGGAGGTTACGACAAACTCTCCCCTTGAACTACCGGGTTTTATCTTGTCTCGAGACACCTTTGATGCCTCCATCCCAATTTGGACTTGACTTTGGTGCAAGACAAAATCGGGCTAGGTGACCTTCTTTTTCACAATTGTAACACGCTTTGGATCGCATCGCGCGGTTTGACCGATGTGTCCTTCCCTCCATATTTTGTAACATACGACCGGATGGTCGTTCTCTTTCTTAACAACAAAGTCTTTGGTCTTTAACGTCTTTCCATCATTGTTGAATCTCCTCTTCTTAAAATGTCCACTCATATTGTCATGGCCATGATTACCACCGAAGTGATTACCATTTCTGGCATATTGATTCCCTCCACGATTGTTGTCACCGCTTCGATGACTGCTACCGCTGGTGTTATCGACTTGTCGACGGCTCTCTCTTGGTTGGGTTGCCTCATTATCGCGCTCCAATAACTGAGCCCTATTCACAACATCTGAATACAAACATAGTTTATGAGAAATTAGGTATTGACGTATCTCGGGTTTTAAACCTCTTAGAAATATCCGCATCATTCTCTCCTCATTATCAACCAAGTGGGACACAAACCAAGATAACTCGGCAAACTTAGCTTCGTACTGCGTCATGGTCATATTGTTTTGCTCAAGCTTGATGAACTCTACCTCCTTCATGTGACGAATACTTTCAGGAAAGTACTTGTCATTGAAAAGCTCTTGGAACTTCTCCCAAGACATTTTGAGTGCGGCAGGTTGAGTACGCTTTACAGATTCCCACCAAGAATCGCCTTTGTTCAATAACATGAAGGTGGCAAAGGGAACCTTTTGCTCTTCGGAGCATCCTAAGACATCAAATATCTTGTTGATCTGCTTTATCCACGTCTCCGCCTTAAGTGGTTTTGGCTCTCCAAAAAACTCTGGTGGTCCCAGCTCCTTGAATTTCTTAGCGGTGACCGTCCGAGAGTTGTCAGTGTTTCAACCTGCATTTTGGACAGGAGCCGCCCTCGCCTGAAGTTGTATGAATTGCATAAAACCTCTGAACATCCCATCGTTCATCATTTGATCGTTGTTGTTTACCCGAGGATTATTGTCCTCCTGTTGCACATTATCCTGGGTATTAATCTGTGGTGACTCAACGGTCTCATGTGCTTCATTGCTTATCTCAACATTTTCGGATGCCATTTTCAAATACTACCACAAAATAAGGGTTAATTAACATATCACATATTATCCCTATACTCTAACCGACCAATTAAATACCAAATAAACTTAGGTAGGTCATACTAGCGAAGGAATTCCCCGTCTCTCCCCTCCTAGTTCTTGTTTCACATCTCAGCCAGGGATCATATCCTTAAGCTCTGATACCAACTATGACGCCCCCAAAACAGGTATACATCACCCATCTTGAGTCGCCAAATACATGGTACAAAATTCAAATACAACTTAATTATACAACAGTCGTGTAAAATATGACAAAACATAATCTAAGAGTTTTAATAAGAATATTGTCATCTAGACAATATCCACACTTAATGGAGTCCACATTACATTTATTATCACACTATTTAACAGAATAGTGAGGACTACTAATGCTATCATTTGGACCGTCACTCCGTTCCCCGACTAGTCCAAAACTATATTCTCATTTCTCAAGAGAACGGTGAAAGAAAAAGGTGAGCTCAACTAGCCCATTAAGAAATATTATGACTAAGATAATGCGTAATAAATTATCATTAGCCTTCAACAATGTTAAACTGATAGAATATAATAGACAACAAGTTTAACTACAGCGGAATAAGCAATTCATTAGAAGAGTCAAGTAGAGCATAAAATCTACTATCTTCTATGATTTAAAAAGTTTTTCATCAACTTTATGGCTGAGACTCAACTTAATAAATAAAATTGAATCATCCCTCCATCACGGCCATAGATATTCATGTAATCATCAATGGTCATGACTATACTTAATAATCCCTGGTCATAATCATACCAACAACTGTCCATCAATGAACTACAGGCCAATGAGGACTTTTACGACATCATTCGTCACATTACGGTCATGATTATACCAAATAATCCATGGTCATAATCATACCAAGTCCATCTATGCACTTAAGCCAAAGATGACTTTCATCACAATATAAGCATGAGGATGATGACAATGATATAATAATTCAATAAAATAAGTTCAAGGATAAATTTTAAAGATTTATAATTTTAATTTATCCAAAAATCAATAACGCCCAAATTGTCAACATGATACTTCTTTGTGGAGTAAAATTCAAGAATGCTTAGAAGAATATTTCCATGAAAAGATCTTTGAATGAAGCACAAATATCAAGAATATTCCACTAATTTCATGGAGTATAGAAGCCAAAACTTTAACCAATCGAGTATAATAGAATATATAAAGCGCAAATGGATTTTTTACTTCGCCATGCGGTAATCCACATGTATGCAGATCATTTCCACAATTTAATAAAGAATGAATACGAAGGATCATTCACCATGCATATGGTAATCCACATAGATAAGTTATTCCAATGTAATAATAAAGAAATGAATAATGAGAAGAATTCACTGCACGCATGCGATAGATCGCATGATGAAAGTTATTCCAACAGGATAATAAAGAATGGAATAATGTAAGAATTGTGTGCACGCGATGATATATTCCAAATAATAATAAAGAATAGCATGCATAATTTATTCCAATGTAATAATAAAGAATGGAACCAGTCAGTGCATGTAACCCGCATGCATAAGATATTCCAATAGAATAATAAAGAATGGAATAACAACAGAATTCACCAAACATGCGATAGAGATCAGACAAATAAAGTTATTCCAATGTAATAATAAAGAATGGAAAAATGAAGAATTTCACCATATATGCAAGATTCATGATAAACAAAGTTATTCAACATAATAATAAAGAATGGAATAACAACCATTACGAGTATTGAAAGAAAATAACTCTCTTCATGAATATGAAAGAATAATACCCCCTTACCTTAGAAGAAGACCGGATAATCGGAATAGGAGGTAGAGACTTCTCTTCTTCTTTCTCTCTATAATATCTCTCTATAATAATTACTCTATAGCTTTAGTGAATTGGTGAGAAATGAAGGAAGAATGAGCTTCTATTTATAGGAAAATATAGTTTCGATAATTTGCATTTTGGGGCTCAAAATATTACAAATATAATACCTTCCTCTTTTTCTTCATTTTTAATTTAGTCCTGCAAGTATTATCAAACTTGCACCACCTCCCCAAATAGTAAATAATGTGAATCAATAGTTCAATCATGTGAATCAATAGTTATAATCATGTGAAAATATAAATTACAGTATAATACCTTCAACTATACCTCCATTTTTAACTTAGTCATATAAGTATTATTAATCTTGCACCACCTCCCATAATAGTACAAGAATGTGAATCAATAGTACACACATGTGAACAAATAGTTATAATCATGTGAATTAATAACAATTAATTGCTCATTTATCCGGTTAATTACCCGATTGGTCAATATAACCTCCACACATCAATTATTATCGAAATAAATGTCAATTTTCACTAACAATAATAATTTTAACACAATGGAACTATCCAATTCATCTTTAATCAACACGAACTTATTCATCATTAATATTATAATTTACAATATTTAACAACCAAGTCGTTCCCAGGAAAGAGGGGGCTTTCCGATAAGGATTTCTCCTTATTGGCGCGCAATTAGGTGATCAAACCTCTCCTTGACAGAACTTCTAGACATTGTCAATATTGCAAATAATAATATGAATAACTTTGCCGTCTCAATTATTGCTTTAATAATATATATTATGTAGATGATACTGTGACAATAATTGAATTAATAATATGAGAGATATGATGCAGCAATTACTGTAGCAATAATTGAGTATAACTGGGTGACTTCTCACGTAAGCATCAAAAATCAATACCGTGTGCTACCATGCAACCACGTGTATTACAGTACTTTTACTACTAGGTAGTTCAACAATTTTAACGATAACACTTTCGTCGTTATTTTTATATAAAGATAATTCTGTCGTTTTCTAACTACGACAATACTTCCATTGTGGGGTCCACCAATGATTGTGCCGTCGTACGAATATTCCCCGACCAATCGAAGATTATATAACCACTCGCTTACTTTGCAAAATTTATAAATATTACCCACAATTATAACATTATATCAAATCCGCACCATAATATTCAAAAATATATTTCGAGAAAATTATTCTTTATTCATAAAAGTTGGGGTCTTACAACTATTCACCGAAAAATTTATTTCTTTTCTGTACAAATTATTTTTGATACATGGATATTATTCTTGAGTTTTACTCCACAAAGCAGTATCGTGTTGATAATTTGGACATTTTTAAATTCTGAATAAATTAAATTGTTAAAGTCTTTAATATTTATCTTTGATCTCGTTTGATTGAATTCTTATATCATTGTCATCATCCTCATGCTTATATTGTGATGAAAGTCATCTTTGGCTTACGTGCATAGATGGAGTGTTGATTGGTATGATTATGACCAGGGATCATTCGGTATAATCATGACCCGTAATGTTACAAATGATCTGGTAAAAGTCCTCATTGGTCGTAGTGCATTGATGGACAGTTGTTGGAATGATTATGACCAGGAATTATTCGGTATAATCATGACCATTGGTGAAAACACGAATATCCTTGGCCCGTAATGCATGAATAATTCGTGGACGTGATACTAATGAATATCCTTAGCCGTAGTGCAAGAATGATTCGATGATGTGGATTATTTATTAAGTTGAGTCTCAGCGATAAAATATTGATAATATACTTTTAATTCATAAAAGATAGTAGATATCATGCTCTACTTAACTCTTCTAAAAATACAGTTGCATGTCTTTGGCCTATAGTGCAAAGATGAACTGTTAATGAATATCTTTGGCCCGTAGTACAAAGATAAATTTATTAATATAATTATGAACAGGAACTGTGATTTGGTATAACCATGATCTTTGATGTTTAAGGTAAAGACAGATGATGAAAATTATCTTCATCCTGGGTGCAAAGAGGAATTTAGAATCATAATTATGATTATGAATAATTGTGGACAGGAACTGTTGATTGATGTTACAGGAATAAAACATTGTTGGTGGACTTTTAACGTGGAGAAGATAATAGACTTTATGGTCTATTTGACTCTTCTAATGGATTGCTCGTTCCGTAGCAACTATGGTTGAAAAGTTTTATCATCTACCATATGTTCTAAATCTCTAATTTATTACTGATGAAGGCTATTGATAATTTAATTATATTTAGTCATGATATTCTTTACTGGGCTAGTTGTGTTCACCCTTTTGCTTCACAATTCCTTTCAGGTAATAAGAGTGTGTATTTGGTTGAGCAGGGGATAACAGGGGAATAGAACGGTGGTCTATAGTTGTTGAGGTTCTCCCTACATAGTATGAAAATAATTTTATTGAGAACTTTAGATAAGTGTGTTGTATTTTATACATCATTTAATATTTAACTGTGATGAACAATAATAGGGTGAGGCGAACCCAACTTTGGAAGAGTGTTTTGCCACTATTATACAAGATGTTTATTGACATACAACCTCGTGTTATCATAAGACAGGGTTGTGCACATCCACTTACTGAGTGTATATACGAGCACTACCTATATAACCTTGGAGTTTTGTTGAAATATAATTCTTAATTGGAGACAATGGAGATAATTATATGTCAAGAGAAAACTCACCATTGGAAAGAACATGAAAGCAATAATCTCGTTTTTCTTTGGGGACTATTTGGTCAACCAAGGATAATTATGTGGACATATGATATATATCATAACCTAGACGCATGGCCTCCCATGTACGAAGGTTTCCTTGAGCATTATCCACAGATTTAAATTTCTAAGACAGTTATTAACTGTACTTTTATGTAAAGTGTAAGACCCCAACTTTTATAAATAAAGATGAATTTTCTATAAATATTATTTTTGAATATTATGGAATAAATTTGATATAATGTAATAGTTGTGGGTAATATTTATAAATTTTGCAAAGTAAGCAAGTTGTTATAAAATATTCGTTTGGTCGGGGAATATTGTTTTTGTCGGAGAATATTCGATGATGACTACTCAATCATTAGTGGACCCCATTAACGAAAGTATTGTCGTAGTTAGAAAAGCGACAAAATTATCTTTCTATAAAAATAACGGCAGAGGTGTTACCGTTAAAACTGTTGAACTACCGGTAGTAAAGAAACGAGAATCTGGCGTAGTTGTATAGTAGACACGATATTGATTATCGATGCTTACGTGAGAAGTCACTCACCTATGCTCAATTATTGCTACTGATGAATCACGCATCATATCTCTTATATTATTGATTCAATTATTGTCACAAGATCATACAGATAATATGTTATAGTATTAAATCAATAATTGAGACGACAAGTTATAAATGATTAATAATTGTTGAAAGATTAAATATGTGTGATTAAAATAAAATGATTTGTGGTAATATTTATTCAATCCTTGATGTATATAAAGAGTCCATTATGAGACGTTTGTGGTAAGTTTGATTATTTTATGGACAAATTATATGTCATCATCTAAGAGTCTCTTCATCGATAGTAATTGTGGCGCCCCAAAATAGGTATACATCACCTATTCGAGTTGTCAATACATGGTATGAAATAACTACAACTTTATTATTACAACGGTAAAGCGTGAGTTTGAATACAAATATTATCTTCTAGACAATATTTATACTCAAATAAATCCTCATCACATTTATTGACACATTATTTTACAAAATGGTGAGGACTACTAAACAATCCTTTCTAAAACCTTCATTCCATACCCCGACTAGTACTCTCATTATATTCTAGCCTCACGAGAAGAAAAATGGAACAAAAAGGAAAAGGGTGAGCTCAACTAGCCCATAAAGAATATTATGACTAAGATAATATACAACAAATTACCATTAGTCTTCAACAGGAAAAATCTAATAGAATACAATAGACAACAAATTTTAAATCAATATTCGCAATGGAAATAATAATTCATTAGAAGAGTTAAGTAGAGAATGCAAACTACTATCTTCTATGTATGAATTTAAAAGTTCATCATCTATCTTTTATCCCGTAACATCAATCAATATACATCCGGAATCAAATATTCATCTTTGCACTCTGTGCCAAAGATATTCATCGATGGGTCGTGTTCATCTAAACACTGTTCATCTTTGCACTCTGACCAAAGATATTTTTCAGAAATCATTCATCTTTTGCACTGGGCCAAAGATATTCAATAATATCATCATTTAAAGGCGAGGATGATGAAAAATATTTTTTAAAGAAACGAATCCGGTGAAACAAAATGACAAGGATTAAGGATTAAGGATTCGTACTTTTGTTTTATCCATGTTCAAAAAAATACCTCAAAAATAATCATAGTGGTGTAAAATTCAAGAATGATCAAAACATGGATACAATCAAAGCTAGTAACTGAATAGATATTTTGGACAAAAGAAGAATTTTATTTTTCGATTGAATAGTGCAGTATCACGTGAATAGTAACTCAGACACCAAAAGATAGAAATTCCACAAAAAAAACATCTTCACGCTTAATGAATAGTACTTTCGAATGAATAGTAATCGTCGATAGTAACTCATGAATAGTAACTCGTCAATAGTAACTCATGAATAGTAACCCTACATGAAAAAGTTACAAATTTGATAAAAGTTCCAACCAATATTTCAAAGATAATGATATTGAAGAAATAATATCATTTGAGAAGAAAATAACATCCCTTACCTCGAAAGATTAGTACTTCTATTTGGAATAGGGTATAGTCTTTGAAGGGTACTTTAATCCGTCTAACAATACTCAAAGTATACTCACAAGAATACGCTCAATATATCGAGAGAGAATAGAGAGAAACTCAGGTTTACGGTGTTTTTCAATTCTAACCTAAGCACCTATTTATAGGAAATTGCTTAGAACACCAAAGCGTAAAATTTAATAAAATATTAATATATATTATAAATTTCCTCATTCCATCTTTGAAGATCTGATTTCAGCAATTAATATCACATGTTAGCCCACTTAAATGCAAAAAACGCGTTTTTCTTTAAAATAATAATTAAAACTTCCAAAAATCAATTATTATTTGAACTTGAACTTTAATAATTCATAATAAATAGCTCTTTCATCAGAAAAATCGAATCTCGCAAATTTTTATAGGAAATTCAATTCTCTACAACTTTCTGAAGAAAGTTTTTCAAATTCCAAATAGAAATTGACCGAAATCCACAAACGGGCAATTTTACAGTTATAATCAAATTTCTACCAATAATTGTGTCCACCAACACACAAAACATGTGTTAAACATTTAATGCCACAAAATACTCTTCCTCCTCATATACTCATATATCCCACATTCATTGTAAAAATATCATCGTTAATATATTATTAAAATAATATATTTAAATGAATTATTTTATCGAAAAAGATAAAATATTAATTTTCAACAATTGTCACATTAAAATTATCTCCATCTATATCCTCATAAAATCAATATTTTCCTCATCATATAAATCAATAATTAATTATTCATAAATAATATTACGTAATCACATTATTGACAACCAGGCGGTTTCGGGAAAAGGGGGCTTTTCAATAAGAATTTCTTCTTCTTGGCGCATGATTAGGTGACCAAACCTCTCCTTAGGCGTAACTTTCTAGACATTGCCAATAATGTTATCTAATAATATTATTCGAGATAATATGAATTATTGCTTCGATAATGAAAAAATCTTGTGTAATGACAATTATTGAAACAATGTAAATATAAAATATCAACGCAGTAATTATTAACTCAATAAAATCTTCGAATAAAGTAATCTTTGTAACCATTATTGAGTTGTGCCTTCTTACGTAAGAATCAATAATTGGTGCAATGCTTGGTGTAGCTTCTTGTGTTTTTAACCAACGGGTATTTTAACAAAGATATTACAGAATAACCACGCCGTAGTTATTTTTAAACAACTTATATTTGTCGTTTTCTTCATCCAATCGCTTTCAGTTATGGGGCCCACACATGGTCGCTTGTGGCCATACGAATATTCCCCAAGCGGTATGAATATTCTAAACAACAATGAATATTTTATAACCACTTGTTTATTTTGAAATATTTGCGTATTTTACCCTAACTATCCACATTAATCAAATCAACCCTTACTATTTCAAAATAATAAATAGAGAAAATTAAATTTCATTAATAATAAGTTGGGGTCTTACAAGAATTACCTTCGTCAATAGTAATTACCTTTGTGAATAGTAATTACCTTCGTCAATAGTAATTACCTTTACCAGTACGTCGAACCACTTGTCGTTTCACATTACGAGCGCCGAACCACTTGTCGTTTCACATTACAAAGCGTCAAACCACTTTTCTTTTCACATCACGGTCGTCAAGCCACTTGCCTTTTCACATGGCGGTCTTAAGCTAGAAATTTTCTATAAATAGAGGCCTAGTGCTTCATTATTTTCACGAATTCATTCAAGCTATAGAGAGAAATATAGAGAGAATAAGAGAGAAGGAAGAAGAGTATTTTGTTACTACACCACTACTGCGAGTATTCAATCTTCTACTAAAGTAAGGGGTGTTATTCTTTCTTATTCATGAAGAGAAGCTGTTGTTATTCCATTGCTTATTATTACATTGGAATAACTCAGATATCTGTGATCTACCCTATACTTGGTGACATTCTTCTATTATTCTGTCTTTACTTATTACATTGGGATATCTTGTTTGTGCGTTTCTACTGGGACCGATTCTGTCTTTATTATTCTATTGGAATATCATATACATCGCTTTTCTGGGACACGATTCCGTCTTTATTATTACTGTT
Organism: Panax quinquefolius; assembly: GCA_020205615.1. NCBI lineage: Eukaryota > Viridiplantae > Streptophyta > Magnoliopsida > Apiales > Araliaceae > Panax > Panax quinquefolius. Next base: position 6,967,156 of record CM035157.1, read on the forward strand.
GGAATATCACATCACATGCATTTTCTGGTGGGACACGGTTCCGTTATTTATTATTACATTGGAATAACTTGCGTCATTGGTCTATCGCATGCATGGTGATTTCTTTTGTTATTCCATTCTTTATTATACCCAGTTGGTTAAAACTTTGACTTCTATACTCCATGAAATTAGTGGAATATCCTTGATATTTGCGCTTCATCCAGTATCCTTTCATGAAAATATTCTTCTCAAAGATTCTTGAATTTTACTCTACAAAGCGAGATCGTGTTGACAGGTTTGGATGTTATTGGTTCCTAGATAAATTAATTCTTGAACTTGTTTTATTGAATTCTTATATCATTGTCATCATCCTCATGTTTATATTATGTTGAAAGTCATCTGTGGCCTGTGGTGCATAGATGGACTTGGTATGATTATGACCAGAGACTATTCGGTGTAATCATGACCGTAATGTTACAAATGATGTGGTAAAAATCCTCAGTGGCCCGTAGTGCATTGATGGACAGTTGTTGGCATGATCATGACCATTAATGAATACACAAATATTCTTGGCCCAGAAAGTGCATGAATAATTGTGGTCGTGATACTAAAGAATATCCTTGGTAGTAGTAGTGCGGGGTGATTCGATGATGTGAAATATTTATTAAAAATTTGAGTCTCATTTATACTTGATGATGAAAAACCTTTTATTTCATAAAAGATAGTAGATTTTATTTTCTACTTGACTCTTTTAATGGATTGTTGGTTCATTGTAGTTAAACTTGATGTTCATTATATTTTATCTCATTTAACATCATGTTAGAGGCTAATGATAATTTATTACGCATTATCTTAGTCATAATATTTCTTCTTGAGCTAGTTGAGCTCACCCTTTCTTTTCTTTATTCTTCTTTGAAATGAGAATATATTTGGGACGAGTCGGGGAACGCAGTAATGGTCCAGAGGATAACATTAGTAGTCCTCACTATTCTGTGAAATAGTGTGATAATAATTGTAATGAGGACTCCTTTTGAGTTTGTATGATCTCTAGTAGACAATATTTGTATTCAAACTCACAGTTTATGTCGTATTGTACACGACAGTTATATTAGTAAGTTGTATTTAAATTCTGTACCATGTATCTGACTACCCAAGATGGGTGATGTATACCTAATTTTGGGGGCGTCACATAAAGTACCATTGTAAGGTGTTGTGGTCGAAGCACCATAGGAGTTACATATATTTGTATTAAAACTCACATCTTATGTGTTGTCGTATTCTGCACGACAATTCAACAATTTTATAAATAAAGTTTGTATTTGATTTTTGTAATGTGATATATGCCGACTCAGAATGGGTCGTGTGGACCTATTTTGGGGGCGTCACAAGACCGGACCATCACTGGCACGGCACAAGGCTGACGACCTCTACAAGCCTTACAGTCAATTTTTTGTAGACGCTTTGGCCCGGCTCGGCCTGGTTAATCGCTGAAGGCTGGCGAGCCCAGTCAAGCCGAGCCAGCCAATGGTTGTCAGTAAACTCTAGTTTATACGTGCGTGGATGTTTATATATATATATATATATATATATATATAGTGTTAATTTTTAATTATATATATATATGGATATCGATCGATGGATCTCAATAAATTTGTAGGAATGTTGGTTTGCTAATGTTTATTAGCGACGATTTATGAACCCAGACTGTTAGTGACCGCAGTGGTCGTTAGTGGTGGTTGCGGACACGTGGACCACGTCACTAATGCGAGCTGGCTCACGGTGACTTAACTCAGCGACATATTCGGTCGCTATATAACGATCGCGAACCTGTCGGTCGCTAAAACTTGTCGATGTTGTGCAGACAATGACCATATTACATGCGACCACTGTAAGACCCCAACTTATTATTAATGAAATTTAATTTTCTCTATTTATTATTTTGAAATAGTAAGGGTTGATTTGATTAATGTGGATAGTTAGGGGTAAAATACGCAAATATTTCAAAATAAGCAAGTGGTTATAAAATATTCATTGTTGTGGGAGAATATTAAATGATTGTCGGGGAATATTATTAAATGACGGGCTTGACCATATGTGGGCCCCATAACGGAAAGCGATTGGATGAAAAAAGCGACAAATATAAGTTGGTTAAAAATAATCTGCAGTAGTTATTCTGAATTATCTTGTTAAAATACACAAATTGGTTAAAACACGTTAGCATACCAGTATTGCACCAATTATTGATTCTTACATAAGAAGGCACTACTCAATAATGGTTACGATAATTCTTTATTCGATTATTTTATTGAGTTAATAATTCTTTGCGTTGATATTTTATATTCTTTGTTTTTGATAATTGTCATTACACAATATTTTTCATTATCGAAGCAATAATTCATATTATCTGAATAATATTATTAGATAACATTATTGGCAATGTCTAGAAAGTTCATCTAAGGAGAGGTTTGGTCACCTAATTGCTTGGCCAAGAAGGAGAAATTCTTATTGGAAAAGCCCTCTGCTCACAGGGCGCACTGGTTGTCGATATTGTGATTACGTAATATTATTTGTGAATAATTAATTATTGATTCATATGATGAGGAAAATATTAGTTTTATGTGGATATAGATGGAGAAAATTTTTAATGTGACAATTGTTGAAAATTAAAATTTTATCTTTTACGATAAAATAATTCATTTAAATATATTATTATATTTTAATAATATAATAATGGTGATATTTTTACAACGAATGTGGGATATATATGAGTATCTGAGGAGGAAGAGTATTTTTGTTGCAATAAATGTTTAAAACATGTTAAACATGTAAATTGGACCCCATTTATTGAGTGAAATTTGATTAGAGCCTGTAAAATTTCCCGTTTGTGGATTTCGGTCAATTTCTGTTTGGAATTCAGAAAAACTTTCTTCTGCAAAGTTGTAGAGAATTTAATTTCCTATAAAAACACGCGAGATTCGAATTTTCTGATGAAAGGGCTATTTATTATGAATTATTGAAGTTTCGAAGCTCCGAAATAATTGATTTTTGGAAGTTTTAATTATTATTTTAAAGAAAAACATTTTTTGCATTTAAGTGGGCTAACATGTGATATTAATTGCTGAAATCAGATCTTCAAAGATGGGCTAAGGAAATTTATAATATATATTAATATTTTATTAAATTTTACGCTTTTGAGTGTTCTAAAGCATTTTCCTATAAATAGGGTCTTAGGTTAGAATTGAAAAACACACGTAAAGCGAAGTTTTCTCTATTTCTCTCTCGATATATTGAGCGTATTCTTGTGAGTATACTTTGAGTATTGTTAGGCGGTGCAAGTTCCCTTCAAAGACTATATACGGTATTCCAATTTAAGTCTTAATCTTTCGAGGTAAGGGATGTTATTTTCTTCTCAAATGATATTATTTCTTTGATATCATTATCTTTGAAATATTGGTTGGAACTTTTTAACAAATTTGGAACTTTTTTTCATGTCGGGGTTATTATTCATGAGTTACTATTCACGAGTTACTATTCATGAGTTCTTATTCACGATTCTTATTCACGAGTACTATTCATGAAGCGTGAAGATGTTTTTGTGAATTTTTATCTTTTGGTGTCGAGAGTTCTTATTCACGTATCTGGCACTATTCACGATATCAAGACACTATTCATAGAAAAATAAAATTTCTTCTTTTTGTCCAAAATATCTATTCAGTTACTAGCTTTGATTGTATCCATGTTTTGATCATTCTTGAATTTTACACCACTATGATTATTTTTGAGGTATTTTGAACATGGATAAAACAAAGCACGAATCCTTAATCCTTAATCCTTGTCATTTTGTTTCCTTTGGATTCGTTTCTTTAAAAAAATATTTTCATCGTCCTCGGTCTTAAATGATGATATTATTGAATATCTTTGGCTGTAGTGCAAAGATGAATGATTTCTGAAGAATATCTTTGGTACAGTAGTGCAAAGATGAGCAGTATTTAGATGAACATGATTAATGATGAATATCTTTGGCACAGTAGTGCAAAGATGAATATTTGATTCGGATGTATATTGATTGATGTTAAGGGATAAAAGATAGGCGATGAACTTTTAAATTCATACATAGAAGATAGTAGTTTGCATTCTCTACTTAACTCTTCTAATGAATTATTATTTCACATTGCGAATATTGATTTAAAATTTGTTGTCTATTGTATTCTATTAGATTTTCCCATTGAAGACTAACGGTAATTTGTTGTATATTATCTTAGTCATAATATTCTTTCTTTGGGCTAGTTGAGCTCACCTTTTGCTTTTTGTTCCATTTTCTTCTCGGGGAGGCGAGAATATAGCGAGTACGAGTTGGGGTATGGAATGAAGGTTTTAGAAAAGGATTGTTTAGTAGTCCTCACCATTTTGTAAAATAATGTATCAATAAATGTGATGAGAATTTATTTGAGTATAGATATTATGCAGAAGATAATATTTGTATTCAAACTCACAGATTTCTTGTTGTAATAATAAAGTTGTAGTTGTTTACATACCATGTATTGACAACTCGAGAATAGGTGATGTATACCTATTTTTGGGGGCGTCATTAACCACTATTAGCTTGTTGAATTGGTTACATTAATAGATATCTGTGACCTTATGCGGTCGCAGATAAATTTTTTTCTTGTAGTGTGAAAAGGTTGTGGAGTAATGATGGAGATAAATAATTTAATAGGATATTAATTAAGTATATTAGGAATGTTTTAAAATATTAAATACTTTCTTAATCTGTGTGTGGAACATATATACTTAAACATCACTTATTTAGAAACAGAGGGAGTAAGTGTAAAATAAATTAGAAATAGAGGAGTAAGTGTATAATAAAATTTTGTGAAAAAACTTATAACTTTTGATTACCGAATTAACTCGAAATCAACTAAAATTACTAAATATTTATCTTGTTATATTTTGCATGGATAGATACATAAGTAAATAGATAGATGTAAAATTAAGGTGAACCCTTCTCTAGTCAATAGTAAAATCCGTTAAGATTCTATATATATATATATATGTATATGAATAAGTCTAGCCTGTTGGACCGGTTTTTGGACCGGTTGCAATTTTTTAATTTATTTTTTTTTTATTGTGACTTTCAAAAAATGTATAATTTTTTATTTCAATGAAATTTTTATAAAATATATAGTGTTTTAAGTATAATTTGGATACATATACAAATACATTACTTTGTGTATATACCTCCACGTAAACATATGGAAAACATTTAAATCAAATTAAGACATATAAATACCTATATAGGATTAGGAGTATATTTATATAAAAATAAAATAGGGTCAACGTTACTCTATTTTTCTCAAATATTTATTCTTTTACTCACCCACTATTTATCAATCTATTATTTCTTTTAATAATTTTTTAATTGCATATACAGTGTTTGCCATGATCAATAAGTTTCCATGCTAGAAACACATGCAACAAATTTTAAATTCATGTCCAATTACAAATCACCAATATATTATTATTCTTGGATAAAAGTACTTATTATTTGTAATATTTTAGATAGTGTCATGTTAAATATCTATTTATTTTAAATAATAATTTATATATAATTCTTTTAATATTAATTATATATATAATACTTTCAAGGAACGAAGGGAGTCAGAGTACTCAGTTTGGAGGATATCAACGCTAATTTACACAACCAATTACTACCGACATCATATTCATACCTATCCTATTCAACAACTAAAGCTAAACAGCATAAAAACCAAAAAGCTATCTAATCAAACACAAATACATACTCTCAAAAATTAATCAAAATCAAAAGTCCTGAAAAATAATGTAATAATTATTAATTGAACATCAACCAAAAGTCTAACAATCCACCGAAACGGTTTCAAACCTTTACCGGCGCCGGAAAAAACACGGAATTGGCGGAGTTCTATTTCTTTCTACACAAACTCTACCGGCAGATACAGATATAGATAATTGACAGAGAATTAAAACAGAAAATTAAGGAGGCTAGCTAGCTAGCTAGCTAGCTAGGGTTACTCGAAAATGCTACGTTTAGCAGGACGATCAGCGGATTGGAGAGTTTTGTCAATGAGCTTACGAGCTTGCCTGCTTCGGATCTCGACCTTGACGCTGGAGCTCTTCTCCATCTTTATGTAGGGCTTATTTGATTTCTTCTTCTTCTTCAACGATCGGACCTTGGATTTTATGGATTCCACCAAATTCTCCAACTGGTTCGCCATTTCTCTCTCCTCGTGTATATATATATATATATATATATATATATATATATATGCACGTATGTATATATGAATCTGGTGCTCAGTGTTTGCCGGTGATAAGTATTTGTTGGTTGTTGCTGGTTTTAAGGGAGGTGGGGAAATGAAATGAATAGAGTGGGGGTGGGGGTGCCACAACTATGTTTTTCTGCTTCTAGTTGGGTGCCCCATTCCGAGGTATTTATTGACTTGGCGATGGTCAGAATTTTTTTTACCGTATTTTACGGATACGCCACTAGCTTAGCTGTTTCGTTCTGACTCTTTAGTTTTTAATTAATATATGTTTTTGTTGACACCTTCTCAGATTTGCATAAAAAAATATAATGAATTTGATTTTATAGGGAGTATGATGTGAAATTATCAAAAGAAGTTAAAAAATAATAATTTCGGCTCCAAATTTAGGAGGGTGTATTTAACTAAAATTTTTGAAACTTTAAAAGTTTGGTTATATTCAATTAAAATATTTAAAGAATTTATAAAAATTTACTGGTATTCAATTATAACTTTTGTAATGTCTTTAAAAAGTTAGGTGGTATTGAATTGAGACTTTTATAAAGTCTATAAAAGTATTTTGGTATTTAAAAAGTCATTGATTTTTCAAATTTCCATCAAATGGTAGAGTTTGATAAACTTTAGAAAAAGAGATACACATGTATTATATCAACAGGGTGACGAGCGGGATGACGATGAGGGCGATTTTCATACTCCAGAGCAGCGTCGACGCCCGCCCGATAATCCTCCTCACACCGGGGGCTCTACTAGCTTGACTTAGACGTTTACATTCTTTTGTAGTTTACATAATTTTTGACGTACATATTGTAGTTTAAACCTTATCATTATTTTGGTTTTGTTGCGATTTGACACTTAGTTTAATTTAGCTTAATGGAATGTTTGTTATAGTTTATTTTAGATTAATGTGATGTTTTTGACCTTTTTACTTCTTATTTAATTAGTTGGTTTTTGATATATTGTTGGATGAGGTGATTGTAAATTGTAAATCATGTTATTAGCCATATTGTTAGCTTGTGTAAGTGATGTTGGGAAAACAGATACAGGTACATGTACAAGATGTGGGTTAAATTCCTGGATATTGCAAAAACAAATAAAATATTTTTAAAAAAAATATTATCCTCGACGGAATGGTGGTATTAATTCTCGACGGATATCCGTCGAGGTTAAGGTGTTTCCCATTTTTAGCAGACTGCCATGTGGCATACCTATCATCGACCGAATATCCTCGACTGAATATCCTCGACGGAATGGTGGTATTCTTGACGAAATTCTGTCAAGTTTAAGGTGTTTTTCCAATTTTATCAGACTGCCACGTGTCATGCGCATCATCGACCGAATATCCTCGACAGACAGTTTTCAGTCGGTGATATATTAACTCCGACTGAATATTTCATCGATAATAATTCCGTCGACTCTAAGTATTCTCGACCGAAGAATCGACGGACTTAATTTCGACGAGCTTATGTACGACTGAATGTCCGACGAAATATTTCGTCGTAAATAAGGTTGTCCTCGACGGAATAACCTTATTATCGTCGGAATATTCCGTCGGAAATAAGCCTTTTTGTTGTAGTGACATATCCAAAGTCTGACCTTATATGTCTGACCTCATCTCTAAAAACTTTCAAAGACTTCTAAATATTTAAGAAAGGGAGAAGATGAATAGAGGAGAAAGAGAGAGATAGAGGAGATCAAACAAAAAAGAGAAAAGAAAATAATATATAACACTTGTGAGACCCCAGATTTTATCAATAAAGATTTAAATTTTGTCGAAATAATTTTTTAATATTATGGTGTGAATTTGAGATAATATTATAGTTGTGGGTAATATTTATAAATTTTGCAAAGTATGCAAGTGGTTATATTATATTCGATTGGGTGGGAATATTAGGTTTAGCGGGGAATATTAAATACAACGACTCAATCATTGGTGGACCCCTACAATGAAATTATTGTCGGATTGAAAGCGACAAAAAATATTTTATTGAAATAACGGCGGAAGTTTTACCGTGGATCTTGTTGAACTACTTTCGGTAGTAAAAGTACGATGTCGTGTGGTTGCGTAGTAGTACGGTATTGATTATTGATCTTATGTGAGAAGTCACACCGGTTTAATTCCATTATTATCGATTAATAATATGAATTATTATAGTGATAATGACGTTTTATTTTATTAGTATTATTAACGTAATAAAGCGAAACATCTTTTATATAAAGCGAGAATCTTTATTAAAGTTATTACATAAATAGAATATATTATATTTTATTATGCGTAGTGTTGCGTAGTATTTTTTGCATAGTGTTTTGCGTAGTGTTGCATAGTGTTTGCATAGTAAAATATTTTTATATAAATAGAATATATGATATTTTATTTAAAAGATTTTGCTTTAAATATGGATAGTCAGATTAAAAGTAAATCAATCAGATAGATTCATGGATTAATTACTTATGCATTCTATTTTCCTATAAATAGAAGCTCATTCCTTCATTATTTTCTTTAATTCTTTGAAACTCTAGAGAGAAATTATAGAGAGAAGCTATAGAGAGAAAATCTATAGAGAGAAAGAAGAAAAGTATACATTACTTCACTTTTCCAATATTCAGGTTCTTCTAAGGTAAGGGATATTATTTGTTGTAATCCGTAAGGGGTGTTATTCTTTCTTATTCATGAAGAGAACTTACATTATTTCATTCATTATTATTACGTTGGAATAACTTTTGTAAAAGTGGCATACCTATACATAACCTTTTATGTACGCATGGCGTACCTATACTTGGTGAAATCCTTATATTATTCCATTCTTATTTATTACATTGGAATAACTTTTGTATCGTGGAATCCCCTATACTTGGTGATCTTCTTTTGTTATTCCATTCTTTATTATTACGTTGGAATATCACATGCGTGTGTTTTACACGGACACTGGTTCCATTGTTTATTATTCCGCATTTATTATTACATTTGGAATATCACATGCGTGTGTTTTTGGGACTGGTTCCATTGTTTATTATTCAACATTTATTATTACATTGGATCATCACTGCCGGTGTGAATTTCACGACTGGTTCCGTTATTATTATTACTGTTGGAATAACTTTTAATACATCGCAATACTGCGCGTGCGTGGTGATTTCTTTTGTTATTCCATTCTTTACTATACCCGGTTGGTTAAAACTTTGACTTTATACTCCATGAAATTAGTAGAATATCCTTGATATTTGCGTTTCATCCGATATCTTTTCATGGAAATATTCTTACGATCATTCTTGAATTTTACTCTACAAAGCAAAGTATCTTGTTGATAATTTGGACGTTAATAAATCCTAGAGAAATTAATTCTTGAACTTGTTTTATTAAATTCTTATATCATTGTCATCATCCGCATGTTTATATTATGTTGAAAGTTATCTTTGGCTTTACGTGCATAGATGAACTTAGTATGATTGTGACCGAGGGTTCATTCGGTATAATCATGGCTTGATATAAATGATGTGACAAAAGTCCTCGATGTGGCTGTAATGCGATGATGGATAGTTTTGGTATGATTATGACCGGGGGTGATTCGGTATAGTCATGACCATTGATAATTTGATGAAAATCCTTGGCCGAGTAGTATGCAGGGATGATTAGATATTGTGGTTTATTCATTAAAAGCGAGGCTTAGTGATAAAAATTGATGAAAACCTTTAAAAACCTAAAAGATAGTAGACTTTATTTTCTACTTGACTCTTTTAATGGATTGCACATTCATTGCAGATTAAAGCGGTTGTCTATTGTATTTTATCGGTTTAACATCTTTGTTAAAGGCTAATGATAATTTATTACGCATTATCTTAGTCGTAATATTTCTTCTTTGGGCTAGATTGAGCTCACCCCTTTCTTTCCTTTTCTCTCTTGAGGAAATGAGAATATATAATTTGGGACGAGTCGGGGAAAAGAGTGATGGTCCAGAAGATAGCATTAGTAGTCCTCACTATTACATTAAATAGTGTGACAATAAATGTAATGAGGACTCCTTGAGTATGGATATTGTCTAAATGACAATATTCTATTAGAACTCTCGGTTTATGTATTGTAAGTATGTTACACTGACGGATGTATAATTAAGTGTGTATTTGAATTTATGTACCATGTAAGTGGCGACCCAAGATGGGTGACGTATACCTAATTTTGGGGGCGTCACAACACTCCTCCCTAAATAACACTCTTTTATTAAAACTACGTCGTTTTGGAGTTTTTTTTTATAAAATAAGTGGGATCGCAGGTGATATTTTTGTAAATAAAAAGAAAATAAGTGGGACCACTCTCTTTTAAAAATCTCCAAAATGACGTAGTTTTAATAAAGGAATGCTCTTTAAGGAGGAATGTCAGATAAGAAGAATGCTCTTGATCTTTGCTATATATATATATATATATATGTATATATATATCAATCTCAGTTTCTCTCTCTACCTCAGTCCTCTAGCAGGTGAGGAGAGAGAAAAATGAGAAGGGTAAAAAGAGAGTAATTTTAAGGGTTATAAATATAACCAATGGTATAAATGGAGATGACAAATATTTTAATATAATTTTATATTTATTCTCTCCCATAAAAAAAATCTCATTTATTATATGTGTAAGTATTAAGGAGATATTTTGATTTATGTTTATTTTTAAAAGTAATAAATGTGTTAATTTTATTATTTGTTGAAAATTATAAATTGTTAGTTTAGTAATATTGACTTGATAGAAAAATGACAATGAATAATTTTAAAATCGAATTTGTTATTTTATATTCTTTGTTAGTAAAAATGACTTTTTATGAAATATAAAAATTATAAAATAAGACATTTCCTTGTAATAGACTGGGTATGATCTAATAATTTAATTTTAACAATGCCTTTTATTTCAAATTAAGTTTGTGACATGGTCAAAATATTATAATATTATTTAATATCGTACTCATATTATCTAAAATATAAAATCTTTGTTGACTTTTTAACATTAATATATGATGCAACATATATTAGGAGTATAAAAAATTTGTCACTTATTTTATGGAGTTTTAAAAGTAATTTTAATTTTTTTAAAAATCATTAAAATTCATAAACTCTACATAAATCTGTCACTTAAAAAATATATTTAAAAGTCTTTATTAAATATACCCTCCTTACTCATTCATATTACTAAAATTTAAGTTTGTATGAAATACTAATAAGGTCGAGTTTACTAAAAATACCGAGAGATCGAGAGTCAGCAATAAATTATAGCAGCCAATTCTACAAATGTAATCACAAAGTTTGGAAGCAAATCTTATATATCGACAACCTTTAAGTGTGAGAATTAACACAAGCATTAACTGATGTGAATGAATAATGTTACTACTAGTATTCTTGATACTTATTGTTTAGTGTGCTAGTGTGAACATAACTTAGATTATTTATAACGGTTTTTTTATTTTTATTCTTACTCTACAGTGTTATTGAATTATTTTACAAAATAGAGATTTAATTTTTTCACTATGTATCTAACAGATTCCTTTATATTAATTCCTTAAATAATGAAATTTAAAATTTATAAGTTCCAACAATCAAAACATCAAATTAATAATAATCTTATAATTTATAAAAGAGAGTATACTTTATTAATTATATTCCACTATAAAATAATTTTATTTTATTTTAAATTTTAAGTAATTTATGGAGTGAGTATTGAATGGATTGTAATTACAAATGTAGATAAGATCAATATTAACTTTTAAAAATTAATTTGTGATATTTTAACATTTAAATTTAATATGATTCATTTAAATTTTATAATTAATAGTACTTTTATAATATTTATAATTATATTGACATAAATTACATAAATTTATATCAATTTTAAATTTGAATACATTTGAAATTAATTTTTTAAAAATAAGTCAATATTAAGTTTATAATTTAAAAATAAAATAGTAAAAAAAATGTCAAGACGTGTATGATTGATGATTGTCCACTTAAATGAGGGTGTGAAATGTCATTTTGTATATATAGATAATGATTTTTTGACTCCCTCACATTGGGGAGTAAAATCTTATATAGAGCTTAAAATAAATAGTCAAATAAGGATAAGCTAAAACCGCATGCATAAAATCAAAATCGCACCACGTTTCTTTTGAGTTTTTTTTCTTTCAACTTAAATTACTAACAAGAATTAATGAGGCTTCATTACATAAAATGGATGTTCTTCCTTCTTATTATTATCATCTCATTGATCTCACTGTTCATTGATTTTTCTGGATATCTCTTACTTCTTCACACACATATTCGGAAAACTTTTTTGCTGCTTACAACATAGAAGAAAAATAAAAAAATTGGTAAAACATTATAAAACTGTTAAATTGAAATAATTTTGTATTATAAACTATGGATCAGTCTTTTAATGCATTTTTTTTTATTTTCTCGATAAATAATGATAAACAAGTCAAATAATCCATTATTCATTCCAGTATCCATCTTTTTTTATTCCTTAATTTTTCTTGTATATAACCTCTTCAAATATTTTTCTTGTGACGCCCCCAAAATTTGGTATACGTCACCCATCTTTGGTCGCCACTTACATGGTACATAAATTCAAATACAACTTACTTAATATAAGCGTAGGTATACAATACGACATAAAGCGTGAGTTTGAATTCAAATATTGTCTACTAGATATTATATAAACTCAAAAGGAGTCCTCATTACAACTATTATCACACTATTTCACGAATAGTGAGGACTACTAATAATGCTATCATCGGACCATTACTCCGTTTCCCTACTCGTCTCAAATATATTTCTCATTTCAAGAGAAACAGTGAAAGAAAGGGTGAGCTCAACTAGCCCAAGAAGAAATATTATGACTAAGATAATGCGAGAATAAATTATCATTAGCCTTTGATGTTAAAGCGATAAAATATAATAGACAACAAGTTTAAGCTGCAGATGGAATAAGCAATCCATTAAAAGAGTCAAGTAGAGAATAAAGTCTACTATCTTTTAGGTTTTAAAAGGTTTTTCATCATTGTTATAATTTGAGACTCAAACTTTAATAAATAATTCACATCATCGAATCACCCCACACTACTGACCGAGGATATTCATCAAATTATCAATGGTCATGACTATCTTACCGAATCACCCACGGTCATAATCATACCAAAACTATCCATCAACGCATTCTGTGTCACCGAGGACTTTTATCACATCTTTTATAACAAGCCATGATTATCTAGAATGATCCCCGGTCATAATCATACTAAGTTCATCTATACACGTAAGTAAGAAGATAACATAATATAACATGAGGATGATGACAATGACATAATAATTCAATAAAACAAGTTCAAGAATTATTTTATCCGGGGAATTATTAACGCCCAAATTGTCAAAATGATCTTTGTTTTGTAGAGTAAAATTCAAGAATGATCGGAAGAATATTTCCATGAAAAGATTTGGATGAAACATGAAATATCGAGGATATTCTACTAATTTCATGGAGTATAGAAGTCAAAGTTTTAACTTATTTGGGTATAATAAAGAATGGAATAACAAAAGAAATCACCGTAAATGCGGTAGCCGACATATAAAAGTTATTCCAACAGTAATAATAATAACGGAACGGAAGTCGTGAAATTCTGCAACAGGATGTTCCAACAGAATAATAAAGATGGAACGGATCCGGTGTAAAACACACGATAGGATATTCCAACGAGAATGATAAAGCGGAACCAGTCGTGTAAAACACATGCAGACGAGGATGTTCCAACAGAATAATAGAAGAATGTCACCAAGTATAGGGTAAACCACGTATACAAAGTTATTCCAAACAGAATAATAAGCGATGGAATAACAAGCGATTCTCTTCATGAATAAGAAAGAATAACACCTTACTTGCACAACAAATAATATTTCCTACCTTAGAAGAACCTGAATATTGGCAAGGTGAAGTAGCGAATACTTTTCTTCTTTTCTCTCTATAGTTTTCTCTCTAGAGTTTCGGTGAATTTGTGAAAATAATGAAGCACTAGGCCTCTATTTATAGAAGATTTCTCTAAAGCTTTTGCCGTGTGAAAAGACAAGTGGTCAGACGATGATGATGTGAAAAGAAAAGTGGTTTTGGCGCTTTGTAATGTGAAGCGACAAGTGGTTCGGCCTTGTAATGTGAAACGACAAGTGGTTCGGCGCTTTGTAATGTGAAGCGACAAGTGGTTCGGCCTTTTGTAATGTGAAAGCGGCAAGTGGTTTGACGTCTCGGTAAAGGTAATTACTATTGATGAAGGTAATTACTATTCACAAGGGTAATTACTATTGTGAAGGTAATTACTTATTGTGAAGGTAAATACTATTTGAAGGTAATTACTATTCACAAAGGTAATTACTATTGACGAAGGTAAATATTTATTGACGATGGTAATTACTATTCACAAAGGTAATTACTTATTGACGAAGAGACTCTTAGATGATGACATATGGGTCCCCATAAAATAATCAAACTTACCACAAATGTCTCATAATGACTCTTTATATACATCGAGGATTGAATAAATATTACCACAAATCATTTTATTTTAATCAACACATATTTAATCTTTCAACAATTATTAATCATTTATAACTTATCGTCTCAATTATTGATTTAATACAATAACATATTATACGAGATGATCTTGTGACAATAATTGAATCAATAATATAAGAGATATGATGCAAGAATTATCTTTATAGTAATAATTGAGCATAGGTGAGTGACTTCTCACGTAAGCATCAATAATCCATATCGTGTGCTACTATACAACTACGCTGGCAGACATCGATACTTTTACTCTTTGGGTAGTTCAGCAGTTTTAATTCAGTAACACCTCTGTCGTTATTTTATAGAAAGATAATTTTGTCGTTTTTTAACTACGACAATACTTCCGATTATAGGGTCCACCAATGATTGGAGCCGTCGCACGAATATTCCCCGACAAAAGAATATTTCCAGACTAAGCGAATATTTTATAACAACTTGCATACTTTTGCAAAATTTATAAATACTACCCACAACTATAATATTATCTTAAATTCACACCATAATATTAAAAAAATTATTTCGACAAAATTTAAATCTTTATTGATAAAATCAGGGGTCTCACAATCTCCCCTCCTTATGGAATTTAAGCCCTCGAAATTAAGTGCGATACCTAGTATGATAAAGAGGTGAGGATACCTTGAATACCTTTATCGTTGAAAACATTAAATTCATCTTTGCAATCGGCCAAAGATATTTATTCACAATTCATCTTTGCACTACTCTGGGCCAAAGATATACAAGCTATAAAACCAATAATCTTTGACGCAGCGACTTAATAGTATCACGACCACGAATTATCCATGCACCACTTGGCCAAGGATATTCGTGTTTTCATTACTGATCATGATTATACCGAATAATCCTTGGTCGTGATCATACCAAGTCTATCGATGCACAACGGACCAAAGATGACTTTTACCACATCCATGAATTAATATTTCATTCTTTGAGACTCAAATTTCAATAATTAATCCATATCATCGAATCATCCCTACACTACGTGCCAAGGATATTCATTAGTATCACGACCACAAATTATCCACACACTACTACCAAAGATAATCGTGTATTCATTAGTATCACGACCACAAATTATCCATGCACTACTACCAAAGATAATCGTGTTTTCAATTACGGTTATGATTATACTTAATAATCCACGGTCATAATTATACCAAGTCCATCTATGCACTACTGCCATACGGATGACTTTCAACATAATAATACAAACATGAGGATAACGATATAAAGAATCAATCAAATGAGATAAAGGATAAATATTAAACATTTATAATATAATTTATCCGAGATTCAAGAATATCCCCATGTTATCAATCACTTAATAATCTCATAATCTAATATCATTAATATTATAACAATATTTTAATCACTTCTTAAATTTATAAACAATTTATCTCAATTGTTTACGCTTTTACCATATAATGCATTTAATCATCCAAAATGCCATACTCATAAGATATCATCACCAATTATCAAATCCTCATCAAAAAAAATATGCATATATTCTATATAGGATTCTCTAGCCATAAAATCCTATTATCAACTTTGTTATTTCACATAACATATTTAACTCATATGTTAAGTAATTAAACTATTTTCATGAAAATGCCAAATCAGTCCCAAAAATATTTCATTTTCGGGTTTTGGCATAATATAGTCCCATAATGAAAATATATTTTTCTCGAATTTTAAAATTCATTTACTATTTTCAAAAATCAATTTCTAATTAATTCCTTAAGAAATTAGCTACCTCAAGTTTAACTCCAAAAATTCCCAAATCTTGGCAGAACCTTACACATGTTAACGTGAGCTTCGGTTTAAATTTTATGGTCATCTGAGTTATAGAACTCGGTTATAGCGTTTTAAATGGAAAAACCTAAATATTAAAATAGTCATAACTTGCTCATTTTAAGTCAGAATGAGCTCATTTTTGGACAGAAGGTACTTTATACCATATACCTTCATGTCCCAAAAGGCCAGAATTTTTCTCATAATTTAAGTGGCCGAAACAGCTCGTCTAAAATCATGGCAGCAGCTTTTTTGGTTTTTTGCAGCTTTGCACTCCTTTGCTAAAATCAGTCCACACAAAAATCTACAACACCTTTTCCAGTAATTCCACTTGGATTAGTTAGGTAACTCATAGATCTAACTCTAGGACTTGACCACTCTCAAAATTCAAAATATAATAGGAGATATGGTCAATTGAATTTCATATTACGTTTTTTACCAAAATCGATTTTCAACTCTTTGTGATTTCTAAGAAACTTTCATGTTTTCACATACTAACCAACATAGCTCATCTTAAAACTTACTAATACTTCATATACCCATGATTTTCATCAGTTTTATACTTTTATTATGACTTTCATCATAATCCACGTAAATGAGATCCTTTTAGTTGAAGAAATATTTGAGGTTTAAGAAATGGGTTTTTTTGTCTTTGGGGTCAATACAAAATTCGATTTCACGTTCTAGGGTAGGCTAGGAAGTCTTCAAGAATACGCCAAGAAATTTATTAATGATAGAAATATCATTCAAAAGCACATTACTCGTCCAAGACTTGGATAAGACGTCACATTAATACCAACTTGTGACTTCTATCCTTTAACTGGATAGCACCTCACAATGATACCTATCAACTTGCCATCTTGATCCGACGTCGCCTCTGAGAAAGTCCGGCTTGGTGCATTTCACACAAGGAAGTCAACAACGAAAGGATCGGGGCTCTTTACTTATAACTTGATATGACAATGATTGACTTTAGTGGTTTGGTTACTTTGAATTCGCACAACAAGTTGGTTATGGATATAAAAGCTAACAATCTTACGAAAAGCATGATGAGTAGTTAACCAATTGATTCCTAAAATCACATCAAAGGCAAATATTTTCAAAAAGATAAGATCGACAAGTAACGTGAAAATATTTATTTGAATCAAACAAGATTTAAAAAATAGTAAGCGATAACGAAGGCTCTACTAACGAAGTTTCAACCAATAAGTCAAAGTTTAACTTCTTTGAGTCAAATTTAAGCGTTGAACACAACTAGGTGAAATAAAAGAGTGGGTAGAATCGGTATCCAACACGGTATAGACTGCAAGAGCTTATAATTAACTTACCCGTGATAATTTTATTCGGGTTCCTCGTCACGAGAAAAAACGCTATCTCTTAAACCACTGGCTTTGATTTGTGCTGGGGATGACCTTTGGTGCCTCCATCCTAGTCTTGATGGCGACAAAATCGAGCTAAGTGACCTTCTCTTCTACAATTATAACATGCTTTGACGGCATGGCTTGTGATTCTCGGATCGATGTGTCCCTCCTCCGCATTTGAAGCATATGATAGGTGGTCTTTCTCCTTCCTTAACAACGGTCTTTGGTGCCGACGTCTTTCCATCATTGTTCAATCTCCTTTTCTTGAAATGTCCATTCTTATTGTTTTTTGCCCGATTACCACCGAAGTGGTTACCATATTTGGCACTGTTGATTCCCTCCACGCTTGTTGTCACCGCTCGATGACTACTCTCACCGGTATTATAATTTTGTCAATTTACCGCTCTCTTTTAGTTGCGTTGACTCGTTATCGCTCTCCACTAATTGAGCCCTATTTACAACATCCGAATAAAACGCAGCGGTTTATGAGAAATAAGATGTTGACGTATCTCCGCTTCAAACCTCTTAAAAACATTGGCGCCATTCTCTCTTCATTATCCACCAAGTGGGGACGAACCGTGATAACTCCGCAAATTTTGCCTCGTATTGCGACACGGTCATATTGTTTTGTTCCAACTTGATAAACTCCACCTCCTTCATGTGGCGAATACTTTCGGAAAGTATTTGTCGTTGAAGCGACTCTGGAACTTCTCCCAAGATATCTTGATCAATGAGTTGAGTATGTTTTACCGATTCCCACCGATGTCTGCCTCTCCGCGCGCAACATAAAAGGCGGCGAAAGGAACCTTTTGCTCCTCGGAGCATCAAGACATCAAATATCTTGGTAATCTGCTTTATCCATGCTTCCGCCGAAGTGGTTTTGGCTCTCCTTAAACTCCGGTGGTCAGCTCCTTGAATTGTTTAGCGGTGGATCACCGAGAGTTTTCGTGTGTTTCACCTTCGTTTTGATGCTACGATCGCTTTACCTTTGATGTTGCATGAATTCTAAAACTTCTTAAACGTCTCGTCGTTCGTCAATTGATCGGTGTTGTTGTTTACGGGAGGATTATCGCCATCTGTTGCACATTGTCACGATTATTGATCGTGGAGAATCAACGGTCTCACTGTGCTCCATTGCTATTCTCAACATTCTCGGATGCCATTTCCAAACACCGCCACAAAATAAGGGTTAATTGACATGCAACATATTATCACTATACTACTCAACCACCAATCAAATACCAAATAAACTTAGGTAGGTCATCTAGCGAAGGTATTCCCCGTCTCTCCCCTCCTAGTACTATTCTCACATCTTAGTCAGGGATCATATCCCTAAGCTTTGATACCAACTGTGACGCCCCCAAAATTTGGTATACGTCACCCATCTTGGGTCGCCACTTACATGGTACATAAATTCAAATACAACTTACTAATATAACTGTCGTGTACAATACGACATAAACTGTGAGTTTGAATTCAAATATTGTCTACTAGATATTATACAAACTCAAAAGGAGTCGTCATTACAACTATTATCACACTATTTCACGCAGAATAGTGAGGACTACTAATGCTATCATCCGGACCATTACTCCGTTCCCAGGCTTCGTCCCAAATATGTTCTCATTTCAAGAGAGAAAAGTGAAAGAAAGGGTGAGCTCAACTAGCCCAAGAAGAAATATTATGAATAAGATAATGCAAAATAAATTATCATTAGCCTTGACGGTGTTAAACCGATAAAATACAATAGACAACAAGTTTAAGCTGCGGTTGAATAAGCAATCCATTAAAAGAGTCAAGTAGAGAATAAAGTCTACTATCTTTTAGGTTTTAAAAGGTTTTTCATCATTGTTATAATTTGAGACTCAAACTTTAATAAATAATTCACATCATCGAATCACTTACACTTCTGGCCGAGGATATTCATCAAATTATCAATGGTCATGACTATACCGAATCACCCCCGGTCATAATCATACCAAAACTATCCATCATCGCATTATGTGTCACCGAGGACTTTTATCACATCTTTTATAACAAGCCATGATTATCTTAGAATGATCCACGGTCATAATCATACTAAGTTCATCTATACACGTAAAAGTCGAAGATAACATAATATAACATGAGGGTGATGACAATGACATAATAATTCAATAAAACAAGTTCAAGAATTATTTTATCCAGAATTATTAACGCCCAAATTGTCAAAATGATCTTTGTTTTGTAGAGTAAAATTCAAGAATGATCAGAAGAATATTTCCATGAAAGATCTTTGGATGAAACGCAAATATCAAGGATATTCTACTAATTTCATGGAGTATAGAAGTCAAAGTTTTAACCAACTGGGTATAATAAAGAATGGAATAACAAAAGAAATCACCGTGCATGCGGTGCATTCAGCCAGACAAAGTTATTCCAATGAGAATAATAATAACGGAACCAGTCGGGTGAAATTCACACAAGCGGGATGTTCCAACAGAATAATAAAGATGGAACGGATCCGGTGTAAAAACACACGAGATAGGATATTCCAATGAGAATGATAAAGAAAAAGCGGAACAGTCGGTGTAAAACACACGCATGCAGGATGTTCCAATGAGAATAATATAGGCGGAACCGGTCCGGTAAAACACATGAGGCAGGATGTTCCAGCGAGAATAATGAAGAATGTCACCAAGTATAGGGTAAACCACGTATACTGAGTTATTCCAATGTAATAATAAGCAATGGAATAACAACAATTCTCTTCATGAATAAGAAGAATAACACCACTTACAGGTACAACAAATAATATTTCCTACCTTAGAAGAGGCTGAATATTGGCAAGGTGAAGTAGCAGAATACTTTTCTTCTTTCTCTCTATAGTTTCTCTCTACAGAGTTTCGATTGAATTGCGTGAAAATAATGAAGCACTAGGCCTCTATTTATAGAAGATTTCTAGCTTAGCATACGCCGTGTGAAAAGGCAAGTGGCTTGACGGTGATGATGTGAAAAGAAAAGTGGTTTGGCCTTTTGAATGTAATGTGAAGCGACAAGTGGTTCGACGCTTTGTAATGTGAAACGACAAGTGGTTCGGCGCTGTAATGTGAAACGACAAGTGGTTCGACGCACCGTAATGTTAAACGGCAAGTGGTTTGACGTCTGGTAAAGGTAATTACTATTGACGAAGGTAATTACTATTCACAAGGTAATTACTATCGACGAAGGTAATTACTATTGCGAAGGTAAATACTTATCGATGAAGGTAATTACTATTTACAAAGGTAATTACTATTGATGAAGGTAAATACTATCGACGAAGGTAATTACTATTCACAAAGGTAATTACTTATTGATGAAGAGACTCTTAGATGATGACATATGGGCCCCCATAAAATAATCAAACTTACCACAAATGTCTCATAATGCTGCTCTTTATATACATCGAGGATTGAATAAATATTACCACAAATCATTTTATTTTAATCAACACATATTTAATCTTTCAACAATTATTAATCATTTATAACTTGTCGTCTCAATTATTGATTTAATACTATAACATATTATACGGATGATCTTTGTGTGATAATTGAATCAATAATATAAGAGATATGATCGCAATAATTATTGTGTAGCAATAATTGAGCATACCGTGAGTGACTTCTCACGTAAGCATCAATAATCAATATCGCTACTTCTTATACAACTACTGGCAGTATTCTTGTACTTTTTATTATTGGGTAGTTCAACGGTTTTAAGCAGTAACACCTCTGCTAGTTATTTTTATAGAAAGATAATTTTGTCGTTTTTCTAACTACGATAATACTTAGTTAATAGGGTCCACTAATGATTGAGCCGTCGTATGAATATTCCCCGACAAAAAGAATATTCCCCGACCAAACGAATATTTAATAACAACTTGCATACTTTTGCAAAATTTATAAATACTACCCACAACTATAATATTATCTTAAATTCACACCATAATATTAAAAAAAATTATTTCGACAAAATTTAAATCTTTATTGATAAAATCTGGGGTCTCACATTTCTTATATAAAAAATTATGATTAGTCATTTAATTTTTGAGTAACTGTAATGATATTTCTAGAAATAGATTAATTCAATTAGTTTTGTAACCGAAATCGCACTACACAGTTCAAAATTGCACCGCATCAATCACAAGTGGTTGCATGTGCGATTTTGGATTTGTCAAATTGCACCTAAGCGATTTCATTTGCGATTTGAGCTTCAGACCGCACAATGCTCACATAATTAGTTATAATTATTGAACTCACTCATATATGACGAAAAAATTAGCTAGCTAATCATAATTTTTAAAACAAAATTAGTCAAAGAATTAATGATCATAAGCAAGCAACTGAAATATATAGGCTATTTAAGTTTAATAAAGGTTGAAAAAATAAACGAACCAAAGACCCGGGAATCTAAAGTCCACTTATAATTTAATCACATTCATTTTAAATAGTATCCGCTATCAACAAATCTAGATTATGTAAGACCTCAAACAGTGAGTTAGACAATTATAAGCCAACAAATCTAGATTTGTTCATATATGTTGACATTATCTATTGTGTATTATTAGCTGTTTAGTGAGGTAATTAACACCTTCCCAGTACGTAACGCTAATTCTTTCCATCACCCAAAGTCTATTGGATTATTAAATTTAAAACTTGACTATAACCTATAACAACTTATTGGTTAAAATAAGTTATAAGCCAAAAATAATGAAGGAAAAAATCCCGAAAGAAACATTTCCATATATATTCAAGAAGTATATATGACCTGGGATTTAATTACTTGTGCTTTCTAGATAGTCAATCTTTTTTTTTTTTTTTTAAATATTTGGCTAAGGTCAATATTATTTATATATAAAAAGACTGACAAAATTCTCACAGACCAAAAATAAAAGCAATAAACTTATGAATCATATGATACACATGTTAGGCCTAACCCTTGCTCTTCGTATAGGATTAAAAAATCATTATATATATATATATATATATATATATATATATATATATATATAAATATGTGTAATTTTTTCAATAAAAATATATATTATATACATAAAAAGTATAGAAATCTCTTCTTTTTCTGAAGAATCATCATCACTGACGGACAATATAAATTAGTTATCCTACACATACTCTGTGTGAATTTAAAATAAAAAATATATTAATAAATATGGTAAAATTGACCAAAGCTAGCGGGTCGGGCCGACTTGTCCATCAAAAAGTAGGCTTTGAGCTTCATTTTTTCAGTTCACAAAAATGCAGGCTGTTTTACTTTAGGCCATTAAATCAAAAAGTCCTGGTAGAAGAAATGGCCAACCCATTTGGAATAGGCCTAAAAATATGTCAAAAATTAATCATAAATCAACCCAGACCTGCAGGTCAGCCTACCAAAGATCCGGCCCAACCATGACCCGGCCCATTTGTGAGGTCTACATATTAACATTAACTACACAAAATTACATATACATACTCTATATATTTAAAAAGTGACATTTTGAATTGTACGTGTTTCTGCCTCTATGTATCAATATGAGCTGCCAGTGTTCTTCCTCATCAAGCACTCTTCTTCTTCAAGTCCCTAACAATTGTATTCTATATTAACCTTCACTTACTTCATCATCCTAGCTAATTTAGTAAGACATATATACAATATTAAGTATATCAAATACAATATTAATTAGTATATCAATAATTTTAATCAAAACCCACCAAAAAATATAGTCATAATCATTGACAAAAATGACCTTTTAAACACATACCATAGGTCGGATTAATTTCATCAGTGTAACGTAGTGAAATGCCACTGGTAGTCGACTGTGTTATCGTTAGGAGGCAAAAGAGAAATGAAGAGAGAGCCGAGAGGGAGAGAGATTATAACACCTAGTACATCGAAAGATATAAAAATAAATTTGTAAATATATAAGTAATTAAGTTACTAACAATATTACCGTCAATTATATGACCTTTTGAGTGAGTCTGTGATGAGATAAGATGACACCAGAAGATACTATTGAGCTAATGATTTAAGACATATATTGTTTGGATGGATTTTGTTCGATTCGGGTTTGATATTTGACCTAAGATTTAATTTGTTTTAAACTTGAGTTTGACCCGAGTTGTTTCCGAAACTTTGTTTGAAAGAATTTATTGACTTAAAATTAAAGGGGCAAATAAAGAAGTTAAAAGAAAGATTGACAATTTATTATCAGAAAAATACCGATGCTAGAAAAAAAGGTAGCTATGATAAATTCAAAAAGAGGGTTGGCCTGGCTGAAAATAGAATATGAGGACTTGCCGAATTTTGATAAATGTACTTGTAGATGTAAGAATTAGAGGATAGAATTAACTAGTAGACTATGAAATGTTACGAACAAAATATATATGGAGTTGCATGCAGACTTATGTACGTGTTTTAGTTTTTTCAACATGCAAGAGCAAGACCAAACACCTGTCATATATATTTGGACTTGAAATCTCATGCATCAAAGAAGATTATATATGTACGTAATTCATATACTAATCCACCAAACTTTAATATAAAAAAAATTATGTTAATATAATCAAATCATTAATTGTTAATTAATATGCTTTATTTGCAATATTATTCCTCTGTGCGGCTGATGCTATAGAAGGTAGTGTGTGTCTGTGTGTGTGTGTGTGTCGAAAAGCTTGGTTGTGGTAAAGGAATTTTGTTAATTTAATTTTGTCATTTACCAATTTCATTAATGAAAGTTTTGTACATTTTTTTCACCATTTTTCTGATAAGAATAGATCTCCATGTTCAAATAAATGCTACATTTTCTTTTGAAGGAAGGGATATATTTTAAATAAACTTCATGACTAATTAAAGTTTTTGAGCTAGGAGGAATAAAATTAGCCTAGAATTAAAAGATATAACCACGTACATATATACTTTATAAAATTTAATATATATATATATATATATATATACGTAAACATTTCAAATTAAAATAAATATCTCATTTTTATACAGATTCATAGATGACCTTATATATTCATTAGGTTAAGCGCGCATATATACTCTCAACGGATAATATATCATGATTATATATAATTCATACCATGCATGCTCAAGTTAAGAGGAGAAAAGGACCCAAAAAAAAGAGGTCCACAATTCAAGCATGCTGCCCGGATAATATAACTGAATTATGTGGTGGGGTTAATTGAAAAAATAAAATTAAGAATGAATAATTAATATATAAGCTAGCATGGGCAGCCCATTTTGATGATACTTATAAAAGGTAAAAGAAACTTCATTGGATAGCATTAATTTTTTTTTGTCTCGATGAAGCTTTAAGGTCAAGCATATATAGATGGAAAAAAGTTGTTTATTTTGAGGTTTTATATATATTAAAAAATTTAAAATTATAATTTTTATATAAACTTATGTCGTTTGGTTAGTTAAGTTTAACCAAATTTAATAAAAAGCATGCGGCGGAATGACTCATATATATATATATATATATATATATATATATATATATATATATAGTAATAATTAGGGTTCTCCGTGCGTGGGGTTTTGCTTAAAAGCTAACCATGCATTTGGGGAGTATAAAATAATTATGCC
Source organism: Panax quinquefolius (assembly GCA_020205615.1). Lineage (NCBI taxonomy): Eukaryota > Viridiplantae > Streptophyta > Magnoliopsida > Apiales > Araliaceae > Panax > Panax quinquefolius. The sequence goes on from CM035157.1 coordinate 6,992,799, forward strand.
ACTTCATCTATTATCTATTATGATTTAGACGCACTCGATATATATATATATATATATATATATATATATGCATATATATATATATATATATATATACATCCATCAATCACCTTTTGCTTTGTTAAAATGTGATTTTTTTTTTAAAACAAGATAATTTTTTGAGGACCCGGAGGAAGTATCAGGGGTTTGGTGTGGGCGTGATTTGATTGCAGATTAAAAAACTATGCTTATCCTCAGCTACAGCATCGCTTTTATTATACAGGTAGGCAATAAAAAAAAAGATTCAGCCCATAAAATATTAAACTTTTTTAGTTGTTTTAAAAAAATCTTCGATCTGCAACTACTTTTAGGAAACTTAACCATATATAGCTTATAGATTGATCATAAATATATATGTAGCAAATGAAAAGGTTAAAATTAGAAGCACCCCGTCTGCTAGTACTATTAGCGGACGTGATTAATGAATGGTAAAAGCTCAGGCAAAGTACTTGCAGAAGATCATTGAAGAACAGCAAAAGCTGGGTGGTTCTCTGATTGCCTCCGAGTCCCTACCTGTAGCTGAGGATAAGCAGTTGCAATCACGCCCACACCAAATCTCTGATACTTCCTCCGGGTCCTCATCTCCTCGAAAGAAGCAAAAGGGGATTGATGGATGTACAGATGGGTCTGCACCTTCCTTGGCTGGACTAAAAAATAACAAGAAGCATGATTTTGTTAATCAGTGGGATTGTGACAAGTCAAATATTGATACCCCATTCGGAGAGCCCATGAAATGAGCTCCTTGTGCATTTGAAATTGGGGCATCCCGTGTATTCGAAATTGGGGGTAAACCATTCATTAACCACGTCCGCTAGCAGTACTAGCCGACAGCTTGTTCCATGTGTATCATAACAAATACATAATTAATATGGATCATTCTTCATATATATATATATATATATATATAAATTGCTTTTGTAAAATCTAATTATGTTATATTGATATCTTGGAGTGTTATCAATTTTTAACCAACCGTATTATTGTGCAACTTATTCGCTTTTGCTTATAATTAGTTTTTTATTTTTTTCTTAATGTGATACTAGTGATTATTGCAAGTTTCTCCAAAATTCAAAATTCATAGAGAGTAAAATCATCAAATTGACAGGAATGAGAATGCTTCTTTTCATTACAATGGACAACCAAAAATATTTTTTTTTATTCAAATATGTGACTTTGATTTCTGCAATTCAAAAAATTTAATGATAGGTGAGATACTTAATGTTAATTATGAAAATTCATTTTAATTAGTATCCCGCACTTCAAACAAAACAAAAATGTCTTAAGGAATATATAAATTTTATTAATTATAATTAATATTTAGAGAGGATAAATTAATATCTTATTTTGTAGTAATTATTAAGTCTATGAATATGCTAAGTACCAAATACGAGAAAAAGAAAATCTCAACAAGAATTAATTGCAAGATTGTCCCAAAACTAGTGCCCTTTCCCCTTTTTCTTTTTCTGTCTTTTTATTAAGATTTTATATTCCTACGTCCCAAATCAATTATAACCTTCCTTCCCTACCTGCTCGATCAGCTTTTCCCACCAGGGCAAGCTGATGATGTTTATTCTCCCTCCCCTGCTGCTTTTCACTGTCTTCTCCTAACACCTTAAAACCCAGTCAGAAGGTGAAGTCTTGATTCTGTTAATACAACATATTTGCAGCTTTTCATGGCTTCTTCTACATTTAAACCCGTGCCGGTGAAACGGCTGGCTGAATTTCTACAAGAGCGGCAAGAGCCTTATACACTAGATATGTGCATATCCAAGAGGTTTTTAAACAACTCAAGAAGAGATTTTGGTGAGAATTTGAAGGGATCATCATGCATATGCAATCCGATGAAAAGAATAAGACCCCCGAAGAGTTCAAGAATGTTGAAATTGATAACAAACAAGATCATTTCCTATAGAAATAGAAAATGCAGCATACATTCTAGAGCTCAAACACAAGAATCTGCCATAAATCGCCAGCTTATCAAAGGGACAGATTGTTTTTCATATTCAGATGAAGAGTATTTTCATTTCTCGCCACTCCAAGTCCAGAATTCAGAGGTAAAATAACACAACCCTTCTGTTTTTTTTTTTACTCAAAATATTCTAGAGCTCAAACCCTTTCTCCTACATACTTGGAAAGTAAATGAATAATTACTTGATTACTAACATTGTCAACAGGCTATTACAACAAAATGTCAATGCAAACAGATCATACTAAGACTACAGCAATCTCCTGTTGTCGCTTCACCGCTATATAAAAACAGTCAGCCTCTTGTATCCTACAAACAAAAATCACCATATTTATCAACACCAGATTCATGGGATATCAGGTCTGGCTTCTCCAAGTATGTGAAAGACGGAGGAGCAGTCTTAATACAAACAAACAAGCTTTTGCTTGATTATGCGAATATCCAAGGAAAACAGGGAAGTGGAAAGAGTACTAGAGAAATGTTAGTACCTGATGATGGGCTTAGACAAATAATTTACAAGCAAATCTGCTTATGGAGAAAGCAACCTGGAGATCATAAGAACATAACTCAACTGATAGATTCGGACATCTCTACACTAGAGGAATGGAGCGATTTCCAGCAACTAAACAAGGATACAGAAATAGAGATAGGAGATTCCATCTTACATGACATTGTCACAGAACTTATCAACTTAAATTAATGTATAGAGTTGAGGAAAATCATAGCTGCTTCATCCAACAATTTGCTCCTCTCATTATCTCAAGTAACTCAAATACTTCCTGATGTCGAATTCCAAAAACCAGCGAGATTATGGGTAACGTAGAAGACGTCTATTTTTTTTTTCTTGTATCAGTTACAGCTTGTCATCTGTTACCTGCCTCGTGCTACTATTGATTCATTTCCAAAGATGGAGGAAGTCTCTCTCTCCACGTTCTCACCGACAAGAAAATGAAGATAATGGTTACGGGCTCATCTGATGCAAACGCACCCACAAAACTAAATCGCAATGCTAATCAAAGGTCTACACACCTACTGCTATCTCCAGAAAAGTCAGGAACACATCTAACTTGTCTTCAACAAACACGTAAGGAAACAAAAAATGAAACTTCAAACAAAGGTTGTGGGCAACATAGATAATAGCATGAAATTCATATGCATACTATGAGACTTGGTTAATCTCCAATAGCAAACAGAAAACTTCTATTTAAAAGCATATAGTACTCAAATATGTAATAGAATTTGTACTTAGAGAAGAAAAAAAAAAGGCTTCAATATATAATGCTGAATTAGTCAACATGTGAAAAGCAGAAAAAAAAAACAAAGGCAGAACAGTAATAGATCATGCTGCCTAAAAAGGGAGAATTCCACACACTACAAATATAATTTCCTCTGATCAGTTGGATGATATGTAAGAACCGGTAATATTGAAGCCTTATTGTCTTTACAGAAGCACTACCAAACTTTAACATAAACGTCTTTTGAACCTCCATAATATTAAGGTGCTACTTTATTTCTTTAGGTGAAATGAGGTCAATATAGCTAATCAAGCCTTCCAAATCATGATAAGCATCAAGCAGCTGCTAACTCTAAACCAGCATCCTTCCTTTTGTATATGCAAATCTTCAAAGGAAGCTACTACTGTGGGTATTTTAAGCCTATGTTTGCAGAACAAGAAAGGCCATTCTTCTATTTCTCTTGGAGGTATAAGCATCGCAATACAACAAACCAGTCACTTTGAAACTGCATGGAATGAAATAGGCTCCCTTACAACAAATGATATTCAAGCTTTCAATGGACTAATGCACTGGTACAAAAACAAAAAAGACGATGAATTAGAGCCAATGTATCCACTAACATTGTGCATTGAACACAGATATCATATTATTCATAGAGAAACAACGATATAATTTTCTTTGCTCTTTACACACAACACAAAAAGACTGATTGATAACAAACTATTTTTGAGATTTTTGATAGCCATACTATGTTTCTTAACCAAGAAAGTTCTTATTATTATTAATGTTACTCTAATAATAATATTAATATTGACATAATTGAACATATATTAAGTTTGTTCTTACAGTTGAGAATAGATAAAGCCGATTTGCATATCTAAACCTGTCATCCAGCAGTTCATAACAATGAATTTTTTTCGTGCCTATCTACTGCCATGTCTTTAAGTCTGACTCTAATATAATCAACTGACACTGATCAATAACAAAAGCCATGTTAAAATTCAAACACTTGATCTTTCCAACTACCAACACCAGTACAGATATTATAGAAATGAAAAAGGCAATAGCTGGCAGCTTTATCCAGGTGCCAAATTCCCCTAGACATCAGATTCTACGACAGGAGTACAAAGTAAAAATTCCACAAGTCGGTTTAAGTCTACTACAAATTCAGAACACGAAGTTCTCAGACATCAAGTCTTGCATACGAGTAAATGAACTTCAGCTTTAGTTTCTCAAGCTTGAATGTCTCCAATTAATTCAAGTTTCTATAAACTTCAACATGTTAGTTCCAGTTATTCAGTGATTACAATTTCTTTTCAAGTCAGAAACTCAGTTCGATGCCATGGCAATGAATTAATTCACCAGATCCTAGATACAAATGATTCTGGTAAACGCCATTCAACTGATACGTGCACCATCTCACTACTACATTACCAGCCAAACACTTCAAGTTATGGATCGACAACCGATTTAAAGAAATGCAGATACCAGAACTGAGGCACATCAAATATGATCAACTATTTCTTTTAAGAGAAAACACACACACACATGTATATATGTGTGTGTGTGTGTGTGTATATATATATATATATATATATCACACATGTATATATATGTATGTATGTGTGAGTGTGAGTGTGTGTGTACATATATATCTGAAGATAACTACACAAAGTGAACAAGAATATATTATCTGTAGTAAGAATATAACTACAAAACTTCCCCATCCTCACCATTTTCCCTTTCTTTGTGTTCTTCATAATCTTCATTCCTATGAGAACCACTATGGCGATCTCTCTTGTGTCTCTTGTGCCTGCTATCATAATCTGCTTCAGATTGCTGCTCCATCTACCACAGTAAAAGTTCAAATCTATTTACTTCAACTTCACAGTTTCCCAATGAACAGTTGTAAACATTCTTCCTATATAAGGACAATACACACACACACACACACACACACACACACACACACACACAATCATTCTTCATGTATAATGATAATCACATATGTGTGTGTCATTCTTCATGTATAATGACAATAAATATTATATATATATATATGTACATACACTAGGATACCTGCTTTGATTTTTTGCTGTCACTGCTTTGTCTATGGGAACTCTTCAAACGGTCTCTCTCTTTTTCATCAAAACTCGTATCATCCTCAGTACTTGGATGCCGCTTTCTATGTTTCCTTTCCTTATCTTTTCCCGACCTTCTGTTCTCTTCTAAACTGTAGGATTCATCACCATCACCATTTTCACTGTCTGATACATCCTTTTTAGCTCTTTCTTTCCCTTTTCCTCTCTCTCTATCCCTTCTGTGTTTTGCCTTTCTCTTGTCTCTATCTTTTGCCTCTCTATCCTTTTTGGCCTGCAAAATGAAGAAGATAAACTCATATTTATCAATTATCATCTATGTGTCCATGCATCTAATATATGGTATTAACCTTCATTAGAACAAGAGATGTTACATTTATGTAGTTGAGCTTCATGTATAATGATTCTTTGAACTATGAACTATCAGGTTATATATACAGGTAACGCACACAAAAAGAAAGTAACAGGCAGAGAAATTTCATTAATGAAATAAAAAACCATGTCAACAACCAAATCCAGTTCGGGCTCCAGATTTAATTTCTCATACCATAGATAACTTTTGCCTTGAAATGTCTTCAAATCAACAAAGTGATCAATCTTCATTAGAAATTTCCTAGGATTTGGATAGTGGAAAAAGAATAAGTTAAAAAAAGATTTTTGACCCGATAGATTTGGTCTTTGTGACAACCATGTGAATCCCCAGACTACCTAATTCACATTGTTCTTGCTAGTTCACATAAATCCTACATGGAAAATATTTAGTAGGTACGTAAATGATGGCACAATGCTACCTTGTTGAAGTTAGGACTCAATAACTAAGGCATGTAATAAGTATATTTAAAAGGGAAGCTATTTCTCATTTAAAAGGTTGATGGAAAGGTCCCAAGAGAGAATAAAGCATTCAAACGTTACAACTTCAAATATGTGTATGCAATGCTCCTGAAATGCAATCTCGTAAAATAAATGAAAACCGACTTAGCCTTAAACTTAAGTAAATAAAAAGTGTAAGAAAGTTGGGGCAATCGGGTGTCTTCATTTAATCAACACTACAGAAGAATAATGAAAGAAGTGAGAGGCTGAGGCAGGATAAGAGTTGGGCCTAAGGGATAAGAGTAGCCTAATTCATGTCGAGTAGCCTAATTCATGTCGAGTAGACGCCTTCCTTTCAAACCTTACCGAGCTCCCTTAGTGGTAGGAATATGAGGATTTTGCATAAAAATAAAATTTTCAGAAGCATATATTCTAGCAAAACAAAGGCAGGCACACAGAAATTTTATGTGATATTTTGGGTATTCTGTAAGCAAAAGATCATTACATAATCATGCTATATGCTTACATCAAATAGACTGAGTTGAGTGAGTTCTAAATATAAGTTTAAAATTGCTAAATTCAAAAATAATGATGAATCCCACTAACAAAAGTGAAGGGAAATTAACTTCATATATTACAAGAAAATTCAAAGATTAGATGAGTTGAACTTAAAACTATATAAATACCTTCTCCTCCCTACGCTTTCGCTCCTTCGCTCTTGCTTTTTCTTTTAGTTCTGTTATGTATTTCTCAAAAGTTTCCCTTAAGAAGCTCTCCTCCCTGTTAAACCTACACAAGGACATGCGACAACATTATACTTGATAAAATATAAGAAAAAAGGGCAAGCACTTATACAAATGTTGACAAAAATAAACAACAGCTGCACAGGTTCTGTCATTAAGAATATGTGAGTTCTATGGAAACGTTGTGTACATGTAAAAACACAGAATAATCAATAATTATTTGTTGGAAAAGAAATACAAGTAAATAAGGAATAATATACTCTATACTTTATAACATGACTTAAGTATCAACATTCAAAGGCAAGCAACACTAGCTTCTTAGTTCTTACCGATCTTCAAATACTGAGTTGCAGTCTTCCCAGCTTGAAGATGCAGTTATCTCCTGTAAAGTAGCAAGAACAAATAAAATAGTAATAATTAAGATGAGTAACCTAAATTCTCTGATATTTTGAATATAGAGAATCATTATTGATTGATCAAAAAGCAGCTTGCTAAACCTTGAAGCTACACAAAAATTCGTAGAAATCATCTGCAAGACGTTTGCGCCTTTTAGCTTCTTTCTCCTCTCTCTCCCTGATTCTTTCTTGTAACTCATCAAAAACAAGCTGTAAAAGCAAAACATTCATAGTTTGAAGTGCAAAAGAGAAAAGGGAGAGAACCAAAAAGTTTAAAACATTGGCCAGAAAAATGACCAATTACAAGCTTTACTTGAAAATTAAGCTTTATTTGAAATGCATCACTCTTGGCCAGCAAAAAATTAGTGCTGCACTTTGTTCTTTTGTATTTCCATTTCATGGAACTCCATGTCCTCCCCTTATGTAAGTTTCTCTTTTTAAAAAAGAAATTTTACTTCTCTTATCTATTACGTTATTCTGTTATCCAAAACTGTTTGTGCATATATATACACATAGAGGCGCGCGCACACACACACACACATAAAGTTTTCCTTGACCAGGAGCATGATTCATACAATATAAATACATAATTTCAAAAAGTACCCATGGTTTTTAATTATTTATTTGGATCTGGGAAGAAATCAGAGTTTTAAAGAAATAAAGATTACGAGAAAAAATATACCTTTAAGTTGATATCTGAGACTGCTGGTGAGCTAACATCTTCTAAAATTGCAGCCTTAAAATCCTCAATTGTCCAAGTTGAGGACAGGGTAATCTGAAAACCAAAATAAAACATCGTTATGACTTTATTTATATTACGCCTCAAAAAACTGAAATAGTAAAATTTATACCTTCCGCAACCTCACTTCATCTTTTATCCAAGCCTTGTCCTCAAGATACTGCAATGAGAAGATTTGTGTAAAAGTGGGTAAACTGAAATTACCATAGTAAGAAATTCAATACTGAAAGCATCCCATACTTGAATATTGTAGATTCTTTATACTGCCACTTCAAAGGGCAGAAATTTGAGCAAAATATAAATGATATAGCAATTTCATTTTTTCTTCTCTCTTTCCTCTTACATACGAAGCGGCACTGGATTGTTTGTTGAAATTAATGCTCCTGATAAAATTGAGGAAAATGAAGATCAAACTACCTGTTTTTCTAGCTCCTCCACAACATCTTCGAACAGATCTTTTGCTGTTGCACCAGAGGTGTTTGATGAGACTGCCAGATATGCAGGTAATTCTTTAACCTAAATGTCAAAAGGAAGTTGCATACAGTGCAGAACAGTTCATAAATCTTGGCACAACAAAACTAAAATAGGAGCAATCTAACCTGACAAATACTGGATAAACAGTCCAAGAGAAAGAATATGGAAATTAAAATTGACCAACTAACCTTTAAGCAATAATCACGCCAGTGAGTTTTTGCACTAAGTGTGCCTGCAGCAACATGCTCTTCCATCAACTTGCGAAACTCATCACGATTTCTACGTTCAGCTTTTCTCATTTCTTCCTGTATAAAGTGAGAGAGAGAAAAAAAAAATAAGAAGAATCCTTGACAGAAAGTTAAGGCTTTCTGCTTCCAGAAAACTCTATGTTTTAGGTACCATCTGTAGTTTTCTCAGCTCCTCCTCTTCCTTCTCTAAGTCGCGTAAATATTCCTGAAAATTTTGAGGATTAACTAGGATGATAACTAAAAGCTGTAGGTACTGACTGACACGTACTTCCCCCACCCATCCCCCTCTTTTGAAGAAACCAAGAATATTTCTCAACACAACTCAACAATGCCTTTATCCAAACTAGTAGTCTGAAAACAATCCCGTATGTAAGCAAACTAATAGGGTTTGTACCTGGAATATTTCTAAGCGATCAAATTTTTCAAGACAAGAACACCTCTCATCAGCCTCCAAACGGTCTTGCACTTTCCGCCATTGGCTGCTTGCCTGAAGAGGAAATATAACCCATTAAGAAAAAGCGTGAGTAGATTGTCCTAAAAATTAGGACTTTCATAACAAAATTCAAAACTCCAGTAAGAGAAAACCTTAATAAAGTCACAAGACTTCAAGAATTCAATGTACTCCATTCTATTTCGCTTATGCTCCTCCAATGCCTTTGCTCTCTCCTATCAAAATCCCAATCAAAGCAGTAAGTTGTTTGTTGGAGTTATGATGGTTCTTATTTGAAGAATCAGTGAGTTACCACTCTTCAAATCATATATATCTTGATAAACATATTAAGCATATTAATAGTACTTGTCAGATTCAACCAATATTTATAATATACTAATTGTAAAAGACCCAACATATAAGAGAGTCAACCTTAGTTACCCCCCAATAAGAATACTATTTTTCTCTTACCGAATTTTTAGTCAAATAAGATATACAGATAAAGAAGCATATTGAAGAACTTCATGACCATCAACATGAAAAATGATGTACTTTAAAGTTTAAAGTGTCAAAAGGTTCAGTGCAATATGCAAGTAATAAATATAGCATACATATGACATATAAGGAACATGAGCATCTTATTATATTTAATGTATTAAGACATCATTGAGTGATAAAAACTTAAGAAATCATGTGTCCAATTGAGTACTGCCCAATACCTCTACCACCTCAAATGCATGCATCCAATACAACATATTTCAGCAATTATTAAGAAAACAATGCTCCAACAAGAAGCCAGAAGACCAAACCGAATTTTTCAAAATTGTGAAAGACACATAATTATGCTTGGGACTGCAAGTGGCCTCATGAATCACAACCTCTTTAACTTCAAATGCTCCATGCACTCCAAATATTCTTTTGGTTATGTATTCTCACTCCACCTATATATAATTACATTATGTATATATATATATATATATATATATATATATATATATATATATATTCACATTTTGGGGAATACAAGGGTGTAGTATAAATCCATAGTCTCACTGGTGTGTCAGCTTGGAGAAGCTATAGTGGCTAGATTGTAATCCTCAAACAGCTAGATCTGATGCCCTCCCGCTTCCATATACACTCGAATATACATGTGGATAATATGTACACTCACAAAGAGCCACGAGGCTAACGTCAAGAAAATACACTTGCTAAAAAGGAAAAAGAATAAAAGGTCAAAAAGTTTTACCTTCTTCTCAAGTTCCACAATATAATCCTCAAAAAGGTCCTCACGGTCTTTAGCTCGTTCAACAGATTTAAAACGTTCATCATCTTCAAAGATAGCTATCGCTTTGCTGAAGGATTGTTAAAATCTTCAATCATTAGAAGTAAAATACTAAGAGATTTGACCCAAAAAAATTGGTCATCCCCAGGAAATCATATGTCATATAGGAAAAGACAGAGACCTCCATCTCGTGGATGCTGTCAGCTCTTTGGACTCCTGAGAAGAAATTGAGACAAGGAAAGAAAATTAAAAAAAAGAAAAGAAAAGAAAACTAACATATGGTGAGGGAGCCGAAAAAGAAAATATATTATTGTCGTATTGATGGAGGAGACGGTTAAGAGTTCAACATCCCTATAAGATTTTTCCAGAAAACAATGAACAAATAACTTACTTCTAACATTTTTTTGTAATCTTCTCGTGCTTTTTTCTGTTTAGCACGCCTTTCTTCCGCTTCCTGTTTTTTCTTTTGCCCCAGGAACTGAAACACAATACTAAATACTTAACAGACAGTAACTAACGGATACACCAGAACTATGTGGCAGAATAACCCTAGAATATATATAAAAGAATTAGAAAAAATTAAAGGAAAAAAACATTGCTAGAAATTTGTCCATGACAAAGTTACCTCATTAAAGGTTTGCTTCCGCTCTCCAAGTGTTCTAAGAGCACCATACCTTCGGTCATTAATAATCACTCTCATGGCCTGATAAATTCAAATATAGATGTCAAGCAACTGTGTGGTGAAATATTAACATATCATATTATGTAAGTAATTCACCTGATCCCAACTCCAGTCAGACCCAACATTAGCAGTTTCCAAAAGTGTTTTAAATGCATTTTTTGCTTCCTGGGACAAGATTAGAAATAGATACTTTAAACACCTAGGAAGCTAATTCCAGTAATAAAAATAAGGTTAAATATGTACCAATTTATTCTCATAATCAACGATTTTATCCTCCGCTGCAGCAATAACATCCTTCTCATCGGTGCTTGTCCCATTCTTGATTTCCTTCACAGCATAAGCCAAATGTTGATTTGCGGCATATGATATAAAGGCTTTGCTACGAACTACATTTTGCCAATGCTATAAACTTTAATCTAGTACAGAAGGTAATAGATACCGTTATATCCCCTGCAGACACTCCATCTACAGCAGTTTCAACATCCTTAGCAGAAATGTTATCAGAATTACTCCTACAAAGTCCACAACGAAAGTAGATTATAACACCATCCAGTTACAAATTATATTCACAACAAACATAATCGGTTGAAGCTAGAATACATTGGTGTTGTATCAGTATTGGCCAAAGTGACCGGAACTTCAGTACTTCCTGAAGTAGCAGCAAGTGGAGGTACAGATTCAAGAGGTGTCTGTGCTACAGTTGCATTCGTTGCTACAGTAGGAGATTCTATGCATAAGGACGATGATTCAGATGTCACCACAGCTACTGATTTAACTGCAATAGCAGGTGCCACCAGAATTGGGCTGGACACTACCTCACAAGCGCTTTCATCAATAGGGGATGATGCTTTGATCGCGGTAGAAGAAAGTGAACCTGGGGTGTGAAAATTTGCATCCTTACTAGATTCTTGTGTTCCCTTGCTAGATTCCATTTTAACTTTCTCACGAGACAACTGTAGATGAATATATTCCCAGCAGAATAAGGGGATAACAGAAGAGAAAATGGACATATGGGTAGGTTTTATGCATAGAACAGAAAAAAGGAAGGAAAAAAAAAAAGACCTTGACTTCATCGGGGATACTCCATGTTGATTTCTTGGTAACCCTGTTGTAGTAATACCTGCAAAAGGTAAATTTCGATCCATCAAAATACTTACAATTATCACAGATGATTGTCATAATAACTTCAAAACTTCAAAAGAATGAATTAAGAATCAAGATTGTAATAAAAGACGCACTTTCTTCCATCAGGACTTGTAATCTCCTTCCAGTCAGTGGATGCATCCGCCCTCTGTTCATAATAAAAAGTGAATTAAGAGGAATGTAGAAGCAGAGTAACTTTAAAAAAATAAAAATAAAAAGTTTAGAAAAGCATTCAATATAATAACAGTTACATGACAGAAAGCATACAACAGACAAAAGCAGGACACATGAAAATGTGCCAAGGAAATCTTAAAAACACAGCACAATTTCACACAAATGGTAAACTTGATGAAGATAAATGGAATAATACATAAACTATAGATTAGATAAAAGAATATTAAATTGTACCCTAGCGGGATAGCTTGGTGTGGTTTTAGGCATCACATCCACATTGTGTGATATCTAAAATCGCGACCATAAACCGCACATGATTATGTAGTGCGAATGTGGTTTTCTCGGTTATGGTTGCATGTGACACAGATGAAAACCACTTTAGATAATATGGAATCCACAAACAATATATTGCTTAATAAGATGCTATATATATCAAGAGTAAATAACACACAACTGAATTAGATGTTTACAGTTAAACCCACCACAACAATATTTAGGTCAACTCCTCGTCAAAAATGAAATCAAACCAATTATAACATAGGAAAATGATATATCTTGCAACTTTACGTATCGACTTTTTTGTTGCCAGTTACGTGGATAACTATTAGTGGCAACTCTTTTAATCAGATATGTAATATGAAGGGCCAATCTTATAATTCTATTCAATCCCATTTATTAATGTACGTCCAATTGTAATTTGGCACAAAAGTTTCGCAATACATAGCAAGACTCTTATAACATAAACCAAGTATGATAATAGTTTATAAGTCAGTCGTGATTTTTGTAAGTCTGACTGAATAAGACAATTTTAGATTATTATTAATAATATGAAAATAATTTAGTAAAAATATATAATAAATTGAAATTTTGACATGGTATAGAATATAACATATAGTAAATATATAGATATGTATATAATTACAATGTAAACATGGTTATGTGGCTGATTTAGTTTGCATCAGCAACCACATTATGCAGGTTTTTAAATAACATATGCATAAACGATGGTACATTTTATTGTGGGTGTGGATGCTGTTAGGAATGCAGTTTTCTGCTCTCAAACATCTAATATATTGACAGTGCAACATAGAGAAACAATAAGTTCCAGTCCACTCTTGAGTTGTTTCAGTGCTCTCTTCTTTTTTTTTGAGGGGTGGAAGGGATAGATGTTGATATTTTGAACAATGCACCATGTATATCCTATTCACCCAATGAGGTTATGCATAAAGAGTAAAATATATAACGAATTGAATGATCAAATACCAAGAAAAAAATAATAAGGTACAGAACACGAATCATGTTTGAAGATTAAGAAACCTACAATATATGAAGGAAAACTAAAATAAGAAAATAATAAAGACCATTCCATTCACCAAAAGAACGGATATGCAATATGCCTAATGATAGAAGACACCAGCCAACAGCAAACTAATAAATGTTCAGAAACCATATTGGTGAAATTCCTGAATATTACCACAAGTAATATAAAATAAGAGGATGTCAATGTGTTACCAAGAGAAAGGAAATACAACTTCATGTCACTTTCACTTCCTAGCCTGTGGTAACAAAGGCACTGAGGTTCGTTTGTTTTTTTATTTTTTAGATCCCTCTCTACAGTTTTCTAATTTAGATGACCACAGATACATTCCAAGATGTTCAAATCAAAAATTGAACCTCAAAGCTTCATCCCACCCACTGAGACCAAATGGATGTGAATCAATGTTCTTGATAACACCCACCCTAAAAAAAAAGGGTGCAGGGTTGGGGGTTGTTAAACACCATTTGGTCCATTTCACTGTGGCACTGCCCAAGTCTAAAATCATAATGACTTGAGCAAATCAGTCACCCTGTAACTAAAATGTCCGTAAATTGTGCACCAGCATCAATGCTCTCACTATGAATACTTGGTAGATGAACCTATCTATCCATCATATGCTTCCTTAAACCATGTTTTTACAAATTTATTCCCGAAGCATAATTGTTAACAAAATGAACTTCATTAACAATTCTTTTCCACTTAGTTATTGTTTTCCAAGTATATAGTACAAGCCAGATCTTATGATACTCACGAGTTACAAATTTGGAAATAATTTATGCACCCAAATTTTTGTTTATATTATTTCATATATGTAGTCTTCAAAAACATGCCAAAGTTCATAAAATCTTCTTGACAAGGAAAAAAATATTTATACTTAATCGAATTAACTTGGGATAAATGCATCCAAATTAAGAATTGTTCGTAGTTTCTTACAAAGGTATTTTCTTCTCATTCTTTAAATGGTAAGACAATAGGACTAGTGACAAAGTTAAGTATCAAAAATGCAAAAGATGCCCTGTTAATAAAGAAGCAACCAAGAACCAGAGCAAACATTATCACAGCATTCCAAAAACAGATTTGAATGACAGAATTTACTAGCTTTCAAGTAAATTCATAAGTAGAGGAAGCAGCAAATACCCACGGCATTCCCTACCTCTCAATAGAGTAGCACAGCATGTACCTGTAAGCATCTTCAACCCTATAGAAGTTAACCAAGTTACAAAAGAACAGAAATGTAATCCACAAAATTAACTTTCATGTTTACATCTTTTTTTATTTAGTTTTATCTTTCTCTCTTTTCCCTCCCTTGTATATCTTTTTTTTTCTTTTCAACTTTAATATATATATGTGTGTGTGTAATTTATATATGTATTTTTATAAATGTAGTTGGGATTTTGCCTTTATATATTTTCAGGCATTTTTATTCTTTATTTATCCGTTCTATTCTCTATTTTCCTCCTTGGCTTTCCAGTTTTACGTTGTCATATAAATTCATTTTCAGACAACCCCAACTAGTTGGGGATAAAAGCTCTGTTGAGTTGTGTTGATTAAATCCACCATCAATTGAGTGAGATGAGAGCTTTCCTAACATACTTTTGTTTAATATGTCTGGTTGTGACATGCCAATTGACTTTTCCTATAATAAAAATAGGATGTGTTTAAAGTGACCAAATATGTTAAATTCTATAGTTTAATATAAACCCTATAGGAAAAAGGAAATTATAACAACAAAAACAACCATTTTTAGAATTAATTCTCAGGCATTCTATTTTTCCAATACAAAACTAGCAAAAAATTACATGATTGTGAATAATCATAATAGTAAAAACGGCCCACTTTGAAGAAATATAAAGATCTTCCACCACCAAGCTTGCATTAGAAATAACACGTAAGAATAAGCAATTGAGAAACGAACATTGCACAGAAGAAAATCAATGGAATTAAATCCATATGCTGTTACCACAATCTGGAGGAATAGATACAGAATGAATATCAAAGATATATGTAAGCACCTGGACAATATGTGACTCACCTCAATTGCTGTCATTAATTCCATAGGCTTCTCCCAGCTAGATAACCTCATCTTTTTGTTGTAATAGAATCTGAATAGTCATGTCAAAAGTTTTAATATACTAGAGCGTAATATAGGATTGGAACTAAAAGGAATTTAAGTTCAGCTATCATTCAACTTCCCCATATTTAGATTGTTATGTTATGACCAGAAAAAAGGGGAAAATGTGGAGCCTCAAACTGTCAACTTGAGGCCCCCACAGTACATCTGTACATGTGCACAAAATTCATGTACATTTTTTCCTGCATTATAAATCAGCTGTTTCATATGAGCACTTGGACATATGCACCAATCAACACAGAAACATGAACCTTTGATACGAGCTATGGTAAGTATTAGCAGAAACTATACAAAAGAAACATGTTATTCAATCGACGAAGAAAAAATATCATCCGTATCGGGAGATTTTTGGAGGAAATTCTCTTTTAGTTTCGGAACTATAAAACAAGAAAATTTTCAAAGGCTTCAGATTTCAGAAGCATACGGCGCAGCTCCTCATTGTCAATAATTATGAAAACATAACGAAACAGGAGTTCCATAAGGTCAAACGACGTCATTTGTGTAAATCTAGAGTAAGCTCCTAAAGAATCATAGTAATACATCTTCAATATAAGCAATAACAGAAGTGCTAATTTTCAAAGCTTAATTGGGAAAATCCTTGCAATGGCCACCTCATGTAAGGGAACTTGTCAAAATGAAAATTTCCTGTAAGGGATGAAATTAGTTAAAATGAACGAACATGGGCAACACGCCACAAATGGATATCAGATTGCTCAGCAAAGCAGTTCGTGATTATTGATTATACATCTACAGGTTAAGGCAGGGTAGCAAGACAAAATATCCCATACTGTAACTAAATACACTCAAAAGAATAAATAAGCATACCTTCGTATGATGCGAGAATCATAGCAAAGCTACTAGCTAATGCCGCCACTTCAGGAATGGGCTGGCTGAAGCATATAGCAAATAAATCGTGGAAAATTATGTAATTATCCCTCCGTAAGGAAAATGCTTTTTTCTGTCATGGTTTACATGTTTGCTCGTCAAGGTCCAACTTGTGCACAAACAGATTTTGTATCACAAATCAAATAGATATGCCTCCACAATCAATAGCTGATTTAATTCTGGGCATCTAACATGCCGTAAACGTTCTTATGCAAAATTATGTCATATAAGTCAAGAAGCTATTGGTTATATATGTCAAGTACATAAAAACAGCATTTGAACCACTACAAACTAAATAAACAAGCCTCGATAATGCTACACACATCGAAACACAAACCTTTTTCCGTCACGAGTATGCTCAGTCCAATCAGATGGTGTTTTCTCAATGATATGATGATGTTCCATTGCCTGAAATTTTAGAGGAATATATACAATCATAAAATGGTTATTAAAATAGAAAGGCATTATTGCAGAAAGACTACCCGCAGAATTTCAGTACTACGGAATATATATATAAAATATATATATATATATATATATATATATATAAGTAAGGGTATAGAGTTCATACTGGAACTGCTGTGGCATGTGAAAGTTGTTCCTCAGACTGCAGCACAGGTGTTACAGATTTTATACCCTGGCACCCTGACGGCCATGCTTGTCCCCCAGCAGGAAAACTGGGCAAATTCGTCTGGGATATTGACTGATATTGACTAGTGGTGTCCCCATTTATCTGTAGTTGGCTGCTGGAAGGAGCAGATAACTGAAAAACAATTATTTCAATACTGTCGAGCACTGAAGATACTCAACAACATGAATTAGCAAAATATATTTCACACTTATATAATCTTACAATATATGGTGAAGAAATCGGCATTCTTGGGCCCATTAATCCAGGCAAGTAATTATTTGGAGTCTGAGAAGTTTGTTGAGCCTGTGGTGAAACAGTTATAGCAGGCCTGTTTAGCTGAACATCAGGAATTGGAATTGGTGGTGGAAGTGGCATAACATGTCCTGCCTGACCAGGTCTTGACTGATGCATCATTGGTGGAGGAAACTGTACTTGCTGAGTAATAGAAGGCACCCCAATGTTCGGTCTCCCAACAGGTAGATATTGTTGACAATCTACCGGAATATATGGTGGTGGCTGCTGGGGTGGAATTGCAGGTCGGAACTGCCACAAATATTTGATCTTGAAATTTCTGTCCAAAAATTTTATGCTAGAGAATACACATATTTATATACCAATTAAACAAAGGAAAAAAAAAACATACTTGCATTGGCACAGATGGGAGAGCACTTTGCGGAGGACCCAAAGGAGCAGTGGCATGTTGTCGAATAGGCTTTCACGGAAACAAAGAAAAGAAGCAAATAATAAGAAAAATACAAGTTTTTTAGTTAACTTAGCAAAGCAAAACTACAAGTAAGATGACAAAGATTCAAAAGCGTGGACACAACTCTAAAGATCTGCAGAGAAACACAAATCTGACATGGCAATCAGGTTATGGTTCTATATAATACCCTAGTATATAGATGAAACTCAATCTCGACTCTTTCAATAGTTTGAAGTCCTCAAAGCAATAATAGCACCATTTTCTTCAATGAGGAGCATTAATTGTGAAACAACAAATTTCAATCTAATAAATCAAAACTTTAAGAAAGAAAGGAAAGAATATAAATAATTTTAAGAATACAATCCCCGTTTTCATTTATGAAAATATCCAAAGAAAAGGGAAATCAATTTGTGAAAATTTCTAAAAAAATAAGGAAAAACTGAAGGCGTGATGTTGAAAGAATCATTTTGGAAATTATAACTTTCTTTTTCTTCTTACACGCATACATTGCAAAAAGCATTTTAATATGCAGAGAGAACATAGAATGAGAAACATGGTAAACAGAATATTTTTCCGGAGTCTGATCAAAGAGGATGGCATTTGTTGGTTAACTCCCTCGCCCTTCAGAACAAAAGGTAACATCTCATTTTCGACAGTCAGCAGACTTTGCTTCCTTTTAATGTATAGGAAATTACAATGCCACAACAAATGGCTATGGCCATTCCAAAGGCCTACGAAACCGCATTGCCCTTTACAGAGTGAGCCTTAAAGTAATGGACCCTCAACAGCTAAAAGAATCAGTTTTTATGATCCAAATTTCAATGCACACCTCCACTATCGAAACTCACAAGTTTTTGAACTATTAAAGCATATAAATTACTATTCTAGAGCATAACTCTTTTCATATTATCTAACAAGCAACAAAGTGAAATCAGTTTTCGCAAACTACCTGTATGCCAGTAAATTGTGAATTGTTGGCCATTCAATTACGGACGCAACACTCTGAAATTGATCAATTAACAGGAAACATCAGTTGCACATTAGAGAAAGAATGCTAAAACATACAGTACCTGAAGTACAATGAATAAATAAGAAAATTTTGACTTAGAATTTTACATCCTTCCCGAACAAGATGCTAAATAGTGTAAACAATATTTAGAGCTTACTCAATTTTTCAATCACAGAATTGCGGCGCGGGGGTTGGGGGGTTGGTGGGGTCCAAAACCAAAGGATTCAAATATCAATACTGTTAAAAAAATAGTCTTCTACATTATCTTAGTAAGTATTTGGACTATATATTTTGGACCGTTAAAGTGGCAGGAAATTAGTAATTACCATAACTAAGCCAAAAATTTCCCTGTTTCACATTAGGTAAACTAAGGATCCACATTTCTGTGGTGAAAAAAATGTAACATGAAAGAAATTCCTCATACTCAAAAAAGCCATATTAATTTGCTACTTAATGAAGTAAGACTAAGTTTTGAAAACTTAATGGCCAATTAGAATTGCTTAAGGCTTTAAGCTAACAACGCTTGAGATCTAAAAAGAACTTTATGGTATGAATCGAAATTTAAGAAGCAACTCATGCAATCTAACAATAAATATAACACTCACTCTTAGCAACATTAAAACAATCAGACACGTGGAATTCTTCTCTATAGGTTTCATAACCACCTCTCCCTCTCTTAAAAATACAAATACGTGTTATTCCAATAATATGTCAATACTAATCGTCCAGTGAACATAAAGCCATAATTGTATTCACCATCATAGACCAGTTTAGGTAATCAACAAACTGAACATAACAGCTAAGCTTTGACTTGGACCAAAGCTCAACATTTATGGCAAAGACCAACTGAATCGTAAATAAAACGGATTACATAAAGATGCAACCTTTACCAAAAAAATTACTCTTTTCCAATACTTGTCTTACTTAACCCAGATATTATGCTTTGATACACGCCAAAATGAAATGGTACTACGGACCAACACATTTAAAACTCCAACATAAACAAAAAAACCTAAATGTAATTGCCTAAACTTTGAGCTCCCAACAGACAATCAAGCAGATGGTCTATAGAATCCTCAACAAACAAACCTTTGGACCCAATTGTACAATTCAACAACCATAACCATAAAGTTCAGCGCTTTCCTATTGAAAACAGAAGATGAAAAAAAATTCTACTGTGGTAGCAGAATACCCTTTCATAGTACTGAATTTTTAGACCAGATGATGATAAACAAAGTATTTAAAGAAAAACCATTTTAATAAAACATTACTTCTTTTTCTTCACCATTTGTGTTTTAGTTTTATCACAACCCCAAATTTTATAATTTTATATATGCCATAAATATTTTTGTGCTTTGAAGCAACACACTCGAACTGAATTTCCCAATTAAAAAAACGAAAACCGCAAATTGAATGCCCTAAAAATTCAATTACAGTCGGTCTAGAAAAGCCCTGAAAACAAACCTTTAAACCTAATTGTAGAATTCAGCAACCAGAATTACAAAGTTCAGTGCGTTTTCGATTGAACAAAGAGCTCAACAGGAATCGAGCAATGCAATTAAAGTGGTGATTGATATAATTATAAGGAGAGAAGTAAAGATCGAACCGAACCAGTTATTTTTGTAGAAATTGAATTGAATTGAATTTGGAAGAGGTGATAAAATGGCAGAGCAAAGTATGAACCATGCGACACTTGTTTCAGGGGAATCTTTTGAAAAGGTTTGAGAGATGAAATTGAAAGGTAAAAGGTTATTTATAAGTCGACAGAACTTGAAAAGACAAGCATAGGGTATGGCATTGCAACTTTCAGATCTTATGCAATAAGGTGCTGCTTAGTGTTTGGTCAAATTATATGGGGAAAAAAATATATGATATATATATATATATATATGGAAAAATATATATAAAGATATGCATAGATATTTTTTTTTCATATGATGATCGTTTAATAATCGTTATAATTAAAAATTATTATCAAAAACGTCGTATATTATAGCTAATTATGTATATATATATAGATCATTTATTTATTATCAAATTTGATTATGACTAACCTAAAAAGTCAATGATATAAAATAGAATAAAAGGTGGAACCTATTTTATTTAATTTTTATTTATTATATATATACATATATATTATAATTATAATTCGACTGAAAAATATCATATATATAAAAATTATATTATTTTTGATGATACAGTAATCATCAGATTATTTTTTAAAAAGTCACATATTTTATTTTTTATTCCATATTTGTGATTTTATATTTTGATAGTAACTTTGATAATATTATGTCATTTCATAAATTACTAGCAAATATAAGACTCTTTTAAATAAAGGAAGAAGAAAAATATTAACAAAAAAGACATTTTTTTGTGAAATAGAATTATTGAATAATCAAATTGTCCACAGCTATTAAATGATTGCACAATCTATTCTCGTTCTCTATAATTTTTTAATAATTTATTTTGTTATAAGATTTTCTTTTACAACAATTCAATAGTAGGACCCCACAGTCCACGACTTTTTTGGGGTATTTCCCCTTTTATGAAGATTGAGGTTTATATATGACTTTTTTGTAAATTTATATATTTTATGGAAAGTTTAAAATTTGTAAAGAAAAACTTTTGGGGACAGATAATCTAATAAATAAAGGAAATAAATGGAATTGATATTTTCACAGCAAGTCAAATGAATTTGTATAAAAAAAATCTTGTAAAAGTATCAATTTTTTATTTGTGAAAATAATAATTCTCATAATAAATAAATGCACCAAACAAGGGAAAATGGAAATTCTTCATTGTTTGGTGATGTTGCTTTCACATGTGCAGATAATGATCCTTATCCATGGATTCTGTCTGTGACTAATAATTAATCAAATCTTATTCTTCTTAGAACAAGAAGAAGAAAATGGGTCTACATTGCTATGATGTTTACTCATCAGCAACATCTCTTTTCATTGTCTTTAGATTAGCCATAAGAACTAAGTCCAGAAATCCAGCCATCAAGATGATTCTAACAAATTACTATATTATTAATCTATGGCCGCGAGGCCTCCATTGCACCCCAAAAAAATTTTAAAAAAAAAATTCT
This sequence comes from Panax quinquefolius, assembly GCA_020205615.1. Classification (NCBI taxonomy): domain Eukaryota; kingdom Viridiplantae; phylum Streptophyta; class Magnoliopsida; order Apiales; family Araliaceae; genus Panax; species Panax quinquefolius. The sequence continues at coordinate 7,015,029 of CM035157.1, forward strand.
ATAAAAATGACATTTTTATATATAAACAAGAACTACTACATACATGGATACTAATCTGTTTACAAATCACCCCTGAAATAGGGTGCACTGAGAAATGAGCTGGAGAATGTCCCTCCTCCATTTGGGAAAAGAGTAAGTAGACATATGAGACCGAGGACAAAGCCCCAAGTATACCTATCATCTCCTAATGGAGTTATCTCATCTGTTGCCGGAATTTCTTCTCCACCTCGGAAGAACGTTGCAAAAAGTCCCCATGCCAAACATAGCACACTTCCACTCAGACCGCCAATGCCTAAGAGGAACGAAGTAGCGAAAGATAACAAAGTAGCAGTGCTTCTCCCGAACAAAGCTTGCGCAATGCGTCCTCCTTCAAGTCTTCCACATGGCAACAAGTTCAAAGAAGTAACCACCATTCCTGCAGGAAATGGAAGCGATTTAAGATCTTTCAATCTGATGATCGAGTAAGAATACTATTCACCACTGCCAGAAAATCTGAGTAAGAGAAATTTCCTAATCAGAAATCTGTTGGATCATCAGTCAACTGTTTAGCCACCACTACCAATTTAAAAATGGTACTATTGCAAGTGTTGGAACAGTTCTTAAAACTAAACCAAATTGCATCATCAGTAAAGTTTTAAAGTGCCGGCTCCATTTGAGTGCCAATAACAACAGATCAGGCCACAATCTTTTTGACATAGTCAGGTCAATGAGCAATTAGAGCTTAAATCTCACCTTTTAAAAAACACAAATTGCATATAAACGTTATGCAAGTGTAGGATCAGAAGATTCAGAACCAAGTTAATAATCATAAATGACTAAGACACTCACCTAAGAGTCCTGCAAAAGCAAGTGGATCAACAGGGACTCCCACGCCTTCAACAGCGTAAGGTAATACATTCCCCAGATCATCTGTGTAGGGGCCAATTACGAATTGGATGAACGAGAGTAATGGGTTATTGAAAAAGAATTGAGGCCTTACATATCTGTAAAAGGAAGAAGTAAATAGCTTTAGTAGATTTGTTTCTATTTTGACCTAGAATGCCAAGGTATAGGGCATAAAAAAGAATACAAGCTTGTCAATTTACATATGATGGGCACTTAATTTGTTCATTTTTTCTTCCTGCTTTGCATATTTTTTATGCATAAGATTTATTTTGGAATGAGAAAACATTTTTTCCTGAAAAAGAATAAATAAGACACTTACAATGCATTATCACCTCCGTTAAAGCTGCCATCAGCCACAAAAGCTGCAACTGCAAGTACTAATGATGTCAGATACGCACTGGCAGTTCGTGCCACTGGAATATCAAAAAGAGCCTTCTTGTTTGGCAGCAAAGATTCATAGTTATTCATCACTCCCAGGCATCCTGTCCAATTGGAGGGCACCAGAAAGGATGGGCTCAATTTAACACCATAACGAGCTGCTGTTATCCTCGTGGCTATCTGCAGCAATACATAAAAACGAGGCAAATCCTTAATATCTTTTGTTGATAGAAAAATCTTTAATATCTAAAATATGCTAAAGGGAAATTCAGGTTTTCAATGAGTGAAAAAATCAAGGTTCCTTGAAAGCACCATGAAACTTGTAACATTTTAGGTCCCCTATATAAGTGTTATTCATATTAATAAGCTGCAATAGTCGTTACCTATATTACTTAGATGACCTGACATTACCATCAAAACAAAATATTGGCATGTGATTGTTCTACAAATGAACATGCCAAGATGAAACTAAGAACAATCAAGGCATGTCAAGAGTCTTATTTCCTTCTTATATTGTGCAAGTATATAAGATTGAACCTCAGTTTGAATCATTCCCAAAGCCATGGATACCAGTTGCACCTTCCTCAAGATACCTATATAGGTCACTAGATGAAACTAAGATGGGCCAACTTTGATGCTATAAGAGGATCACCCACTAGGAAGGCCATTATTATTTTGTTTGGTTAATATATATCTACCGACTGGCATTTCCATAAGCCTAAATTTTATATACGAGTATAAATCATCATTACTGGCTCTAGGGGTGGGCAAAAAATTTGGTATATTCGGTTTTTAGGGAAACCGAACCGGTTCAAACCGGTCGGTTCGAGAATCGGGACAGAGAGTAACCGGTTCCCGGTACATACCGTATTTTCGGGACCGGTTACGGGACCGAGCCAGTTGTACCAATTTATTTAATAATATTCCCAAATAGATCTCAGAGATCTCAGATTCCCAAATGAATCGATAAGTAGGTTTGGTTGATATTGAAACGTCGCCAGAAAAAATGGTAAATTCAAACCATGGAGACAAGAAAGATTTAAACAACAGAGATTGAAGAATCAAAAAGTGATTCACCTTGCAGTGAGAAAGTTGTAAATAACAGAGCCGAACAAAGCATTCAAAAAAGTTATCATTTTCAGTAACAAAGTTGAACTTGTAGTGAGAAACAAAGAACAAGAAGAAGCAAATCTAACCCTCAACAATCAACACGCATCCCATCTTTTTGTCCTTTTTCCCTGATTCGATTTCTCTTTTCCCTTTTTTGCTGAAATAGAAGTGATCTGTATAATATGAGGAATTTCCTTTTTCCCCGATTCGATTTCCCTTATCCTTGTTTATAATATGAGGAAGGTTGGGCCTTACAATATGAGAAAGGCTGTGTATAGAAATAGAATGTTGGGCCTTAGCATGACTTCTCATTTGAAAAAACAACCGGTACAAAAGTGAAAAAACAAGACTCAGAAAATTAACTTGGGTTTGGTATACCGTCCGATTAATTTGATTGCTTTACCACTTTTTGGTGTATTTAGTAACCGGCCCGGTTCGATTCGGTAAATTACCGATGAACACCCCTAACTGGCTCAATCATGAAACGAGCCCACAATTCTGACCTAAGAAAATTTGCATTAGTTTTCTCCCAGAAAAGCAAACCTATCTCTATATCTCAAGACTTCTCTAAGCTACTGTTTATAATTCTCTTAGTCTTATTTTCTTTGACAAAATTTATTTTATGAATTCTCTTAGTCTTCTAATGCATCATCGAATGGGATATTAATTTGCAACTTTTTGAATACCCCCAACTTTTTATATTGCAAATGAAGCAGTATTGTTAATCATGATGATTTCATAAATTAATAAAAGAGAACCACTTATCTTTTAGCCGTAGGATCTGCCTCCTCTTGATAAATCGATGATTTTAATTCAATATTAGAACAAGCATTCCCACATACGGCGCCAATGTTAACGCCTGATTTTTTAAGCCTAACAAAATCACCAAAACAGCATGCCAAAACAGCGCTAGCGGTTGATGGAGTAGTTGATTATATTGTTGTGCAATCAAACTAACGAAAATACACACAAATAAACATACACACATCACTGTAAGAGATAAAATATGAACATAAGAATTTACGTGAAAACCCAATTAAAAAAAACCACAAAGAGAGAAAATCCACTATAATAGTATGGAGAGTACAAAATGTTTATTTGTGTCATATGCTATTGTGTTTTCTAATCATTGCTTGTTGTTATATTTATAGAAGTCATGTCCACCCGAATCCAACTAGGAGTAGGAGTCCTTTTTAGAATCACATTTTAACTGCAATTAATGACTGATCGCTTCCTTCCCAAGTTAGATATCTTTTTATCTCACTAAATAAAGAAACACAATCTTACTTTAATAAGGACTCTTCACTATTTGAACAAGCTATCCAAATAAACGTATATGAGTCAACACCAAATATGATCCATTAAATAAGTTGAGCTACACCTTGGCTAAACCCAAATAATTACATCCCAATATTAAAGAAACAGTTGTTATTACCGATCGTTCTATTGTTGATTATATGTTTATCACAATAAATCACAAGAAAGTGTGAAATTCCATTAAGTAATGGACCAAACAAACCGTCATGCACCTTATAACTAAAGGCAGGAACATGCCAATCAGATAGTATAAAAAAAGAGTTGGCAAGAGCAAGGAAAAAGGGAGAGATAAGTGAGGAAAAATAAATAGATTTTTCATAACTACTTAACACAAAAATATTGTGCACACCAATACTCAGTTCTTGTTATTCTTGGAGACAGTTCGGTCGTCAGATTCATGCACTAGAGTAGGGTCGAATAACATCTTAAGCACCATGCTCAACACACATAAAAATTTTGTACTTCGTGGTTAATAAATTCGATGAGGTCTTTCTTTGTTAATTTAATTTGCAGTTATTTATTAGTTATTTTACCCGCTTGCTCCAACAGGATTAAACGTCATCTGTTTCTGAGATTTAAAATAGACAGAAAAGAAAAGAAATAGATGAAAAATTTAAGTTTTCTTTCCAATTCTTATATTTATGAGTTTTTTAATAAATGGATAAAAAATTTAATTAACAATTTTTTCTGTCAAAAAATGATCTGATTTGTACGGAAGAGAAATTAGGATAAGTAATATTTTTATAATTCTCATATTATCCTCAACTTTCAATAAAATAAATTTTAAATTATAACTCATGTCCCCAATTTGTTTTTATTTAATCAACCTGAGCTGATAGAGGTACAAATTTTTTGGTGCAAACAACTTCTTCTTCATTTGCCACCACCAGTAGTTATACCGCAATAACTTCTCCTTCCTCGAATTATTTCACAATTTTTCTTGTTGAACGCTCCCCTGCAAAACTTTTTTTTGATTCTCGTCCCAACACCAAAGTTTGGTATTATCTCTCTTTTGAATCTCTCACTATATATACGTACATATACATATATATATATATATATATATATATGTGTGTGTGTGTGTATTCTTTGTTTGTTGTTTGAACTTGAATTTGCAAGTTTATTTGTTACTAGTATCAGATATACATATTATCTTTTTTTTTTTTTAGCACAATTCTGTTTGGTGATAATGGTATTCAAATAATTGATAATTGTTTTCCCTTTTTTTGACAATTGTAGTAATTCACCTTCTAAATTTTGGTTCACACCCAACAATTATTTGGATATTTGTATTTGATTATAGAATTTTTTTTTCTTTGATTAAATTTATCTTGCATATTTTTATTCATGGTTCAATGGTTATAATTAATATAAGGATAAATTTGTAAAAATGATAATTTTCTTTTCTTTTCATTGGAACTCAAAAACGTAAGAAAATAAATTTTTTAAATTTTCTATTCTTTTCTATTAAAAACTTAGTAACAACATAAATGAAAACTTCAAGTTTTCTATTCTCTTCTTTTATGTTCTAATTTAAGTTTTCTATTCTTTTCTTTTTCATCCAAAACTTAGAAATAGAGTGTCAAAACTAGTTAAGTTGATTTTAGTTAACTTTGAATTTTTCAAAATTTGACTGATCCATATAGCCAACTTTGTAAATTTAAAGTTATCCTTACAACAAATTGTGAGCGTTCATCCATTGATTGAACGGTTAAATAGAGCTCCTGTCCGCAGTTTAATTTTTAGTATTCCGCAGTTTAATACTACGGACAAGTCAGATGTCCAAAATACCCCTCACCTTACAAGTCTCCCGTCCGCATTATTAAACTGTGAACGCTAAATATGAATTGATCTTAAATAGCGTCATTTTAATCTTCAGTCCCGTCCGTACTTTAATATTGCGGACGCAAGGTCTCCTAAATATAATACGGTCAAGTACTACAAATTTCATAGTTCATAGCATGACTTTTGTATCTCATCTCCTTTTGACATGAGTGATCTAGAAAAGTAGAAAAGTTTAAATTAAGGCTAAAGAATTTTCTATTTCTTCTTGTATATTCTTATTCTTACTGATTTATGTGATTTGAGCTTATGAGAAAAATCAATGGCTAAACAAATAAATATAAGAGTTTAAAAGTTCAACTATGGAGGAGTTGTGTATATAACACATAGTGAGGCTAGGATGGACAGTCAAGATGAGGTAATTCGGGACTTGAAAAATTAAATGGAGCAAATTGTGAATGCCATAAACAATAGACCTCAAGGCACATTACCAAACGATATAGAGATTAATTCCAAGAGAGATGAGAAGGAGTACTGCAAGGCAATTATATTATGAAGTGGGAAAGAGTTACCCGATGTGGATGAAGCTACAAAGAATTTGCATGAAGATGAGAACGTCGTGGAGAATGAAGTTGAGAAAGGTATGGAAAAAGAAAAGAATGAAGTAGATCCAGTTGCAAGCGGTAACGGAGGCGTATGATGTGTGTATGTTTATCTGTGTGTATTTCGTGAGTTTGATTTCACAGCGATACAATCAATCGTTAGCGCGATTTTGACATGTTGTTTTGGTTATTTCGTCAGACGTACAAAATCAGACGTTAACATTGGTGCTGTCTGTGGGAATGCAAAATTATATTCAAAAAATTACCAGAGATAAGTATCAAATTATATTTATTTATAAAATTTATAAGCATGATTAAATTATATTTATTTATGCAATTTGGTCAGATGATTGCATGCAATAAATAAATATGATTTGGATGATACAAAACAAGTAATATATATGTTATTATATGATACACTGATGACGTTTGCAATAGTTTGTAATAACTAATATATGTGATATTGAAAATAATTAATTGACATATCAATATATCTCGAGTCCCGTGACAGAAAAGTGATATTATTGATGGAGTCTGGCAGCAGAAAGATGATGATGCAAGTGTCATGATGAAAAGGACAAAATTGTTTGAAGTACAACAACAACATAGTATCATCATGCCAAAATATTTGCACTGGTCATCCACTTCGACAGTTCGCTTCAACTAGCTGCAGCCCCTAGCTAAGTCCACATCACCATCGGACTTCGGCAAGAAAAGGAACGACCCAGCAACGTCAATCTCGACCAATATCATTTATCACATTCGGGTAATAAAACGTCTTTCGGAAGTGGCTTTGTTCCCCCCTGAACGTACAAACGTCCTTCGGAAGTGGCTTCGTTCACCCTGATCGGACAAACGTCCTTCGGAAGTGGCATTGTTTCCCCCAAACAGACAAAACGTCCATCGAAAGTGGCTCTGTTCCCCCCGAACAGACAAATGTCATTCGGTTGTGATAAGGCTGGTTATCTGTTCAGCGTATGGTATTTGGGTGAGATAGTTCGTCTTCGGTATATACGGATCTTTGGTTTGGATAAATTTGTATACTCTCTTATTTTAAGTTCCTTATAAATAACAGACTGGGAGTAATGTTGGGATGTAATTATTTGGGTCTAGCCAAGGTGTAGCCCAACTTATTTAATGGACCAGATTTGGTGTTGGCTCATATATGTATGTTTATTTGGACAGCTTGCTCAAATAGTGGGAGCTTAGTAAGATTGTGTTTCTTTATTTGATGGGATAATGAGATCTAACTTGGGAAGTGTGGGCCCAAGTGCAAATTAGGGTTCAATTGACCTAATTGAATTAAATGCACAAATTAAGGTTCGTATTATGATTAAATGGAAAGACGGAAGAGCCGAAAATAAAAAGCAAGATCTCGAGAGAATCTTTCACGTGTCCGAGGCGAGGAAGCACGTGGAGGTGACTCATTTTGGGAATTGATTGAGGATTGGATTGGTGGCTAGAAGGCGGGACGATCTGGGCATTACTTTGATGACTAAGGGTAAATTTGGAATTTCTCCGGAGGACATGTGCCTATCACATGACCACTCTCCAAAAACCCTATAAATATCTCTTCCACTCCATTGGGAAGGGATTTCTCTAGGACCGAAGACTTGGACTCTTGGAAGATCAAAGGACCCTTTTGGTGACTTAAAGGCTTGGAATTCCACCTAAAAGCACCAAAGGGTTTGGACATTCTCTCAACTTGAAGGACTCAAGAAGGCTCTTGGAATCCTGTTACCCCCTAACACGGTTCCCGGATTCTAGGGAGTTCCGCCACGCGTCGTTGGAGATGTCGCCCACTGTCGTTCTCCCTCTTCAATCAATCAATCAATTAAAGTACTTTTCGTGGATTTCTCTCCTCCTCACCAACACGAAACCCTAACCTAGCAAGGTACGATTTCCTTGCCCACATTTATTTGGCGACTCATTGCGGAGGTGTAGAATTCGTGAAGGGTATGCCCACAACTCGAAGTGGAGAACTACTAGGAAGAGCTCGCTTCACCAACAAACAAAGCATTACCTCACGGATCCGGTTCAAGGCAAGCCACTCAAGCTTTCCAAAGTATGAACACGGATTTTGACCAACCACTTATCAAGACGCTTCGGAAGGAAGTTCGACGTCACCACATATAGCCAATCAACAACAAACCAACGCGAAGAAGAAAAAGGCGAGGATGCGGTGGAGACCCGACGAATGATGTGCAGAATTGGAGATGCTCAAGGCATTGAAGGAAGCACGAGAAGGGCAAGGAATGATGATGGCCATGATCTTTGGAAATGCAGAGGAAGCAAGAGGAGATGGGGAATTTCATGACAGGTTGATCTGATTCCCACTTTCAAGGCCATGTTCCCGGGAAGTTTGCATGGGGAACAAGTAGGTGTGGAAGACAACAATAATGGTAGCAACAACAAAGAGAACCATTGTACCTCCATTAATCGGAAAGTCAATTGGTTCCAATAATCAACTTGGAAGCCCGAGCGGTGGTGACGTGCCTGACCTAGGATGGAAGCAAGCCAACCTTAGCAAACATCATCTCAACTACTTATTCCATCATTTTCACAGTGCAAATGCCAACCATTCCAAGCAATGTCCGGTGAATGAGCAAAGAACTTCCACAAAGTGCCAACTATTTCATGATGCAAGTGTCCATCAACCAATTTTTCTACCATACACACCGCCGAAAAGACGGTATATCACAACACCCCGAGAGTTCACGCTACAAGCCCGTATGTGGCGAAGGATGATATGATTGGCGTGATCAATCAACTTCATGACAGACATCTCGACCCTCGGAGTTGGACTTTACTCCTCCTTACCACCGCACACATTCGGAGGCAACCTTACCCAACGGGTATATTGAGCAGCCCCATGATTTCAAAATACAACGGGGAAAAAGGAAATGCTAGGGAACATATTGCCGAGTTTGTAGAGTCGATGTCTCCGTGGCTCGGATATGATGAAGTGAACAACCACAACTTGTTGATGCGGGAATTCAACAAGACTTTGTGGATAGTGCCTTTAGTTGGTACTACAATTTGGAGAAGGGGGTCAGATCCATGATTGGGATGACTTAAAATTACAATTTTCAAGAAATTTTTCTATATGCGTAAACAGGTAACCATTGTGGAGCTTATGCGGTTCAAGCGAAACCGAATGAGGAGTTGTCGATTATGTTGTGAGGTTGGGGCCCGAGCACGAGAGGTGTGCAGAGCCAATTAAAGAAAAGAACTTGGTTAGTATATGCAACAATGGTGCTTTTAGACGCCTTCAAGCCCCACCTCATTACAAAGCTTGTGATTCATTTGCGACCCTCTCATCTTTTGCACAAGACTTGGGAGGAATCATGACATTTCCCTGACCATGCGATGGTTACATGGAAAAGCAAGAGGAGAAGAACAGAAGTAGCTTTGGTGATTCTCATCAAAACCACAAGGGGGCAAGAGGGAGAAGAATGAGAAAATTGAGCGAAGCGAGAGAAAAGCATGGTGACAAGTATTCTAGAATGCCGATTAGGAGGCTATTACATGCGGCGAGAAGGCATTGAGGAGCATGTCTGAACAATGGGTTGAGCATGGAGTGGTGAAGCCTCCAAGACCCCGGTTGGTTATAAGCGGAAGAGATGAAAAGAAGCCAGGACTTACATGTATACCACCAATCACGCAGGACATTCCACTATGGATTATATCTGCGGAGGATATACCATGAGAAGGCGGCGACGGGGAGATTGAACTAGGAGAAGAAAGCGTGTAACACTATCACCCATGGTTCAATCCCGAAGTCATGAACCCAAATCTGGCTCTACCATCGAAAAACTACGAACTAGGATGAATTAAAAATCCACCCAAGATGGTGGTCCACCAAAAATGGCGGTTTAAGTCCTCAAGAGTATCCCTTACCAAGTAATTGGATGACCAAGGTTGGAGGCACAAGAATTGATGAATTAAAATATATATATTTATATATATATATATATATATATAATCCACCCAAGATGGTGGTCCACTCTAAATGGTGGTCAAGTCTCGTAGATCGCACTTGCCAAGAAATTGGACGACCCAGTGACGAGGCACCCGATTTCAAGTCCTCGTGAACCGCGACTTGCCAAGAAAGCTGGACGACTCAGTGATGAGGCACCCGATTTCAAGTCCTCGTAGGCGTGCACTTGCCAAGAAATTGGATGACCCAAGTGACGAGGCACTCGAGTGTTACACTTTATCATTAAAAGTGAATGAGGCACGACTATAAGTCCTTAGACCAAAAAAGTTATACTTTTAACTTTAAAAGTAATCGAGGCACGTTATAAGTCCTCGAACCGAACAAGTTATACTTTCAACTTCAAAAGTAATCGAGGATTTATTATTTGAAGCGTTATGCTTTTCGTTAAAAGCAATTTTGTTATCAATAAATTGTCAAACTTCCACTTATGCTTGAATATTTTTTCTAATCTCTTAAAAAAAAAAAAAAAAGGAAGTATAGATTCAAGTGTTAGTTTGCATAAAAAAAAAAAACAACATGTTTTTCTTGAATAGATTCATGTTTCTTTGTTTTATGAGGCCTATTGGTGTCTTGGAGTCTTAATTGAACAACTTAAGATTCAATGTTAAATATTGAGTTTTAAAGAATTGTTCAAATTAAAGGCAATCAATAAGGATAAAAGAAACTACAATTTGATAAATGAAATATATATACATAAATTTTACGATCTGAAATGAAAAAAAAATATGAAAGTTTATGATCTAAAGGCCGTGACTGTCGAACTAAAGAGAAGGGAATAACTAAAGCCTTCAAGTCGACAATGGTGTGGTACCATGAGCCTTCAGTATTAGAGGCTATCGAGCCTTCAAGGTCTTGGGTAGTGACTCGATTTCCCAAAAGCTTGGTCTTCAATTTATGTATGTCATCTTGAAGCTCTAAAGTTTACATAAAGTAAGTCATCCTCAAGGAGGCGTGAAGTGACTTTTCGAGCGAAGTGCAACAACATGATGATTGGAAATAAAAGATCCAACCTAGCATAGAAGGAGACACGTCCAAGGAAAGTTAGGAGATACCTAGATATCCTTGAAGAGATCCTCTAGGGCTTGCCCTCCCAGGTTTGCTCCCTAGAGGTTCACTCTCCCAGGACTTTTGTTTTCAAGGCTTGCAAAACATCAAGCTTCAAGAAGTGAAGACTTGACACTTAAAAATATTTTATACGATCATCTCACCAAAGGCGTGACTCACGCACAGGGGCAAATGCTTCTTGGTAGATGACATGGACATCCTCTAGAGTTGGGGTGAACTCCCCCAGCGATGACAAATGTACATGTAGAAGAACACCAACGTGAAATCAAGGCGGTAAAAGCATCCGCATGGGATATGAAGATCCTGCATAATTGAATGCAACGCAAAATTTCGCCCTTCTTGGTATATCCACATAATCGAAATTTGAGAACCTCGTCGGTCCAATGTTGCCACCCTCGATTGGATAAGTCGGATATGAAATGAATGGGATTTGTAGGGGTATTCTGTTTTTATACACATACGAGGAATCTGAAGCGTAAGCAGGGGAAAGCTATCTAAACTTGCGTAAGCCGTGAAGCATATAGAAATAAGCACGCTTTCTCGGGAGGAGGAAAGGTTAGACGATCATAATTCTTCACTTACTCCGAGAAAGCGTTAGAAGACCCATAAAGGGAGCCTTTCACCGATCGGTGATGAAAGGAACCTCCTTAGTAGTTTTAGGTTGCGTGGAGCGTTCACTTTGGAGTTGGCTGCAACAAGAAAATATAACATGAGAATTCTAGAAACAAAGAAAGAAAGTGAATGAGCATTTGAAATTAAGTGCTTACCATAACAAGAGAGAGGGTATGAAACTTAAATAAGAAGATTGGATTTGGGAAAGGAAGATCACGGACACCTTGGATTGGAAAGGAAGATCATGAACACTGAAAGAAGAAAAAGAGCACAAGCATTAGGAGCCATTCAAATAAAAAGGGTAAAAGAAGAGCGGGAAATGTGAAAAGGAGGCCATTAGGTCGGTTCCCTAAGGTTGACCCGTAGGATTTAGCCACCTAAGGAGCTCTCCCTCTTACATTTAACTTCTCCTTACTCGTCGAATCAACTGATTGGAATGAATGCTACTTCACGGAACATCCGAACTAAGATCCTTATTAAGGTGAAATGGCTGGAATAAATTCTTCCTCCTTGCGATGTTATCCTTTCTTTTCAAAATATCCAGAGCCAATGACCTTGTTAAGGTGAAATGGCTCGGAATAAACTCTTCTCCTCATGGGGTTGTCCTTTCTTTCAAAATATCCAAGAGCGAGGACCTTGTTAAGGGAAATGGCTGGAATAAATTCCTCCTCCTTGCGTTGTTCCTTTCTTCCGGAATATCCAGAGCCAATGACCTTGTTAAGGTGAAATGGCTCGAAATAGATCTTTCCTCCTTGCGGTGTTCCTTTCTTCCGGAATATCCAAGAGCCAATGACCTTGTTAAGGTGAAATGGCTCGGAATAAATCCTCCTCCTTGCGGTGTTGTTTTCTCTTTGAGAATATCCGAGCCAAGATTCTGTTAAGGTGAAATGGCAGGAAAAGAAAAACTACAATCACACGAAAAGAAATCGATGAAACAATTAAGAAAAAATTAAACAAAAAACATCAACCAACAAACAAACAATCAATCGACAAAATAAAATAATTATACATGAAAAGAGTTTCGAAATTTCAACTAAATAAAAGAATTATGAAAATAAAGATTTTTCTTGAAAGTAAGTCACCTTCAACAATCGAAACGAATTATGAATTAGAGGCGGTTATAATCAATTTCCCTCGCCTAAAAAAAAAAAAAAAATATATATATATATATATATATATATATATATATACTAGGTCTCGAATTTGTCAGTGCAAATGAGGTGATTTCTATCCCAAGAGAATTGATTGTTGATGGTCTTATGGGTTATTGTGAAGAAGAGATGGTGGAATATCTTCTCTTTTATTTTCAGACCACGAGGAGCCTTTGGACGCTTGTGTTCTCATTGAATCATTGTGTAGAATCACTTGGGTAATGCCAGGATCGATCAAGAATGACGGGAAGGAGTGGAGAAGGCTACGTGACTTGATGACTCATGGGATATAGCAGATAGTTTGAAAGGAACCAAATAATTGGCATTGGGAAAGCAAAGTGGGGTTAATCATGTTCATTCTTTTCATGGGTTTATTTTCTTTTAGTTTCATGAGGTGTTAATCGATAGTCATTGGATGAGGTGAAGGCATGTATATAGCTTCAACGGATCTTTCTTATGGCAAAAAAAAGAAAGACACGATAATTAATCATGGAGCAACAGGACCTCTCAAAATAAGATAAGTAAATATTTTATTTATTTATTTATATATTTTATTTTTTGAAAAAATAAAATAAGATTTTATTTTATTTTATTTCAAAAAAAAAAAAAAAATAGGGTTCTACTAAAGATTCAAAAAAAAAAAATGGTTACCTCATTTTTGTATAGGGTTTGAAAAAAAAAATAAAATAAAAATAAAATAAAATAAATAAATTGGACTAAGGGTTTGTGTATAGAACTTTGGCGTGAATAGAAAGGGACTATGGCTATCATGCATAATCATATGATTTTAGTTTATTTAATATGATTTTATGATTTTGATTTGTTTAAAAAAAAAAAATCTCTTTTCAAATTAAGAAAGATTTGATTTGATTTTTCAAAATAAAGAAAGATTTAATTTCAAAAAAATAAAATTAAGATTTGATTTTATAAAATTAAGATTTGATTTTATTTTGGAAATAAAAATTAATTTTGATTTGATAAAAGGAAAGACTTGGTGTATCAAGATAAAAAAAAAAATTTATTAGGAAGATTATTGCATATATATATATATATAAGGAGTAAGATCCTATGGGTTTTAATTATAAATGTATCATATGACATGATTATTACTTTTATAAAAGTCAATCAATTATGCATACATATAGATTATAAAACAATATTTTATATATTAGCTCCATTGAGCCTTTGAGCATGCCTATATATCTTTAGGGAATTCTATATAAAGTTTGTTGTATCATACTATACGAGTACTACTCTAATTAATTATTAATAAGTATGTGTTGAATTTGATAAAAAAAAAAAAAAAAAAAAAAAAAAAAAAAACTCATGAATTGCTAATAAAGTTCTCCCTAGGAGATTAGCGATTCTTGAAAATATATATGAACGAGGGAATATTTTATGGGGTCTTACAATTTGGAAATTACATGGGTAATTGTGATAAATATAAGGAAATTAACTAGACAATTAGAAGGCGTTCTTTTAATTTACACCTTCAATCATAACTAGAGAATTATATGCATGGGATATAGGATTTGTCATTTGTATATCTATTTTATAAATTGAGGAAAAGAGTTTGTTTATCATTTCTGACTGACCCAAGCATCATACCATTATTCTAGAGTCCTTCTCATAATATTACTTATGGAAAGTTAGAATTATAGCCAATCAAAAAGATGCCTTGATTCAATCATTTTAGTATCCTAACTTGCAGAACTTTTATTTTATTTTATATGGAAATATTTTGCAATGACCAATCACAGTTTCACAAGGAATTCCTGTCAAAGCTAAAATAATGATTTGGTTTTGAAAATGAAGCTCACGTTCACGGGAAGAATTTAGCTCATTTTTCACTTTGAATTGTAAATGTGTTGATTTTTAAACTTGTCGATTCTTCATGATTGTTTCATTTGTTTATCTTCCCGAAGCTTCACTACCACTATTACTCTGCAATTGCTTCTTTTTCCCCTTTAGTTTTTTTTTTTTTTTTTCGTCTTCTTTCTCTAAAATACATGTCCAGCAAAATCAATTGCTAATTTTCTATACTTGTCTAGTGGAATCAATTCCTGTCAATCCCCATAAATGACTACGCGGTATCACCAATTAAGGTGAAAAGATCTTGCGTTTAAAAAAATAATAATATTATTATTATTTTATCAAATTAAATTATTCTTATTTAAAAAAAAATATTTCTCGATTTTCAAAAAATATTTTCGTAAAATAATTTCTTCCTAATTTTATTTTATAAGTATATAAATAAAAATAATTTGATTTTGTTTCCAAAATAATAGGAATGATTTGATTTTCTATAAAGAAGGATTTGATCTTATTTACAAATCAAAATAAGATTTGATTTTATTTGACAAATATATAATTTATTTTGATTTAGTTTGATATATGTATATATATACATATAAAAATTAATTAGGGAAACAAATATTATGCAAGGTTTGGAAAGATTTGATAGAGGATTTCCAAAGATATATTGGGAGAACTCCCATAGGTTACGTCTCCTATGATTTTTTGTTTTCAGGACTTGCAAGATCGAGCATTTTTCAGAAAATTAAAGCAGTATTCACAGAGTTAAAGTATTTTGCACGATCGTCACTCCAAGGACGCGACTCTCGCGCAGGGGGCAAATGTGGGCCCAAGTGCAAATTAGGGTTCAATTGACCTAATTGAATTAAATGCACAAATTAAGGTTCGTATTATGATTAAATGGAAAGACGGAAGAGCCGAAAATAAAGAAGCAAGATCTGAGAGAATCTTTCACGTGTCCCGAGGCAGAAGCACGTGGAGGTGACTCATTTTGGGAATTGATTGAGGGATTGGATTGGTGGCTAGAAAGGCAGGACGATCTGGGCATTACTTTGATGACTAAGGGTAAATTTGGAATTTCTCAGGGGACATGTGCCTATCACATGACCACTCTCCAAAAACCCTATAAATATCTCTTCCACTTCATTGGGAAGGGGACTTCTCTGGGGACTGAAGACTTGGACTCTTGGAAGATCAAAGGGACCCTTTTGGTGACTTAAAGGCTTGGAATTCCACCTAAAAGCACCAAAGGGGTTTGGACATTCTCTCAACTTGAAGGACTCAAGAAGGCTCTTGGAATCCCTGTTACCCTAACACGGTTCCGGATTCTAGGGGTTACGCCACGCGTCGTTAGATAATCGCCCACTGTCGTTCTCCTCTTGATCAATCAATCAATTCCAGTACTTTTCGTGGATTTCTCTCCTCCTCAGCCAACACGAAACCCTAACCCTAGCAAGGTACGATTTCCTTGCCCACAGGAAGAAAGCGATCAGTCATTAATTGCAGTTATAAGGTCATTCTAAAAAGGACTTCTACTTCTAGTTGGATTCGAGTGGATATGACTTTTATAAATACAGCAACAAGTAAGGATTAGAAAACATAATAGCATATGACACAAATAAACACTTTGTACTCTCCATATTATTATAGTGAATTTTTCTCTCCCCGAGGTTTTTTTTAATTGGATTTCCACATAAATTTTTGTGTTCATATTTTATATCTCTTTGTTTATATTTATGTAAATGTATCTCGTGAGTTTGATTTCACAATAATACTCCATCTATCGTTAGCGCTGTTTTAACATGCTGTTTTGGTGATTTTTTCAGGTGTTAACATTTAATATATAGGAGCATAGGTGGAAAACAATGTCTGATTAGTACAAACAGGACATGTGGCTCCAGCGTCAAGCCATCAATCAAGGATATTTGGAGCGCTCTTTACATTAGATACCATATCAACAAAATTTTTGACAACATATTAACCTACTCCTTTGGTCCCTGATTCGTCGTTCTTGTCTTTTGCTCCCTTCTCCTTTGATAGTGCTCTACACTCGGCTGCACTGCAAATTAAAGTGACCTGGTCTGCCACAGTTGTAACATGATATCCATTTCTTAATTTCTCTCTCATTTCTTTATTTTGTACCTTCAGATTTTGAGATCCACCTTTCTTCTTTTCATGGTTTCTTTTGAGATTGAGAGTTGGCAATTGGCTCTACGCACCAGATTTACAAAAACTTCTTGTTGTGCAAGCAGTTCAATATATCTGGGAACGATATATCCTGAGACTCATCTTCCATCTGAATGTACTGCCTCAAGTCTTTAAGCGAGACATGTGTTTTCCTTCTGCGCATCTCCATGGCAAAGTTCAACCATGATGGTGGAAGCTTGTCGATGATGCATCCTGCAACAAAAGTCTTGCCAAGTTTTATCTTTTTATCATTTAGCTTGATCACGGAAGTCTCAAGCTCCTTGACTTGGGGAAAGATAGTCTTTCTGTGTAGGGAATTTTATACACATGCTATTTATATATTTACACAAAATATATAAAAGAATCAAAGTCATATCTCTTGAAGCATGAAATATCTTTAATGCGGAACTTTCCATCTTCAAATCTCATGTCTAGAAATTTGTATGTCAAATGCGTCTTTGACAACTTCTCTTCCTCTTTGTATTGTTGTTCCAAGGCCGTCCAAATTTCTTTAGTTGTAGCTTTGCCATAATAAATTTTAGCAAGACAACTTAACAAATAACTCTTGCAAAATTCATTATCTTGTTCCCATTGATCGATCTTCCATATTTATAGAACCTTGACAACAGTGTAAAAACTTTAGTAGTTGTATTCTGAATACAACTTTATGTCTCCAAGCACTAAAATTAGAACCTTCAAAGGTCTCGAGTTTAATGCACTCATGTCCCAAAGGCTTTGCAATAGACTCCAAATTAAATTAACAAGGAAAGATTTCACCGAATTTGTTAACCATGAAGTACAAAATTTTTATGCGTTTGTTGAACACGGTGCTTAGCCCTACTCCTCCAATGCATAGATCTGACGATCAAACCGTCTTCAGAAACAAGAAGTGAGTGTTGATGTGCTCACTTATCTCTCCGATCCCTTTATACTTGCTCTTGCCAACTACTTTTTTATACTATCTGAATGGCATGTTCCTGCCCTTATTTATAAGGTGCATGGCAGTTTGTTCGGTCCATTACTTAAGACCAAGGAAAACTAGACTTGTTCAAGTAGCATGCCGCCTTATTAGCCGACTAGTACAAGCTGCTGCATAGAACATTACATAGCTACGATGCAAACTCATACACCATACATGTAGCCACCAAATTTAGCCGATAACATCGAGTCTTAATGGTTAAACAAATTAAAAGTCAACTTAATTTTATATATTAGACTAATTTGTAATTGGCCCAATTTTGTTTCTCATTAAGAATAATTTGAAAATTATTCTAACAAATCGAAGAAACATAAACTTTTTTGAAAGTGTGCCCTATTCTATTTTACGTTTTTCAAATATTTAACTAATAATAATATATGCACTATATATATGACGACATAATAAAAAACATTATTCCATCCGTCCCAAATTAATTTCTTTCGATTTTGAGCTTTTTTAAAGTCAAATTGATTAATTTTAAAACTAATTTTTTACTATTTTTCTAAAATATAGGTGAAGAAATTATAACCAAAAGAAAATATATAAAATTTATTACTAACCCCAATTTTTATAATTTTAGAAATATATTTATACATGCTTAATTATTAATTCTAAAAATAGTCAATTTGACTTTAAAAAGTCAAAACTGAGCAATTAATTTGGGACGGAGGGAGTATTAGCTTTGTTTGGTTGGTGTTATAATTAATGAGATTTGTTATGAAAGTTAATTATTCAAGAACAAGGGAATACACTAACAAAACAATCAAGATTCACATATTTTTTGGGAAAGGAGTGTAATAATTCTCCTTATATTAATTACAAAGTAAAACGACATTATAAATTGCATCATTAGTTTTGTCAATATTATAAAAATCGAGTCATTATAAAAATTAAACGCGATAAAATATAACAGAGATGATATTTTTATTTAAACACGAGAAATCGTCTATATAAAGTCAACGCAACGCGAACATAGTTACTTTTCACACATAATTTGAAACATTCTTATCCACATATGTGAATACGAATATAAATTGGTTGTATTACCATTTACGTGTCAAATTTTAATCATCTACGCTTAATTGTAATCTCCTAAAACGTGGGATTCTCGACTCCTCATTTATTGTCGATTATCAAATTTTCTTATACGATCGCTTTCCAACTAGAATTAGGTATTTGCTAATGGATGATGCCTACTAAAATAACGAAAACAATGAGTATTCAAGTTGATATGCCTCCGGGGATGGAGAAACTTTGGTATTGTAACACCATCAAGAACTTAAAGATTGGTTATTCAAAATGGTTTCTCATAAGTTTTGTTACGAATTTATTAAAAACATTTTCACTAAGAAAGTACTAGCTAGCTATTAACGTACCTACGATATTGAGATTTAATACATAAATATTTAGTGAATATATTAAAACTTGTTTACGTAGTTGTATTGTTTACCTTCTAAACTAAAGGCTTAAAGCAAGGTATGGGTTTTCTGAATCAAAGAATTACTTACATCAAAGCTAATCAAATTAGCTTTAAAATGTTTGTCTAGTTTAGATTAAACCTATGAAGAAAAGAGGTACAATAATAATAATAATAATAATAAAATCTCTACAAAAAAGAGATTAAAATGCTTAGTGCAGTTTAGATTAGTAACTTATTTTCAAAAATAATGTAATAAATCTTTGTAATTAATGAATTGATTGTAATTATTGTGCTATAAGATACAAATATTGTTTGAATTAATCATTTATTTCACAAGAATAAGACAAAATTAACAAGTGAATTGTGAATGTGATGCAATAAACGATTAAGAAAATAACAAAAGAAATGAAGAGTACTATTTATTGGTTTAATTTAAGATCATTTACATTACTATTACGTACGTCAAAAGTAACGTAATAAAAATTAAAAATGATATAATCGACTTTATGATAATAAAAATTCAATTAATCTTAGTCAAAATATATTTATTTTATAATAATAGTACTATACAATCTCAAATTAAATAAAATATTTACATTATTTACTCATATTTTTGCGTAATCTTTTTATTTATAAAATTAAATTTTACTAAAAATTTGAGATAAACTAAATTTAAGCCCTTAATTTCTTTAATTTCAAAATGAAAGTATTATTTAAGCACTTTTTTATATATAAAAAAAATTATTAGGATGATTTAAACGTACATATAATTTTTTCAAAAGAACAAAAACTAAAGGTCAGATAATATATATATTTGCTAATTTGACACTCGATCAAATAATATTAATTTTATATAGAGAATAAAAAGTTAGTAGTATAAAACATGGGCAAAGGTGCAAAAAAGTCCCTGATGTTTATACGGATGTTCCACTTCCACTCTAAACTATTTTTTTTTTCAAAAGTACCATTAACGTTTCGTGACAGGCTTAAATTAGGGCAAAAGTTAAAAAATCCCTGATGTTTATACGGACGTCCCACTTCCACCCTAAACTAATTAGAATATTATCATATCAAATATGTAAGACCCCGAATTTTATGAAATAAAAGTATTCAATTTTTCTTATAATTACTATTCAGTAAATGGTTAAATTGATAAAAGTTAAAGTTAAGGGTGATATATGAATTTTTTCAAAATACAAGTGGTTATAAAATATTCATTGTTGTCGGGGAATATTCGTTTGGTCGTGGAATATTATTCTTTACGTCTGGGAATATTAAATGCAATAGTTGCTTGATCATTTGTGGGCCCTATAACAAAATAAGCTGTCGAATGAAGAAAGCGACAAGTTTGAGTTTTTATAAATAACGGGCGTAGTTATTCTTGTTACTTTTGTTGGAATACCTGGTGGTTAAAATACAGTAATATGCGTTGTTACACAGTAGCACACGGTATTGCACAGTATTTTGAATTATTGAATCCTTACGTAAGAAGGCACTACTCAATAATTGTTACAGTAATTACTGTTCAATATTTTATTTTATTGATTCAATAATTGCTACGTTGATATTTTATATTATTGTTGTTTCAATAATTGTCACTGCACAATATTTCCCATTATCAGATCAATAATTCATATTATTCGAATAATATTATTAGATAGCATTATTGGCAATGTCTAGAAAGTTACATCGAGGAGAGGTTTGGTCACCTAATTGCATGGCCGATAAGGAGAAATCCTTATTGGAAAGCCCCTCTTTCTGAGGAGCGGCTGGTTGTCATAATTATGATTACGTAATATTATTTGTGAATAATTAATTATTGATTTATATGATAAGGAAATATTTATTTGATGTGGATATAAATGATGGATTTATTTATGTGGTTATAAATGAAGGAATTAATGTTGAGATATTTTATCAAGTATTTTTATCGGAATGAAGATATTAAAAATTAAACCGGTGTTTTTAAGATATATTGCGTGAGTTATAATTTTTAATCAAATAGTTGGATCGTTGTAATTTTTGGATATGTTATACATATATATGTTGAGTATATGTCCACAAATTTTGAACCGTTAAAAATGAGCGTATGATTTGTTATGAATTTTAAGAGGTGAATGGTTCAAAATTGTTGAAGTATCCGAATTTAGCATTTTGGTGGAAAATTCTAGAATTGAGTGAGCCCCACTTGTGGTTGGTGAAGAAAAATGCTGAATTTTATTTCAAATGTGGTGGGTGGGAATAGTAGCAGGTAAAGCCATCAGGTTGCAGGTCAAGTCTGCTAAAATTTTCCTATAAATAGAGGGCTAAGTTAGAATTGAAAATCACACCAGAAACATAAGTTTTCTCTCTTTTTCTCTCTAGATTATTGAGTGTATTTTGTGAGTATTTAGATACTTGGTGAGTTGATATTCATCGGTCTGCAAGTTTCCTTCACGTCATATCAGATATCCGATCGGAAGTCTTTTCTTTTGAGGTAAGGGATAGTAAGGGATATTATTTTTTTTGTAATGATATTATTTCTTCAATATCATTATGCTGAAATGTTGATCTGAAGTTTTTATCAAATTTGAAACTTTTTCATGTCGGGGTTACTATTCATGGGTTACTATTCACGAGTTACTATTCACGATTCTATTATTCATGAGTTTATTCACGAGTTACTATTCACGAGTACTATTAAATGAAGCGTGAAGATATTTTTTTGTGGAATTTCTATCTTTTGGTGTGAGTTATTCTTATTCACATTATACGGCACTATTCACGAATCTGACGACTATTCATAGAAAAATGAAAATTTTCTTTTCGTCTAAAATATCTATTCTGGATACTAGCTTTGATTGTATCCATGTTTTGATCATTCTTGAATTTTACACCACTAGGATTATTTTGAGGTATTTTTGGATGTATAGATTAGGAGTTATGGATTTTATGAGAAAAGACTATTTTAAAAGTAACTATTTATAACTCCTTGCGGTTAACTCCAAAATTGATGAAATTTTTTATTGAGAGTACATCTATATAATATCGGTGTATTACTGTGAATTTCGAAATTTTTGGATAAAAGTACAATTTATGATAAATGTTTAAATATTTGGTGGTTTTGGCCATATGAAAAATAGTAAATGAATTTTTAAAATTTCGAGAAAAATATATATTCAATATGGGACTATTTTATGCTAAATCCCGGAAAAGAAATATTTTTAGAAGCTGATTTGGTATTTTTCATGAAAATGTTCTAGTTATGAGCAAATGAATTAAATATGTTATGTGAAGTAAGAAAATTAGAAAATATGATTTTATGGTTTGAGAATCATATATGAGGTATATATGCAGATTTTTATGAGGGTTTTAGTTATTGGTGATGAAATTTTATGAGTTTGGCATTTTATGATGATTAAATGCATTAATTAGTAAAGTGTAAACAATTTAATTAAATTGTTTATAAGTTTGAGAAATGATTAAAATATTATTATAATATGAATAATATTAGATTATGAGATTTCTAAGTGATTTATAACATTTGGATTAAGGTGTTATAAATATGGATATGAATTTTATTATGAAACTTTATCTTTTAGGTATCGAGGTTACTTATGCGTATATACGGGACTATGTACGAATACGGGTACTATTCACAACAAATTGGTTTCTTCTCCGACCAAATTATCGTTTATTTATGAATCTTACTCTTGAAATTAAAACCATGTTTTGATTATATTATTTTATATAACATTCTTATAACCCTAATGATGATATTTCTCTTTGACTTGAGTGTAAAGATGGGTAAATTATTGGTATGATCGTGACCATAGGTTCTCTTTGGCGATAGTGCAAAAGTTGAATTGTTGTTGGTAGTATGATCATGACCATTGAATTTACAATTGAATATTTTTTAGCTTAAGTGCAAAGGTGAATTGATCAACATGGTTATAATTATTGTTATATAACTTACGAAATGATTATGTATTTATTTGAGATATGAATATCTTTGGCCAGTAGTGCAAAGATGGCTTGTTGTTGAATATCTTTGCTTTGTAGTGCAAAGATGAATTATTGATGAATATCTTTGGCTTGTAATGCAAAGATGACTGTTGTTGAATATCTTTGCTTTGTAGTGCAAAGATGAATTATTGATGAATATCTTTGGCTTGTAATGCAAAGATGACTTTGTTGTTGAATATCTTTGCTTTTGTAGTGCAAATATGAATTATTGATGAATATCTTTGGCTTGTAATGCAAAGATGACTTGTTGTTGAATATCTTTGCTTTGTAGTGTAAAGATGAAGCTGTTGATGAATATCTTTGGCCGTAGTGCGAAGATGAATTTATTAGTATGATTATGAGCGAGGCTGTGATTTGGTATAACCATGATATTTGATGTTTTTGGGTAAAGGCGGTTGATGAAAATTATCTTTCGATCCGGATGAGAAGAGGAATTTAGAATTACAATTATGATTATGAGTTATTCATATAATTGTGGAAAGGAGGCATTGATTGATGTTCTGAGGATAAAACATTGTTGGTGGACTTTTAACATGGAGAAGATAATAGACTTTATTGTCTATTTGACTCTTCTAATGGATTGCTTCGTTCATTTGCAACTATGGTTGAAAAGTTTTATCATCTACCATATGTTCTAAATCTACGATTCATTCTTGATGAAGACTATTGATAATTTATTTATCTTTAGTCATAATATTCTTTTCTTGAGCTAGTTGTGCTCACCCTTTTGTTTCACAATTCCTTTCGGAGTTATAAAAGTGTATTTGGGTTGGCGGGGATAACAAGGAATAGAAGCGGTGGTCTATAGTTGTTGAGGTTCTCCCTAAAGAGTATGAAAATAATTTTATTGAGGGCTTTAGTGTGTTGTATTTTATACATCATTTAATAGTTATTTTGGTGAATTAAATAGGGTGAACCCGACTTTGGAACCCAATTTTGAAGGTGTTTTGTCACTATCATAATACAAGATGTCTAATGACATACAAACTCTTGTATATCATAAGACATGGTTGTGATAATGATATGTCAAGAAGACTTCGCCATTGGGAAGAATATGATAGTAATCTTCTCGTTTTTCTTTGGGGTCTATTAGGTCAACCAAGGATAATTCTGGCCATATGATATCTACCATAACCTAAAAGCATGGCCTCCAGTATGTCGACGAAGGTTTCTTGAGCACTTCCCAAAGATTCTAATTTTTAAAAGCAGTTTTTGACTATACCTTTATGTAAGGTGTCATTGTAACGTCTTCTGATTGATATATTTTTGTATCAAACTCACGACATATGTGTTGTTGTATTTTGCACGACAATTGTTGTAATAAAGTTGTAGTTGTTTTTACGTACCATGTATTTGGCGACTCGAGAATGGGTTGGATGGAATGGACCTATTTTGGGGTCGTTACATTTGGTATCGAGCTATAAGTAAAAGAGCCCGAGCCCTCTCATTGGTGACTTCTGTTGATGGGGATGCACCGCAAAGCGACTCTCCGTGGGACGCCAGATTCTGGGTGGCAAACTGATAGGTATCAATGTGAGGTGCTGACACAAGTTGGTGTCCAGAGTTACATTTGGTATCAAAGCTTAGGGATATGATCTCTGGCGGAGATCGGGATTAGAACTAAGAGGGAGAGATGAGTAAATCCTTGCTAGTGTGTCTACCTAAGCTTATTTGTTGGTCAATCATAATATCGGGATATTATGTGATATATTAATTTATTCAATTAACCCTTGTTTTGAAGTTGTATTCTAGAATGATATCCGAAATACGAGGAGATGAGCAATGGAGAAATCATGATGGCGGGAAAGATGAAATCGAAATGAAAGCAAGGTATTCTCAACTCTTTGAAATACGAAGTGCGTAAATTTAGGGGACGAAATTTCATAAGGAGGGAGATTGTAAGACCCGAATTTTATGAAATAAAAGTATTCAATTTTTCTTATAATTACTATTCGGTAAATGGTTAAATTGATAAAAGTTAAAGTTAAGGGTGATATATGAATTTTTTTTTCAAAATACACAAGTGGTTATAAAATATTCATTGTTGCCGGGAATATTCGTTTGGTCGTGGAATATTCTTTACGTAGGGAATATTAAATACGGACAGCCTTGATCATTTATGGGCCCCATAACAAAATAAGCGTCGAATGAAGAAAAGCGACAAGTTTGAGTTTTTATAAATAATTGGCGTAGTTATTCTTATTAACATTGTTGGAATACACGGTGGTTAAAATACGATAATATGCGTTGTTACAAAGTGGCATACGGTATTATTATGATATTTTGAATTATTGAATCCTTACGTAAGAAGGCACTACTCGATAATTGTTACGATAATTCTTTATTCAATATTTTATTTTATTGATTCAATAATTTGCTACGTTGATATTTTATATTATTGTTGTTTGATAATTGTCAACTTTGCCTGATATTTCCCATTATCGGATCAATAATTCATATTATTTGAATAATATTATTAGATAGCATTATTGGCAATGTCTAGAAAGTTACATCGAGGAGAGGTTTGGTCACCTAATTGCGGCCGATAAGGAGAAATCCTTATTGGAAAGCCCCTCTTTCTGAGGAGCGGCACTGGTTGTCATAATTGTGATTACGTAATATTATTTGTGAATAATTAATTATTGATTTATATGATAAGGAAATATTTATTTGATGTGGATATAAATGATGGATTTATTTATGTGGTTATAAATGAAGGAATTAATGTTGAGGTATTTTATCGGTATTTTTGTCGGAATGAAGATATTA
This sequence comes from Panax quinquefolius, assembly GCA_020205615.1. Taxonomy (NCBI): domain Eukaryota; kingdom Viridiplantae; phylum Streptophyta; class Magnoliopsida; order Apiales; family Araliaceae; genus Panax; species Panax quinquefolius. Next base: position 7,041,106 of record CM035157.1, read on the forward strand.
AAAAATTAAACCGGTGTTTTTGAGATATATTGCGTGAGTTATAATTTTAATCAAATAGTTGGATCGTTGTAATTTTTGGATATGTTATACATATATATGTTGAGTATATGTCCACAAATTTTAAAACCGTTAAAATGAGCGTATGATTTGTTATGAATTTTAAGAGGTGAATGGTTCAAAAATTGTTGAAGTATCCGAATTTAGCATTTTTGGTGGAAAATTCTAGAATTGAGTGGAGCCCCACTTGTGGTTGGTGAAGAAATGTGCTGAATTTTATTTCAAATGTGGTGGGTGGGAATAGTAGCGAGTAAAGCCATCAGGTTCTTGAGTCAAGTCTGCTAAAATTTTCCTATAAATAGAGGGCTAAGTTAGAATTGAAAATCACACGAAACATAAATTTCTCTCTTTTCTCTCTAGATTATTGAGTGTATTTTGTGAGTATTTAGATACTTGGTGAGTTGATATTCATCGGTGCAAGTTTCCTTGAGCGTCATATATCAGATATCACATCGGAAGTCTTGCTTTCTTTTGAGGTAAGGGATAGTAAGGAATATTATTTTTTTTGTAATGATATTATTTCTTCAATATCATTATGCTGAAATGTTGATCTGAAGTTTTTATCAAATTTGAAACTTTTTCATGTCGGGGTTACTATTCATGGGTTACTATTCACGAGTTACTATTCACGAGTTACTATTCATGAGTTCTTATTCACGAGTTCTCTTATTCACGAGTTCTATTATGAAGAAGCGTGAAGATGTTTTTTTTGTGGAATTTCTATCTTTTGGTGTCGAGATTCTTATTCACGTATACGACTTTATTCACGATATCTGACCACTATTCACGAATACGGACTATTCATAGAAAAATGAAAATTTTTCTTTTTCGTCTAAAATATCTATTACGGATACTAGCTTTGATTGTATACATGTTTTGATCATTCTTGAATTTTACACCACTAGGATTATTTTGAGGTATTTTTGGATGTATAGATTAGGAGTTATGGATTTTATGAGAAAAGACTATTTTAAAAGTAACTATTTATAACTCCTTGCGGTTAACTCCAAAATTGATGAAATTTTTATTGAGAGTACATCTATATAATATCGATTGTACTCTGTGAATTTGAAATTTTTGGATAAAAGTACAATTTATGATAAATGTTTAAATATTAAATTGGTTTTGGCCGTATGAAAAATAGTAAATGAATTTTAAAATTTCGAGAAAAATATATGTTCAATATGGGACTATTTTATGCTAAATCCCAGAAAAGAAATATTTTTAGAGCCCGATTTGGTATTTTTTCATGAAAATGTTCTAGTTATGAGCAAATGAATTAAATATGTTATGTGAGGTAAGAAAATTAGAAAATATGATTTTATGGTTTGAGAATCATATATGAGGTATATCTGATTTTTTATGAGGGTTTTAGTTATTGGTGATGAAATTTTATGAGTTTGGCATTTTATGATGATTAAATGCATTAATTAGTAAAGTGTAAACAATTTAATTAAATTGTTTATAAGTTTGAGAAATGATTAAAATATTATTATAATATGAATAATATTAGATTATGAGATTTCTAAGTGATTTATAACATTTGGATTAAGGTGTTATAAATATGGATATGAATTTTATTATGAAACTTTATCTTTTTAGGTATCGAGGTTTCTTATGCGATATCTGGGACTATATACGAATACGAGGTCTTATTCACAACAAATTGGTTTCTTCTACGACCAAATTATCGTTTATTTATGAATCTTACTCTTGAAATTAAAACCATGTTTTGATTATATTATTTTATATAACATTCTTATAACCCTAATGATGATATTTTTCTTTGACTTGAGTGTAAAGATGGGTAAATTATTGGTATGATCGTGACCATAGGTTCTCTTTGGCGATGGTGCAAAAGTTGAATTGTTGGTGGTATGATCATGACCATTGAATTTACAATTGAATATTTTTAGCTTAAGTGCAAAGGTGAATTGATCAACATGGTTATAATTATTGTTATATAACTTACGAAATGATTATGTATTTATTTGAGATATGAATATCTTTGGCCGTAGTGCAAAGATGGCTGTTGTTGAATATCTTTGCTTTGTAGTGCAAAGATGAATTATTGATGAATATCTTTGGCTTGTAATGCAAAGATGACACTGTTGTTGAATATCTTTGCTTTGTAGTGCAAAGATGAATTATTGATGAATATCTTTGGCTTGTAATGCAAAGATGACTGTTGTTGAATATCTCTTTGCTTTTTGTGGTGCAAAGATGAATTATTGATGAATATCTTTGGCTTGTAATGCAAAGATGACTGTTGTTGAATATCTTTTGCTTTGTAGTGTAAAGATGAAGCTGTTGATGAATATCTTTGGCCGTGGTGTGTTGAAGATGAATTTATTAGTATGATTATGAGCGAGGCGTGATTTGGTATAACCATGATATTTGATGTTTCGGGTAAAGGCGGTGATGAAAATTATCTTCGTCACGGATGAGAAGAGAATTTAGAATTACAATTATGATTATGAGTTATTCATATAATTGTGGAAAGGCTGTTGATTGATGTTACGGGGATAAAACATTGTTGGTGGACTTTTAACATGGAGAAGATAATAGACTTTATTGTCTATTTGACTCTTACAATGGATTGCTCGTTCATTTTGCAACTATGGTTGAAAAGTTTTATCATCTACCATATGTTCTAAATCTACGATTCATTCTTGATGAAGACTATTGATAATTTATTTATCTTTAGTCATAATATTCTTTCTTGAGCTAGTTGTGCTCACCCTTTTGTTTCACAATTCCTTTCAAAGTTATAAAAGTGTATTTGGGTTGGAGGGGGGATAACAAGGGAATAGAAGCGGTGGTCTATAGTTGTTGAGGTTCTCCCTAAAGAGTATGAAAATAATTTTATTGAGGGCTTTAGTGTGTTGTATTTTATACATCATTTAATAGTTATTTTTGGTGAATTAAATAGGGTGAAAGCGAACCCGATTTTGGAAGGGTGTTTTGTCACTATCATACAAGATGTCTAATGACATACAAACTCGTGTTATCATAAGACATGGTTGTGCTCATCCACTTCTTTGAGTATATTTACAAGCACTACTATATAATCTTTGTGGCGCCCCAAAATTAGGTATCGTCACCCATCTTGGGTCGCCACTTACATGGTACATAAATTCAAATACAACTTACTAACCTAAGCGTAGTATGCAATCGACATAAAGCGTGAGTTTGAATACAAATATTGTCTACTAGATATTATACAAACTCAAAAGGAGTCCTCATTACAACTATTATCACACTATTTTTCACGAGAATAGTGAGGACTACTAATGCTATCCTCTCGGACCATTACTTCCGTTCCCAGGCTCGTCCCAATTTATGTTCTCATTTCACGAAGAGAAACGGTGAAAAAAAAGGTGAGCTCAACTAGCCCGATAAGAAAAATATTATGACTAAGATAATGCGAGAATAAATTATCATTAGCCTTCAAATGATGTTAAAGCGATAAAATACAATAAACAACCAGTTTAAGCTGCGGTGGAATAATGATCCATTAAAAAAGTCAAGTAGAGAATAAAAGTCTACTATCTTTTGGGTTTTAAAAGGTTTTCATCAATTTTTATCATTTGAGACTCGACAATAATAAACCACCACATCTAATCATCCACATTACCGCGGTCGAGGATTTTCATCAAATTATCAATGGTCATGACTATCTTAGAATCACCCACGGTCATAATCATACCAAAACTATCCATCATTTGCATTACAGGCCCTTTGAGGACTTTTGTCACATCATTTATATCAAGTCGTGATTATCTAGAATGATCCACAGTGGTCATAATCATACTAAGTTCATCTATGCACGTAAGCGAAGATAACATAATATAACATGAGGATGATGACAATGACATAGTAATTCAATAAAACAAGTTCAAGAATTATTTAATCCATGAATTATTAACGTCCAAATTGTCGACATGATCTTTGTTTACGTAGAGTAAAATTCAATAATGATCGGAAGAATATTTCCATGAAAAGATCTTTGGATGAAAACGCAAAATATCGAGGATATTCTACTAATTTCATGGAGTATAGAAGTCAAAGTTTTAACCAATTTGGGTATAATAAAGAATTGAATAACAAAAGAAATCACCGTGTATGCGGTACTTGGCATAGACAGTTATTCAACAGAATAATAATAACGAAACCGGTCGGGTGAAATTCACACGCAAGCGGGATGTTCAATGAGAATAATAAAGATGGAACCGGATCCGGTGTAAAAACACGAGATAGGATATTCAGCAGAATGATAAAGAGCGGAACCAGTCCTGTAAAACACATGACGAGGATGTTCCAACGAGAATAATAAAAAAGCGGAACCGGGTCGATTGTAAAAACACAGAGCAGGATGTTCCAATGAGAATAATAGAAGAATGTCACCAAGTATAGGGTAAATCAAGCGTATCTGAGTTATTCAATGAGAATAATAAGCAATGGAATAACATAAGGATTTCACCAAGTATAGGGTATCTGGCGTATCTGAGGTTATGTATAGGGTATGCCACTTTTACGAGTTATTCAACGAGAATAATAATGAATGGAATAATGAAGTTCTCTTGAAGAAAAGAATAACACCCTTACAGTAAAAAAAGGCTGAATATAGAAGTAGTGAAGTAGCAGAATACTCTTCTTCTTCTTTCTATAATTTTCTCTCTATAGCTTCTCTACATAATTTTTCTCTACAGAGTTTTGATGAATTCGTAAGAAAATAATGAAGGAATGAGCTTTATTTATAGGAAAATGGAATGCATAGTAACTAATCCATGAGCGGTCAGATTGATTTACTTTAATCGGCGGTCCATATTTAAAGAAAAATCTTTTAAATAAAATATAATATATTCTATTTATATAAAAACATTTTTTACTATGCAAACTTTATGCAATACTATGCAAAAACACTATGCAAAATACTATGCAACACTATGCATAATAAAATATAATATATTCTATTTATAGAATAACTTTAATAAAGTATTCTATTTTATATAAAAGATGTTTACATTTTATTACGTTAATAATCTGAATAAAACAAAAGCGTCATTATCTCTATAATAATTCATATTATTAATAAATGATAATGGAATCAAACCGGTGACTTCTCACATAGGCATCGATAATCAATACTGGTGTGCTACTTATGCAACCACCGTATTATTGTACTTTTTACTACCGAGTAGTTCAACGATATCAAGCGGTAAAACTTCCATAGTTATTTTAATAAAATATTTTTGTCGTTTTCTCAATCAAACAATAATTACATTAATAGGGTCCACCAATGATTGGTAGTTATACGAATATTCCTGCTAAATCGAATATTCCAGACCAATCGAATATAATATAACCACTTGCATACTTTGCAAAATTTATAAATACTACCCACAACTATAATATTATCTCAAATTCACACCATAATATTAAAAATTATTTTGACAAAATTTAAATCTTTATTGATAAAATCTGGGTCTCCTGATCTCCCCTCCTTATGGAATTTAAGCCCTCGAAATTAGAATGCGTACTGATATGATAAAGAGATGAGGATACCTTGAATACCTTTATCGTTAAAAATATTAAATTCATCTTCGTGATCCAGGCCAAAGATATTCATTAACAATTCATCTTTGCACTACGGGCCAAATATATATATTTGTAAAACCAATAATTGAGACTCGACTTAATAGTATCACAATTACGAATTATCCATTTACTTCTTGGCTAAGGATATTCGTGTTTTCAATCTGATCGTGATTATCTTAGAATAATCCACGGTCATAATCATACCAAGTCCATCAATGCACTACTGACGAAGATGACTTTTACCACATCCATGAATTAATATTTCATTCTTTGAGACTCAACCATCAATAATTAATCCATATCAGGCGAGGAATCATAGTATCCGCACTATCCGGGCCGAGGATATTCATTATTAGTATCACGACCACGAATTATCCATGCACTACTGGCCAAAGATAATCGTGTATTCATTAGTATCCACGACCACAAATTATCCATGCACTGGCCGAAGATAATTGTGTATTCATTAGTATCCGACCACAAATTATCCATGCACTACGGCCCAAAGATAATTGTGTATTCATTAAGTATCACGACCACAAATTATCCGTACCATTACTGCAAAAGATAATCGTGTATTCATTAGTATCCGACCACAAATTATCCATGCACTACGTGAAAAGATAATCGTGTATTCATTAGTATCACGACCACAAATTATCCATGCACTACTACCAAAGATAATTGTGTATTCATTAATATCACGACCACAAATTATCCATGCACTACTACGGCCGAAGATAATCGTGTATTCAATTACGGTTATGATTATACCGAACAATCCACAGTCATAATCATACCAAGTCCATCTATGCACCTCTGAAATACAGATGACTTTCAACATAATATAAACATGAGGATAATGATATAAAGAATCAATCAAATGAGATAAAAGATAAATATTAAACATTTATAATATAATTTATCCAGATTCAAGAATATCCCCATGTTATCAATCACTTAATAATCTCATAATCTAACATCATTAATATTATAACAATATTTTAATCACTTCTTAAATTTATAAACAATTTATCTCAATTGTTTTACGCTTTACCATATAATGCATTTAATCATTCAAAAAATGCCATACTCATAAGATATCATCACCAATTATCAAATCCTCATAAAAAAAATGCATATATACTACATATAGGATTCTACAGCCATAAAATCCTATTTTCAACTTTGTTACTTCACATAATATATTTAACTCATATATTTCGTAACTAAACTATTTTCATGAAAAATACCAAATTAGTCCCAAAAATATTTCTTTTTGGGATTTAGCATAATATAGTCCCATAATGAAAATATATATTTTTCTCGGAATTTTTAAAATTCATTTACTATTTTCAAAAATCAATTTCTAATTAATTTCTTAAGAAATTAGCTACCTCAAGTTTAACTCCGAAAATTCCCAAATCTTGGCAGGATCTTACACATGTTAACATGAGCTTCCAGTTTAAATTTCATGGTCATCGGAGTTATAGAACTTCGGTTATAAGATTTTTAAATCGGAAAAACCTAAATATTGAAATAGTCATAACTTGCTCATTTTAAGTCGAGAATGAGCTCATTTTTGGACAGGAGGTACTTTATACCATATACCTTCATGTCCCAAAAGGCCAGAATTTTTCTCATAATTTAAGTGGCCGAAACAGCCCCTCTAAAATCATATAGCAGCTTTTTTGGTTTTTGCAGCTTTGCACTCCTTTGCTAAAATCAGTCCACACAAAATCTACAACACCTTTTCCAGTAATTCCACTTGGATTAGTTAGGTAACTCATAGATATAACTCTAGGACTTGACCACACTCAAAAATTCAAAATATAATAGGAGATATGGTCAATTGAATTTCATATTCGTTTTTCACCAAAATCGATTTTTCAACCCTTTGTGATTTCTAAGAAACTTTCATGTTTTCACATAATAACCACATAACTCATCATAACACTTACTAATACTTCATATACCCATGATTTTCATTAGTCCAATGCTTTTATTATGACTTTCATCATAAACCACGTAAAGCTATTCATTTTAGTTGAAGAAATATTTGAGGGTTTAAGAAATGGGTTTTATCTTTGGGGTCAATACAAAATTCGATTTCACGCTCTAAGTAGGCTAAGAAGTCTTCAAGAATCGCCAGAAATTTATTAATAATAGAAATATCATTCAAAAGCGTGACTCTCATCCAAGACTTGGATAGTCGTCACATTGATACCAACTGTGACTGACTATCCTTAACCTAGATAGCACCTCACAATGATACCTATAAACTTGCCATCTTCATTCACGATGTCGCCTCTGAGAAAGTCGGCTTGATTGCATTCCACACAAGGAAGTCATCAACGAAAGGTTCGGGGCTCTTTACTTTATGGCTTGATATGTGATAATTGACTTTAGTAGTTTGGTTACTTTGAATTCGCACAACAAGTTGGTTATGAATATAAAAGCTAACAACCTTACGAAAAGCATGATGATTAGTTAACCAATTGATTCCTAAAATCACATCAAAGGCAAGTATTTTTTAAAAATAAGATCGAAAAGTAGCGTGAAAGTGTTTATTTGAATCAAACAAGATTAAAAAGCGATGTAGAGGTAACAAAGGCTCCTACTAACGAAGTTTCAACCAATAAGTCAAAGTCTAACTCTCTAGGAGTCAAATTTAAGCGTTGAGCATAAGCAAGAGAGATAAAATAATGGGTAACCAGGTATCTTATAAGGTATAGACTTGATAATTTATAATTAACTAACTCGTGCTAACCGTTCGGTTTACTCGCTTTTTGAGAAGTCATGAAAATGCACTTCCTAAAACCAACGACTTTGTTTTGTCCACATCACCTTTGGTGCCACCGTAGTCGACTAGACTTGACTTTGGTGCACAACAAAATTGGGCTAAATGACCTTCTCTTCTTGCAATTTCCACTTCTATTATCTTTGCCATGATTACCACCGAAGTGGTTACCATTCTTGGCATGATAATTTCCCACACGATGGTTATCATTATTCCGATGGCCGTTGCCAGCGATATGATTATTATCGTGTTGTTGGTCGTTACCTTTTGTTTGAGCTGAATCAACACTCTCATGTGTTTCATTGCTTATCTCAGCATTTTTAGATGCCATTCTCAAACACTGTCACAAAACAAGGGTTAATTAACATATCATATATTATCCTATACTCACGTGAGCCAATTAAATACCAAATAAATTTAGGTAGGTCATACTAGCGAAGAATTCCCTATCTCTCCCCTCCTAGTTCTAGTCTCACATCTTAGCCGGGGATCATATCCTAAGCTCGATACTGTTGTGACACACCCAAAATTAGGTATCGTCACCCATCTTGGTCGCCACTTACATGGTACATAAATTCAAATACAACTTACTAACCTAAGCGTGGTGTGCAATACGACATAAAGCGTGAGTTTGAATACAAATATTGTCTACTAGATATTATACAAACTCAAAAGGAGTCCTCATTACAACTATTATCACACTATTTCACGAGAATAGTGAGGACTACTAATGCTTATCCTCTGGACCATTACCGTTCCCCGGCTCGTCCCGGCTATGTTCTCATTTCAAGAAGAGACGGTGAAAGAAAAAGGTGAGCTCAACTAGCCCGAAGAAGAAATATTATGACTAAGATAATGCGAGAATAAATTATCATTAGCCTTCAACGATGTTAAAGCGATAAAATACAATAGACAACCGGTTTAAGCTGCGGTGGAATAAGCAATCCATTAAAAGAGTCAAGTAGAGAATAAAGTCTACTATCTTTTAGGTTTTAAAGGTTTTCATCAATTTTTATCATTTGAGACTCGACAATAATAAACCACCACATCTAATCATCCCCGTACCGCGGTCGAGGATTTTCATCAAATTATCAATGGTCATGACTATCTTAGAATCACCCACGGTCATAATCATACCAAAAACTATCCATCATTGCATTCTACAGCCTTTGAGGACTTTTGTCACATCATTTATATCAAGTCGTGATTATCTTAGAATGATCCACGGTCATAATCATACTAAGTTCATCTATGCACGTAAGCGAAGATAACATAATATAACATGAGGATGATGACAATGACATAGTAATTCAATAAAACAAGTTCAAGAATTATTTAATCCATGAATTATTAACGTCCAAATTGTCAACAACAATCTTTGTTTTGTAGAGTAAAATTCAATAATGATCGGAAGAATATTTCCATGAAAAGATCTTTGGATGAAACGCAAATATCGAGGATATTCTACTAATTTCATGGAGTATAGAAGTCAAAGTTTTAACCAATTTGGGTATAATAAAGAATTGAATAACAAAAGAAATCACCGTGTATGCGGTACTTGCATGAGCGAGTTATTCAACGAGAATAATAATAACGGAACGGTCGGTGAAATTCACGCAAGCGAGGATGTTCAACCAGAATAATAAAGATGGAACCGGATCCGGTGTAAAACACACGATAGGATATTCAACGAGAATGATAAAAAGCGGAACCAGTCGGTGTAAAACACATGCACGAGGATGTTCCAATGAGAAGAATAATAAAAGCGGAACCGGTCAGGTGTAAAAACACAGAGCAGGATGTTCAATGAATAATAGAAGAATGTCACCAAGTATAGGGTAAACCGGCGTATCTGAGTTATTCCAACAGAATAATAAGCAATGGAATAACATAAGGATTTCACCAAGTATAGGGTATCTGCGTATCGAGTTATGTATAGGGTATGCCACTTTTACGAGTTATTCCAATGAGAATAATAATGAATGGAATAATGAAGTTCTCTTCAAGAAAAAAGAATAACCCCTTACAGTATAAAAAAAAGGCTGAATATAGAAGTAGTGAAGTAGCGAGAATACTCTTCTTCTTTTTCTATAACTTTCTCTCTATAGCCTTCTCTCTATAATTTCTCTCTCTAGAGTTTCAATGAATTCGTAAGAAAATAATGAAGGAATGAGCTTCTATTTATAGGAAAATAGAATGCATAGTAACTAATCCATGAACGGTCAGATTGATTTACTTTAATCGGCGGTCCATATTTAAAGAAAAATCTTTTAAATAAAATATAATATATTCTATTTATATAAAAACATTTTTACTATGCAAAACTACTATGCAATACTATCTGAAAAACACTATGCAAAAAATACTATGCAACACTATCGCATAATAAAATATAATATATTCTATTTATAGAATAACTTTAATAAAGTATTCTATTTTATATAAAAGATGTTTACATTTTATTACGTTAATAATACGAATAAAACAAAAGCGTCATTATCTCTATAATAATTCATATTATTAATCGACAATAATGGAATCAAACTGGTGACTTCTCACATAGGCATCGATAATCAATACCAGGTGTCTTACTTATGCAACCACACGTATTCTTTGTACTTTTACTACTGAAAGTAGTTCAACAGCGATATCAACCGGTAAAACTTCCGTAGTTATTTTAATAAAATATTTTTGTCGTTTTTCAATCAATCCAATAATTACATTTGTGGGGTCCACCAATGATTGAGTAGTTATACGAATATTCCCGCTAAATCGAATATTCCCAGGACCAATCGAATATAATATAACCACTTGCATACTTTTGCAAAATTTATAAATCTACCCACAACTATATATATTATCTCAAATTCACACCATAATATTAAAAATTATTTTGACAAAATTTAAATCTTTATTGATAAAATCTGGGGTCTCACAATCTTGGTGTTTGTTTGGAGTATAATACCAAATTAGAGGCGGTGGAGATAATGATATGTCAAGAGAAGACTCGCCGTTGGGAAGAATATGATAATAATCTTCTCATTTTTCTTTAGAATCTATTAGGTCAACCAAGGATAATTCGTGCGCATATATGATATCTACCATAACCCAAAAGCATGGCCTCCCACGTATACGAAGGTTTCTTGAGCACTTCCCAAAGATTCTAATTTCTAAAAGCAGGTTTTGACTATACCTTTATGTAAGGTGTCATTGTAACGTCTTACAGGTTGATATATATTTTGTATCCAAACTCACAAAGATATGTGTTGTTGTTGTATTTTGCACGACAATTGTTGTAATAAAGTTGTAGTTGTTTTTCTGTACCATGTATTTGGCGACTCAGAATGGGTTGGATGGAATGGACCTATTTTGGGGTCGTTACAAAATATATTCTAAATAAAATAATATATATCATTTAATCAAAACAAAAATACAAAAATTCAAAATAAAAAAAAAAAGCATAACATATTTACATCATTTAATTAAAATAATAAAATTCAAATTACAACATTAAAATATTAAAATCATAATACTAAATACTAAATGATATAAAAATATTAAAAGATATAACGTTGATGACGTTATTTAAAACTAAAAGATATAAAAATATTAACGTTATTTAATACTAATTAGTATTTTATATCAATTAGTATTTTAACGTTATTTTATATCAATTAGTATTTTAACGATATTTTATATCAATTAGTATTTTAACGTTATTTTATATCAATTAGTATTTTAAAAGCGGAGTATTATGATTATTTTTAAAATTCAAAACTGGAGTATTATGATTATTTTATTAATTTTAAAATTATATCAATTTAAAAATATTTTAGTATTATCAAATTTTAAAGCTGGAGTATTATCAATTTTTAATATTTTTAATATTTTAGTAATTTAAAATATTATTTAGTATTATGATTTTAAAACTAGAGTATTATGATTATTTTAATGATGTAATTTGAATTTTTGTTGTTTTGATTAATTAACAAAATAATTTGAATTATAGTATTTTTTAATTTGATTTTTTTAGTATTTAATATTTTTAATTAGTATTTTAATATTTTTTTAATTAGTATTTGATGTAAATATGTTATGTTTTGAATTTTAGTATTTTGATTAAATGATGTAACTATGTTATACAACTTATTTTATTTAATTAGTTGTTTTGATTAGTTAACAAAATAATTTGAATTTTATTATTTTAATTGAATGATGTAAATATGTTATGCTTTCTTTATTTTGAATTTTTGTATTTTTTATTTTGATTAAATGATATATATTATTTTATTTAGAATATGTTTTATATGATAATATTCTAATTAGTTTAGGGTGGAAGTGGGACATCAGTATAAATATTAGGGACATTTTTGAACCTTTGCCCTAATTTAAGCCTGTCACGTCATCATATTTTAACCCCGTTTGTCTTCTGTTAACGGCAAGGGCACGGGTGACCTGCTTTTTGAAGCATTAAGGGTACTTTTGGAAAAAAATTAGTTTAGAGTGAAAATGAGACATCCGTATAAATATCAGGGGCTTTTTTGCACATTTGCCCTATAAAATATAGGGTTAAGTTCAGATGATTACCTGGGGTTTGAGCGGTTTCTCACTTAACCACCTATAGTCAGTAAAGCTACATTTAAACACCCGACTTTTTGAGTTGAAGTGAAAACGTCACTTTTTCCATCCAACTTAATCGGGCGTATATGTCAAACGCCAAAAACACGTGAGAAAGGACTATAAGAGTAAAAAAAAACCTAGTAAATGTCTGAAATGCCCCTTTCTTCTTCCTCTTTTCTCCTCTTATTCTCCCTTCAACCTTCAAACCCACCAACTCTCTCAAATCCACTCATTCTAACAATACCCTCTGATTCTCGAGCTCTCTCATAAAGCCATAGATCTGATCCCTGTGCCCCACCCATCCCTCTGTCTTAGGTTTGGATCTGATCTGGTTTGGGCTCTTGAGGTTGGGTTTGGCGGTTCTGTTCGATAATAATGTGGGTTTTGTTGTGGGTTACCGATTCTCTGCTCCATTGAAACGGATTCGGCCAAGAGAGAGAGACAAAAGAGAATGGTACTGTCTTTTTCTTCTTCTAAATCTATTTTATATGTTTTAACAAAACCCCAAATCTTGTTGGAGAAAATCTTGTTGTTTTTTAAAATTAAAGGCTTACGGGGGGTTCTGAGTAGAAAATCTTGTTCGAATTTTTTAGAATCCGAGCAGAAATTTCTCCCAGAAAATCCTAGACTTGTGAGCAAATGAGTTTTAGGGGTTTGGGAAACCCTAGGTTTTTCTCTGCTAGAAATAGTGAGAAATTGGGGTTGAAGAAAGGGACCTGTTCCGTAGGGTCGGTGAATCATGCTAGAAAGGAATCCATTTGCATTTTTATTGATGTTATTGAATTTTAATTTCCCTTTTATAGGAAAGCAAAATAAATATAGGCCCAAGGAGTATATTCTGCATTTTGGAGAAAGTTGAGAGCAAGTTGTGGAATAAACTCTTGCGTGGAGATGCCAAGACACAACACTATGTGAAAGTAGACTGGGACAAATGGGCGGATAAAGATGATACTGGTATACGATATTGTTTTTGTTAGTTTATATCCTGATTTTGTTTTGTGCAGTATAATTGCACATGCTCTATGTGTTGCTAATTGTTCGAATTCCACTTCACCGCTATTCGGTACTAATGATCCTGGGTATGGAAGATATGGATTTTCTGTAAGGATGTTTTAGGTTACGATTTTACAAATGAAAGTAGATTGAATCATATAATCGATTCTATTTGTTATTGTGTCTTCTGAGCCTTGGTGGCATGGGAGGCATGCCCGGCATGAATGATCTCTGTGAAGAAAGGAATCCATTTGAAATAGCTAGATTACTCGCATGTTCTGTCAGCTCTGTTAAATGTCATTTGTAATTTCAAGTCTTTTTGTGATTCTGTGTGTAATTATTGTTGATTTTGGATTTTGTGATGGTGTTTTGATAAATGAGGTTTTGATTTCGTGTTCTAATTCTATGATAAGTTTAGCAACTGTTCTTAAATTTTAGTTTGGGGATATACATTCTGTGAATGATTTTCTCTGTTTTGTTACAAATCTATCGTTTATATATAAGGAGGATAATTAAGTCTTTATCCAACTTAAGTAACAGAGTTATGACAGAAAATAATTTTTTATTTCAATTCAAAAAGTCGAGTGTTTAAATATAACTTTACTGACTATAAATAATTAAATAAAAAATTGTTCAAATCCCATTTGGTCACGTGAACTTAACCCTAAAACATAATACTGCTAGTGCTGACAAATTCTTCTGCTGTGTATCCCACTGTATTTTTAGAACAATCTATTTTAGCTCAAGTCAGTGGCCCACACTTCCCATGTGAACTGAGTAAATACTCTACTCGGCCAAATATTCCTGTCAATATCGTGAGACTATTAGTATTACCCTATGGAGGGAAAAAAGGTTGACGTCACTAAAGACGCGTGTTCTGACGTTTCTGTTACTCATGAAGCTTAACGTCGTCAGCTGCTTCCACGATATTTCGAGACTAAATAAGCCGTCCACGTGTCGCTCTGCTACTTTTTCTCTCTCCTCTCTCCTCTTTTTATATAAAAATAAATGTAGTAAATAATTCTTATACATTTCATTGCTATCGTGCGCACTCCTGAAACTCCATAACCTTCTGAAAATGCCGGTGACATCTCGTAAGAGTGAGCTGAGACTCCAACGGGATTCGCCGGAGAAATGCCGGGAGCGCCGTCAGCGTAGGATCGAGATGAGGAGAAAGGGTTTAAGTTCCGGCGCCGCTGGTCCTTCGCGTTTCTCGGAGCCTTTGATCATGAACAATGTGGCTGCTGATTCCGATGTCGATGCTCCTCCTTCGCAACCACCTTTCGGAGGACACGTGACAGCGGTGCCACCATCATCACCGCCGCCTCCTCCCCCGCCGGTAATCGTGAACGTAATTACACAAACGCTGCCGATGTGTGGGAGTGTGTCGGTGGCCGGAAGGATGAGAGTTATGGAGGATGCAATTGCTGTCAAGAAGAACATGTGCTGGCCGGAGATTAATCTCCGGTTGCCTGTGCATTTCTTCGGCGTGTACGATGGACATGCAGGGGCACACGTAATATGAATTCAACTGCACTAGTCTTTTCGAATTTTTGTTGTTTATGTAAATGTATTAGATGAGAAAGACATAAATGATCTTCTTTTTATAAATTAATTACGAACTAACATTGTGCATGTGTAGGTGGCGGCCTTTTGTAAGGAATTAATGCACAAGGTACTGACGGAGGAGATGATGGCGGCGCCAGCGGGTGGTTGCGGGAGGGAAGCGGCGGTGGGGCAGTGGTGGAGGATGGTTATGACGCGGTGTTTCAATAGGACGGACGAGGTGGTACTGGGCACTTGTGAGTGCGGGGACTTTGGCAACGATTGTAAGCAACACTCGATGATGGCTGGGTTCACGGGATCAACCGCCGTAGTGGCGGTTTTGACAGCGGACCACATCATTGTTGCTAACTGCGGGGATTCACGCGCCGTCCTGTGCCGTGACGGAATTGCCATGCCACTCACCGTTGATCAGAAGGTCAAATTATATTATAATACACACTTGTTGAATTCTTGACATTTTTCTCTATCTATGCAGCACCCATAATCTGGATCATTTTTCTCTACCGTAGGTAGGTTTAACCGTTCGAGTCTCATTAATTGAAATTAATGGAGAAATGGAATTCGGAGAGTAAAAGATTGACTGCATTTTCTATATTCGATAAATTAATATATATATATATATATATATATTAATATATATATATATATATATATATATATATAATTGCTAGATTTTCCAAAGAAATGATACTCTTTTATGGGATAAAGGAAATATAATCCAACATTTTAAGTTAAAATAAGGAAATAAAAAGGTAAAAAAGAAAATGAATTAGGAACATTAATGTAATTAGATAGTAATCCCTCATATTTCCCTTGTTGTTTTTTTTTAAAATATTCATGTTTGAATTGGATAAACTTAATGAGTCATGTTCGAAAATTTTCAGTCGAATTATGATTGCGACGCATGAACATATATGAGATAAATAAAAATTAAGAAGTGTCACTTCCAATTTGTCACATTCCAATTTCGTAAAATATTAATCGATATATATTATTTTTCAAATTTAAATATATTTTTTTTACATCTAAGTGTCTAATATACTTTAACATATAAAAAATGATAAATCCTCCAACTTTGTATCTCGTAATGTATAACTTGAAATTTCTCTCTCAATATATATATATATATATATATATATATATATATATATATATATATATATATATAGGACTATATGTATATACACATGATCTGTGTAGTACGTAGACTGGTTATGGCGACGATTTGCTCACCCATCTAGTTGGAATTTCTTTAAGCGATAGGTCTTAAAAGTTATAAAAATAAAAAAAGTATTATTTCTTTCGCGTAGTAAGAATCACCATGTATATATAAATTTTTCCCATATATATATTTCAAATGATAAATATTAATATATATGATCTTGATCATTTGGTGGCATTCAGCCGGATAGGCCAGATGAACTTGCAAGAATTGAATCACTTGGAGGACATGTCGCCTATTCCAATGGAGGACCTCGAGTCGGAGGAGTGCTTGGCATGTCCCGTGCAATCGGTAATTCGATCTATCTATCTATCTTTTTTTGAATAATATCTATTTACGTACAGTTTTTAATCTAGCTTTATTTATTAACACATACATGCATGCATACGTAAATATATATTTGTGCGTAGCTAGCCTGTTCAAAGTATATAATTACACTATCATGAAGAATAAATTAAATGCATGCACAAGTCTAACTGCTATTTTTGATTTGATTTGATTTAATTTGGTTATGTAATGATCAGGAGCCAAGCATCTAAAACCGTTTGTGATATCGGATCCTGAAGTATCCTTCACAAGGAGGGACTCACAGGACGAATTCCTGATTATCGCGAGCGATGGCTTGTGGGATGTTGTGTCAAATGACTTGGCTTGTGAGGTTACCCGCGCATGTTTCCAAGACGAAACACCTCCTATTTTTGCTGATGTAAATGATCCATATGGCCAGCCTCGGACCCCAGATGATGCTTGGATTTCACAAGCAACACTACGCCCATCTGCAAGCGCATCAGCAGCTGCAATCCTCGCGCGTCTGGCCCTGGCAAGAAACAGCGATGATAACATCAGCGTGGTGATTGTTGATCTTTCGACCACCTAATTTGCGTAAAGGTATGTATATGGTCTCATCAATGAACTGATGGATGGGGGAAGCTATAAGTTCTGTTGGGCCGGCCGGGCTAGCTCAACTGTAGCTAGTTTTGTTTTGTTTATATAGATGCATGCATGCTTTATGAATGTTTTGCGTTAATGTGTTGTTTTTATCTTTAATTTCCTCAAGTACTTGTATTTCTAATAAATAGTTATAAGAGGACATGCAGTTTATCCTATGCTTATATAATATAATATCTTAATTTTCTTCTCTCTCTACTCAAATCGATCCGGTTATTACTTGTCGGTGCTAATTTTGATAACTAAGGTGGTAATAATATGCATGCAAACGAAAGCCCTAGCAAAATTTTAGTATTGCATGATTATATTTTGAACTGGCAAAGAAATAAAATTCCATTTGTACAACTACGTACAAAATAATCAAATTAAGTGTTAACGTCAAAATTGTCCGTTCGTCAAATCATCAAACAACGAATTTAACTTACATAGAAAACAAACGATTACACTAAAAAGCTTGATGATAGGGGTTATTAGTGATAATAAGTACATACTAAAAAACGTCAACAATAAATATTTGTAATTGCAATTTAGTGAGTAAAAATAGACAAAATGTCATTACCTAAAACCTGAATTATGCACGTATATTTATAGCTTGAACTCACCATCCCCAATTGGAATAGAAGTCCTATGAAAGATAATTCTAAATCCCTGACTGAATAGAATTCAGCTTTCTCATAGAAATAAGAAGTTAAATATAACAACGGAGTCATAAGTCAACTTGAAGGGTAGACTCTCGAGAATGTCAAATCTCCTGCTGTGATATTCTGCCATGTGGCATGTGACTCACCAAATCTCCCGAACTCATCAAACCACAAGTTCTAACATTATATTGCCCCCGTAATTTTCTGGATATTTATGATGCTAGTAAATATGATCTTATAAATTATAAAAGTGACATTTATAATACTTATAAATTAAACGTGACATTAAGAATAATTATAAAAGTGAAAGATTGTTGGATTTAAAATTTAAAACTTTTTATAAAATTGATAAATTATCTATTTATTCTTTTTAATTAGCTTGAACGAATGAAGTTTAACGTGTTATATTGGAATTATTTTTGGGTATTATATTGCTTAATTCAGGGTATGAATTTCGTACCCTTTCAGCGAGACTCTTTTGATTTTAGTTTGTTAATTCATTGTGCTTCTCGTTTCAAAATTTAGTATTGTATATCATGGTTATTTAGTACATGTTAATATATTTTTGGAGACTTGTGTTGATGATTTGTTTCAATTTAATATGTACATATTAGAACCCCCCTTGTATTGATATTGTGTCGCATGTGTTGTGACATGATATTTTTGTTAAAATATACCGTAAGGTATACCTGAGCTATAACCACCTATGGGGGTACCACATGCATGTCCTCATGGCACCGAGGCATGACACCTTCTGTGGCGGTGTGGTCAATCTACGGCGTCTCTGTTTCGTGTTTCAGTGGGAATTGACCATTGGTAATTAATTTTTGTTGTACGTGGGATGCGTATGAGCCGACACTAGTTGTCTGTTCTGTGAATTTGTGATGTTTGTGTCAAACAAGTCTTTCGATTTTACATGCATTTGGATTCACGGTCCAATGTGTGTAACTTGCCTATGTGGCAATGTATATTTCTATTTTGTTTTGAGCCCGGTATGAAATAACACCCAACTATTTAGTTCAACATATTGTTTCGTTGTGTTGGTTTTGTTCGTTTTAGTTCAGTTCATTTAATTGAGTTAGTTATTCCGTTTCTCTATTCCCGTACTCTATATCTATACTGGGCATTCGGTTCATGCTGTGTTTTTCTTACAGCATGTAATCAAATGGATAAAGGGCAAGTGTGATGAGAGCTCTCTTTTATCCAAATAGTTTAGATATTTTGTATAGGTTATGATACATTGGTTTATTTGTAGTTGTGATAAATACTTTGGATTGTGGTTTGAGTCAGTTTGGTATTTTTTATGGTTTGACTTGTGATTTTTATCAGATATTAGAGATATTCTTCTTGTGACATAGAGCTCTTTATTTGTTTTGTAGTTTTGTGCGAAACCTCTCTTTTTATTTCAGAAAGTGGGTGTTACATTTTTTCTTAACCAACGAGACCGGTGAAGCAAAAGAACAAGTATTGTGTTGTATGATTCCACTATCCAACATCTTTTTAATCATTTTTTGAATTTCATTCTTTTGTACAAAAGGTTATATGTAGGGCCTAATATTTATTGGTTGAGCTTCTTCCTTCAACTTAATATTGTGGTCCCAAGATCTGTGTGAAGGTAACTGTTTGGACTCTTTAAACAAAACATAAATTTTTTCAAGTAAAGGGCTTAAGTTGGTTTTGTACTCCCATAGTTAATTGTGCACTACTATCTTAGACTTCCATTGGTGTTGTTAGTGAAAATAATTTGTGACGCCCCCAAAATAGGTATGCACAACCCATTATGAGTCGCCAAATACATGATACATAATTTAAATACAAACTTCTTTTATACAATATACGGCAAAATGTAATTGAGAGTTTTAACACGAATATTGTCTCGTAGACAATATCCAAACTCAAATGGAGTCCTCATTACATTTATTATCACATTATTTCATAGAATAGTGAGGACTACTATAGACACCATCTTGGACCATCACTCCATTCCCCGACTAGTCCCTACTATATTCTAATTTCCTGAAGAGAACAATGAAAGAAAAGGGTGAGCTCAACTAGCCCAGTAAAGAATTTTATGACTAAGATAATGTAGAATAAATTATCGTTAGCCTTGAATAGTGTAAAACTGATAGAATATAATAGACAACAAGTCTAACTCCAGCAGAATAAGTAATCCATTAGAAGAGTCAAGTAGAGCATAATATCTACTATCTTCTATGTTTTAAAAGTTCATCATCAATATTTTATCGCTGTAACACAACTCAATAAATAATTCCCATCATCGAATTATCCATGCACTACGAGCCAAGGATATTCGTTAGTATCACATCCATGAATTATCCATGCACTACGGGCCAAAGATATTTATTATTATCACATCCACGAATTATCCATGCACTACGGACGAAGGATATTCGTTAGTATCACCAGTGGTCATGATCATGCCAACAACTGTACGTCCATCAATGCACTACGGGCTAATGAGGACTTTCATCACAATATAAGCATGAGGATGATGATGATGACAATGATATAAGCATCAATCAAACGAAATCAAGGATAAATATTAAAGACTTTAAATTTATCCAGAGTTTAAAAATGTCCAAATTAATTGTCAACATGATAACTTCTTTGTGGAGTAAAATTCAATAATAATATTGTATCAAAAGTAATTTGGACAGAAAAAAAATTAATTTCTGTCATGAATAGTACCCTTGGTGAATAGTACTTCATGAATAGTATCCCATGAATAGTACTTCGTGAATAGTACCCCGACATGAAAAGATCAAAATTTAACAAGAATATTAAGAAAAATATCCTTGTGAAACGATACTAGATGAAGCGTAAATTTCAAGGATATTCTACTAATTTCAAGGAGTATAGAATCAATACTTAACAAAATGAGTGTAGAATTCAAAATCTGAAATGAAATAATATTACTTACATACTACAGAGTATGGAAGAATTAAAATATTATTCTTTACGAATATTGAACAAAAATAATATACCTTACGATTGTTGAACGAAAATAATATTACTTACGAATATTGAACGAAGATAATATTCTTTATAAATATTGAACAAAGATAATATTTCTTACGAATATTGAACGAAAATAAAATTCCTTACAAATACGAAAAATAATATCGTAAGCAAATATGAAATAAATAATACCCCTTACCTTAAAATGAGAGTACTTCTAAATGGTAGGGCAGGGATATTCTTGAAGAAAACTTGAACTGTTTTCTACACTTAAATCTTCCTTAAACTCTAAAGAAATACGCTAAATATTATAAAAGAAGAATTCTCTGATTCTGGTGTGATTTTCAATTCTAAACTAAGCATCCTATTTATACAAGAATGGTAGGATACTATTTAAATTAGAAAATCACTTGACACACATGATGGAAATTGAGCTAATTCACTAGCGCGAATTGAATTTTTTATTTTTTTTACTATGCAAAGACGATGTCAAGACTATACAACACTATGCAAACACTAAGCAGTATTATGCAAACAATAAAATATAATATATTCTATTTTATATAAAAACAAAACTTATATATATATATATAAGTGTATATATAACAAAATTGAGATAACTTTCTATCGATAATTTTTAAAAATAAATAAGTGGGGGTCTATATAATAAACCAAATTTACAACAAATACTTCATAAAATACCCCCTCTATTTATCTCAATTCACTTGGCTTCACAAACTACATTTATAACAACATTTATTCATCATTAATATTATAACTCGCAATATTAACAACCAGATCATGTTAGGTTTGTAATATTCATGAACGCAATTAAATTGCATAAAAAGTGCGGAAACGTGTAAAAATCAGAGTTTAAAAATTTTACAAACCATATACCCGGATCACCCTTTATGCACAATTATTAATTAAACGAAAAGATAAAGAATAAAATCATACCCTTGAAGATCGAGCTTCCTCAGGTACAAGTTCACCTCCAAATCCTTTCGCGCACAACTTGAATCTAAAGGGTTTTGTTCCTTCCTTTGATCAACGTTAGCCACCCATATGTTTGGCCTCTAGAGGTGATCCACCAAGGAAAAATAGAGATTCAAGAAGATGGGGTATTGGCTCAAACCCTGGTTTTTCTATCTGTATAGAAAAACGGCGTACTCTCCAACAAATTGGAATTATTACGTAGTTCTAAAAGTCAACCACCACACCACCCATAATAAGACTCCTCTTATTTATAGATGTGGGCAACCCACCTTAACAATTAAGGAATTGGGGTTTATTTAATTAATTAAATTCTTTTAATTAATTAAACTCCCTAATCTTATTAGGGATAATTAATTAAACTCCTTTAACTAATTTTCCTTCCTAATCCAATTAGGAATAAATGAGAGTACTTATATTAAATTAATTCCTAAACTCTTTTAGAAATTAAAATAATAATAATTGTAATAATATTAATAAGACTCCTCTTATTAATTTATATTTAATATTTCTAAAATATTAAATAATAATATTAAGCTATTTAATTTATTCTATCACCATAGATTAAATTAAATATACATAATATATTATTACGATTATACCATTAACTTCTTAAATAATTATTCTTCCTTTTATGGTGTGACCCTTTAGGTTCTCCATATTAAACAGGTTGTGAATAAATCAATTAGAACAATTCTAATCTTATTTAAATAAATAAATTAAATAATTAATTTATTTAAATAATATTTATTCTACAATAGGGATAAGCCTCCTAAGCGATCAACGACTTTCCGGATAATATAGATTTCAACATTAATCATTAAAGAACCTTTGAGTAAATAGTTACCGCATAATTCAATCCTTCCACCATACAATGTCCCAATTAAATATAAGACATGAAATTACTTGTCAAGTCTTATTTTATTTAATTATATGTATTTCGACTCTTAAATGCACAACTCCAAATAATGCAAACTAGAAACTCCTTTCTAATTTCATTCGCCTTGGCAAGGACTCATTGGGTTGTCATTTATCGAATCACATAGGACATTTCTCTTCTTTATTAGAAGTGGTAGATTCTTTATTGATCATACATTATCTCCATGCATAACTTATTATACCCAAGCATACCCTTTGATATACCCTAAGGGTCTTAAGGAATAAGTCAAAGTATAACTCATCATACACAAGATACTATGATGATCTCAAGTCCAAGGATTACTTGACTACTATCACTACAGAATTCCTATTGACAGCAAATAAAACTCCATTAGGTATTCCTTAGCGAGCCACGTTCGGTGAACTTATTCTCTAATAAGCACCTACATACTTGCTTTAGTGTCTCCACGAAATGATCATGAGATCAATCATCCTCATCCAATGAAAAAAGCAACGTATGTACCAATCTATCCGGATTCACTAATCCCCAATTTAGTAATCCAATGATTGGGAACTATTTTAGTTTTAAGCTTTCTAAGAATTTAGATCTCATTAGAATGATCATCATCATTATTCTAAAAGCATTGCTTAAAACTATGGGTTTATCACATATTATAAAATAGCATCATGTAGATAATTAAAAGCCCTTAATAAATTAATACTTTTTATTAATAAATGAATAAGATTGTTACAAAGTATATGCTTTATCATCAAACATGATTGGCTTGTATGCATACTACTTTCAATCTCCCACTTGCACTAAAGCCAATCGTCATGGTATCTTATACTCTCTTCTTCTAAGTGACGATTATCCTGCCATTGGATAAGCTTTAGTTAATGGATATGTAATGTTGTTCTTGAGAGTCCACCATCTCTATAGTGATTTCCCATCTTTCAATGATTCTTATAATCAAATGAAAGTGCCACAACACATGTTTAGATCCAAGATGAGACTTAGGAACTATTCCTAGTTCTGTAATGAACTTTTAATCCAAACAATCATCTTGCAGCTTCATTTATAGCTATTTACTTTGTCTTTATCACTAAACCAGCAACTTTTTACTGTTTGGAACCTTTCAAATTCACTGCACCACTGATCATGGTAACACTTTACCTTAAAGTGGATTTTAAAGTAAATCTTGGTGCGTCTCGAAAACTTGAGTCTATAAAGCCCTCTAGTTTTAATTCGGACCCACCGTATATGCTCACATCCTTAGTGCTTGGGTTAAGAACTTTAAGATATTTTTCACTTTGTCTTACGTTGATCTTCTCGAGAATATGACCGATTAACATTAGGTCTTGTATATTTCATTGCATATATGATATATTTCACTCATGCGATCTCTCTTTTCGAGAGTGCGTGGGGACTATAAAGAGAGATACACTCCATAGCTCATCTACATGAGACATCTCTTGAGTTTGCCATGCTAAACGACTTTAGCATCAAATGAAATATCGTTCCTTGGGTTAAGTCGAGCATCCTCTTAAATCTATCAATATAGATTTATATCCCCAATTAAGATACTCTTCCAAATCATTCATGGAGGAATGTTTAGACAATTTTATCTTTACTGATTGTAGCATTGGTATGTCATTCCTTATCTGTAGTATATCAATATATAGTACTAGGAATGTCACGATGCTCCCACTGACCCTTTTGTACACACTAGGTTCATTCTTATTTTTGATAAAATCAAACTCTTTTGATTGCCTCATCAAAACGAATGTTCCATATTTGAGAAACTTGCTTCAATCCATTTCTCTGAGTGTCTACAACACTTACCTCATCATATGTAACTAGATCATCATCATTATGATGCGTACCTCATCATCATCATCCATGATGAATCCATACCTCCTAGGTATCTTTGGTACTAATCCAGATTTACGATTCAGTTGTGGTATAATAGGTCTATCTACAGGTTCCTCTTATTTGACTTATAGTATTTTGTGGTTCTTGAACTCTTCAAGATCTATTATCCTCCCACTAGCCCTTTTAATGATAAAGACCTTTATCTTAGAAGGCAGCGTATTTCGTAACAAACACCTTTTGCTAAATAGAATTATAGAACATATACCCTAAACTTACTTTAGGATGTCCCACAAATCTATACATGTCAAATCTTGTCCCAAGCTTATCCTTCGAAACCTTTTCACATAAGTTGGACAAACCCTTATCTTAACATACTTAAGATTAGGAATCTTCCCATCCATAACTTTTATGGAGTCTTCAATGGATTTTGAGGTTACCATTTTCATAGATATGCAGCCATTTCTAGGACATGACCCTAGAGGGATACTAGAATGTCGGTAAAATCATTATGGACCGCACCATGTCCAACAAGGTACGATTTTTCATTCAGATACATCAATCAATTATTGCGTATCAGGATGTGTCCATTATGAGAAAACCATTTGAGATGATCTAGAAACTTATTGCACAAGTATTTATTCCTTGATCTAATCAAAGAATCTTAATACATTGCCAATTTGTTTCACTCCTGAATTCTTTGAACCTTTCAAATAATTCACACTTGTATTTTAGCAAATACACACATTCAACTCTTTGAATGATCATCTCCTTTTCTCATACTAATTTGTTCAATATGCAAAATTATTTTCATGTAAGTCAAGTATACAAAATTTATTAAGTAATATTCCAGTTCTATACGAAACATTATTATTATAAATAGAACAACAATTGTTCTTAAATATAATAGCAAAGATGCCGTTGTCCAACAATAAAATGGAAATAATATTTCCAACGAGAACTGGAATACAATAACAACTTATTGACTTAATAGACTTGCCCGTTGGCATTGCTAAACTATAAGTTTCTATGGCTAATGTAGCAACCTTTGCTTCATTTTCCACACATAGGATTACTTATCTTTGTTTAACTTTCTACTTCTGTTTGGTCCCTTCATAAATCTATATTTATGATAACCAAAGTCGGTATCCAATACCCAAGTAGAACCTTGAATTAAAGAAAAATTTATTTTTTTAAATCATGAACAAATTTGTATTTATAACCGAAACTTCACTAAGCTTCTTTGGTTAGCCTCTACAAGATGTTTCTCGCAGTTTCTTTCCAAATTGTCCGAGCTTATAGCAGTGGAAGCAAACTCCTTTCTTATCCGTGACGCTTTTTGTTCTTATTATCCTTTGTTTATGCCTTTCTATATACCTTCTTTGAATCGTTCTTCTTTTCAGAAGATCCTTTGGCCCCTAACATTAAGACTTGATCTTTCTTGGTTGGAAAGTGACTCTCAACATTTTTCAACATGTTAAGCAAATCAGCGAAGCTGATATCTAGCTTGTTCATATGAAAAATTCACAACAATTGTGAAAAGAGTCCGGAGTGAGTGCAAGATCAAATCTTGGCTCAACTCTCCATCCATGACAAAACCGGTTGTCTAATTGATCAATCAAATTGATTATTTTAAGAACTTTTTATGCATCTTATAGTGCCATTGGCCATTCTAGATCGGAAGAGCTCCTTAGATATCTCGATATCTATCGGCCCTACTTTCCTCACCATCAACTACTTGATGTGCGGGGAATATAGTAGAGAGCATCCATAGTTTCATCTTGTATTTGAAGCTCGTTCTTTCGTGGATGCGAGCATGATGCATCGAGCCAACTGTGCATCATTTTGTCACTTTCCAAAAGTAGCAATGTCTTCCTCGAGGCATTATGCGCAACCATACGAGGATAGGCGTATTAAGGACATAAGATAGCTTTTCATTTATGAGAACTATTCTCAAATTCCTTAACCAATCCGTTTAATTGATGCAGTTAATTTAGCATCTAATATGCTTCGCAGTGATAGTAATTTAGACATTGTAAAATTCTGTAAATGAATTTGTAATTAACAATATTTTAACATACATTCTTTTATTAATTACCAAAATAAATTAGGTCTTGTTTTAAATTGGTATCTCCCACTATTTTCTTCAAACTATATTACCCCCACTTATATAGTTCGGCAAAATCTAATTAAAGATTTGTTAGTGAGAATAAGGATCCCATTTCAAATGTATATAGCCTTATGGTGACACAACAAACTATATATAAATAAATAGGTAGACAACTTTTGTCAATTACATCAACTATGCAACTCCTTTTCTTTTGCCTCTTAGATTATTTTGATCAAGTGGTGGCACATCCGAATCAAAATTATCCAAGTTAAGTCCGACCTAGCACTCCATATATTCAAAAAAGAAAAATATCATCCTTGTGGTGACACAACAAAACAATATTGTTCAATTTTCTTTATAAGCATCAAATGTGATAAATTAACATCTTAAATACTTAATACTTGCCTTGTGGTGACACAACAAACTCATATTAAATATTTAATACTCTATTAATTTTATCATGCTGCTGAAGGCGACGTTCGATATTCCAAATATCTTTGAACGCTTAGGACTTAATATAAAAATTGAGGGGTTTGTTATTAATTTGTCTCATCTTGTTTTTAGCATGTATTACGCATATATATATATAAAATACGCGTAATATATTAATTAACATGCGAAGCATGTTTGCATAATATATAATATATATAGTATAAGCATGCACATATAGAATACTATATTCTACCCGAATTGATTATGGACTTTTATTCTAGTTTGGTTCACTAGAGCCACCAAGTGAACCAAAAGGTCAAACCCTAGGGTGCAAGAAATAATATTTAAATATAACTATTACATTTAAACCGGGCTCCATTACAAACGGGTCTTCTAAGCGCTCCTTGCTTCTTGATCTCCAATTTTTCAAAATTAATTCTAACTATTCCTATTACAAAACTATTTAAAATAAATAGAAACCTTGATCAAGCAGATCGAGGGAAAGACATAGGAGGAGATAGAATTTACATTAAGAAAAATTAGAGAAGGCGAGGTATACCTTGAGACCCCATTTAATAAAACCCATACATTCATGCATCCAACTAAAATAAAATCCAATCACATTGGTCAATAGTCCATAATCAATCTCATTTATTATCATACACATCACCATATGCATCAATAAATAACATTCATCTTATGAATAATAAACATTTAATATATATATTGATATCATTTAATGGGCAAATTTAGTTAGTATAAAATCTAATTTTGAATCAAAATAAACTCCTTTATTTTAATCCAAATTTAAATCAAAATAAAACTATTTTATTTTAATTTATCCAATTTTGAATAAAATAAACTATTTTATTTTAATCAAAATCTTTAATCAAAATAAACTCCTTTATTTTAATTAATTACGGAATCCAATTCCATGTAAAAAAAAAAATTAATTAAAGGAATAAACTCCTTTATTTTGAATAATATGAAATCTTATTCCATATTTAAATAAACTCCTTTATTTAAGGAAACATGGATTCTCTTTCCTATTCACAAATAAACTATTTTATTTTGAATAATATGAAATCTTATTTCATATCTAAATAAACTCCTTTATTTAAGGAAAAATAAAATCCAATTTCAACTCCAATTAGTTATCATGGAATCCAATTCCAACTCTAATTAGTTAGCATGACATTTAATTTTAAAATTAAAATAAACCTTTTATATTTTAATATTAAAATAAACTTTTTTATTTTAAGATTAAAATAAATTATTTATTTTAATTATAAAATTATTAAAATTATTATATATATATAATTAATATTACGGTAATAGGCCAATTTTTTTTTCTCGAAACACGTGACAACCATTAATCATATGCATGATCAGCAAAATAATGTGTACTACCCGAATCAACTATTGTTCCCCACCAATAATCGATTTTATATCAATGTGACGCCCCAAAATAGGTATACATCACACTATTCGAGTTGTCAATACGTGTATGTAAACAACTACAACTTTATTATTACAACAAGAAAGCTGTGAGTTTGAATACAAATATTATCTTCAGACAATATCTATACTCAAATAAATCCTCATCACATTTATTGATACATTATTTTACAAAATGGTGAGGACTACTAACAATCCTTTCTAAAACCTTCATTCCATACCCAGGCTACGCACTCATTTATATTCTCGCCTCACGAGAAAAATGGAACAAAAAGGAAAAGGGTGAGCTCAACTAGCTCAAGAAGAATATTATGACTAAGATAATATACAACAAATTATCGTTAGTCTTCAACAGGAAAAATCTAATAGAATACAATAGACAACAAATTTTAAATCAATATTCGCAGGTGAAATAATAATTCATTAGAAGAGTTAAGTAGAGAATGCAAACTACTATCTTCTATGTATGAATTTAAAAGTTCATCGTCTATCTTTTATCCCCTGTAACATCAATCAATATATATCTGAATCAAATATTCATCTTTTGCACTCTGAGCCAAAGATATTCATCGATTAAGTCAGTGGTCATTTAAACACTGTTCATCTTTGCACTCACGGGCCAAAGATATTCTTCAGAAATCATTCATCTTTTGCACTACTGAGCCAAAGATATTCCATAATATCATCATTTAAGACCGAGGATGATGAAAATATTTTTTTAAAAAGCGAATCCAAAGTGAAACAAAATGACAAGGATTAAGGATTAAGGATTAAGTACTTGGTTTTATCCACGCCAAAAAATACCTCAAAAATAATCATAGTGGTGTAAAATTCAAGAATGATCAAAACATGGATACAATCGAGTTAGTATCCGGAATAGATGTTTTAGACGAAAAGAAGAAATTTTATTTTTCGATTGAATAAGATCGTATACGTGAATAGTCAAGATATCGTGAATAGTCTTCATATCGTGAATAGTAACTCAGAGCACCAAAAGATAGAAATTCCACAAAAACATCTTCACGCCTTACATGAATAGTACTCGTGAATAAGTAACTTCGTGAATAAGTAACTCATGAATAGTAACTTCGTGAATAGTAACTCATGAATAGTAACCCATGAATAGTAACCCGAAATGAAAAAGTTCCAAATTTGATAAAACTTCAGATCAAGATTTCAATTATAATGATATTGAAGAAATAATATCATTCTGAAAAAAAATAATATCCCTTACCTCGAAAGATCGGTCTTACAGCTAGAATCAGAAGGGTATAGTCTTTGAAGGGAACTTGCACCGTCTAGCAATACTCAAAGTATACTCAAAATACTCACAAGAATACGCTCGATAATATAGAGAGAAAACTTGAGTTTACGGTGTGATTTTCAATTCTAACCCAAGCACACCTATTTATAGGAAAACGCTTAGAACACCAAAGCGTAAAATTTAATAAAATAATAATATTTCTTAAAAATATTCAAGCCCACCTTAGAAATCTGATTTCAGATCATTTATAACACATGTGAGCCACTCAATTACAACAAAAACGTTTTTCTTACAAAAATATTTTAAACTCCCAAAAATCAATTATTTTGAGTTTTGAACTTCAATAATTCATAATAAATAGCTCTTTCATCAGAAAATTCGAATCTCATGAGTTTTATAGGAATTTCAATTCTCTACAACTTTGCAGAAGAAAGTCTTTCCAAATTCCAAATAGAAATTGACCGAAATCCACAAAGCAAGCGATTTTTGTGGTATAATCAAATTTGATCGATAAATGGGGTCCATCGACATGTTTAACATGTTTTAAACATTTTTGCAACAAAATACTCTTCCTCCTCGTATACTCATATATCCCACATTCGTTGTAAAAATATCATAGTTAATATATTATTAAAATAATATATTTAAATGAATTATTTTATCGAAAAAGATAAAATATTAATTTTCAACAATTGTCATTTTAAAATTTTCTCCATCTATATCCACATAAAATCAATATTTTCCTCATCATATAAATCAATAATTAATTATTCACAAATAATATTACAGAATCACAATATTGACAACCAGTAGGTTCAGGAAGAGGGGCTTTCAATAAGAATTTTTCTTCTTCATGGTAGTGATTAGGTGACCAAACCTCTCCTTGAAGAGAACTTTCTAGACATTGCCAATAATGTTATCTAATAATATTATTCGGATAATATGAATTATTGCTTCGATAATGAAAATCTTTGTGTAATGACAATTATTGAACAACAAGAATATAAAATATCAACGCAAACAATTATTAACTCAATAAAATAATTGAGCGAAGTAATTTATCGTAACCATTATTGAGTAGTGCCCTCTTACGTAAGAATCAATAATTGGTGCACATCTTGTGTGCTACTTGTTCAACAGCGTGTATTAGTGTGTCTTAACCACCGGGTATTCCAACAAGATTATTGTGAGTAACAACTACTGTAGTTATTTAAAAACAACTTATATTTGTCGTTTTCTTCATCCAATCGCTTTCAAGTTATGGGGCCTACATACATTTTGGCTAAGTAAATGCGAATATTCTCCAAAAGATTTAATATTCTACGACCAAACGAATATTCCCAAGCGATAATGAATATTTTATAACCACTTGCTTATTTTGAAATATTTGCGTATTTAACCCTTAACTATCCACATTAATCAAATCAACCCTTACTATTTCAAAATAATAAATAAAGGAAATTCCTTTTTATTTAAAAATTTCGGGGTCTTACATCAACATAGTAAAATGTTGCCTTGAATTCCGTGCGCCATCCTTCAGGTTCTAAAGCATCAGAATCAACAACGTCCGTTTACCATCTTACAAAAAAAAATGACCGGATTGACCGAATCACATGGCCTTGCGAAAAAAAAAATTCGGCACCTTTTTTTTTTATTATTTTATTTTATTAAATTTTATACATTAAAATTATGCCCAATTAAATTGTTCTAAACACATATCAATATACATATTAAATCAAACAATTAATAATTCACATAAAGGTTTGTCTACGATGCCTTTATTAGGTTTGTAATATTCATGAACGCAATCAAATTGCATAAAAAGTCTTGAAGCGATGTAAAAATCGAGTTTAAAAATTTTACAAACCATATACCGGATCACCCTTTATACGACAATTATTAATTAAGCGAAAAGATAAAGAATAAAATCATACCCTTGAAGATCGAGCTTCCTCCAGTACAAGTTCACCTCAAATCCTTTTCGCGTCAACTTGAATCTCAGGGGTTTTGTTCCTTCCTTTGATCAACGTTAGCCACCCATATGTTTGGCCTCTAGAGGTGATCCACCAAGGAAAAATAGAGATTCAAGAAGATGGGGTATTGACTCAAACCCTAGTTTTTCTATCGTATAGAAAAAGCGGCGTCTTCTCCAACAAATTGAAATTATTACGTAGTTTAAAAGTCAACCACCACACCACCCATAATAAGACTCTCTTATTTATAGATGTGGGCAACCCACCTTAACAATTAAGGAATTGGGGTTTATTTAATTAATTAAATTCTTTTAATTAATTAAACTCCCTAATCTTATTAGGGATAATTAATTAAACTCCTTTAACTAATTTTCCTTCCTAATCCAATTAGGAATAAATGAGAGTACTTATATTAAATTAATTCCTAAACTCTTTTAGAAATTAAAATAATAATAATTATAATAATATTAATAAGACTCTCTTATTAATTTATATTTAATATTTCTAAAATATTAAATAATAAATATTAAGCTATTTAATTTATTCTATCACCATAGATTAAATTAAATATACATAACTTTATATATATTACGATTATACCATTAACTTCTTAAATAATTATTCTTCCTTTTATGGTGTGACCCTTTAGGTTCTCCATATTAAACTAGGTTGTGAATAAATCAATTAGAACAATTCTAATCTTATTTAAATAAATAAATTAAATAATTAATTTATTTAAATAATATTTATTCTACAATAGGATAAGCCTCCTAGCGATCAACGACTTTCCGAGATAATATAGATTTCAACATTAATCATTAAAGAACCTTTGAGTAAATAGTTCGTAAATTCAATTGATCCTTCCACCATACAATGTCCCAATTAAATATAAGACATGAAATTACATCACAAGTCTTATTTTATTTAATTATATGTATTTCGACTCTTAAATGCACAACTCCAAATAATGCAAATTAGAAACTCCTTTCTAATTTCATTACGCTTCGCCAAGGACTCTTTGGGTTGTCATTTATCGAATCACATAGGACATTTCTCTTCTTTATTAGAAGTGGTAGATTCTTTATTGATCATACATTATCTCCATATACAACTTATTATACCCAAGCATACCCTTTGATATATCCTAAGGGTCTTAAGGAATAAGTCAAAGTATAACTCATCATACACAAGATCTATGATGATCTCAAGTCCAAGGATTACTTGTCTTTACTATCACTACAGAATTCCTATTGTGAGCAAATAAAACTCCATTAGGTATTCCTTAGCGAGCCACGTGCTCATTGAACTTATTCTCTAATAAGCACCTACATACTTGCTTTAGTGTCTCCACACAAATGATCGTGAGATCAATCATCCTCATCCAATGAGCAAGCAATGTATGTACCAATCTATCCGGATTCACTAATCCCCAATTTAGTAATCCAATGATTGGGAACTATTTTAGTTTTAAGCTTTCTAAGAATTTAGATCTCATTAGAATGATCATCATCATTATTCTAAAAGCATTGCTTAAAACTATGGGTTTATCACATATTATAAAACAACATCATGTAGATAATTAAAAGCCCTTAATAAATTAATACTTTTTATTAATAAATGAATAAGATTGTTACAAAGTATATGCTTTATCATCAAACATGATTGGCTTGTATGCATACTACTTTCAGATCATTCCCACGAAAGAGGGGGCTTTCCGATAATTAAGGACTTCTCTTTATTGGCGCGCAATTAGGTGACCAAACCCCTTTTCTCGACAGAACTTTTTAGACATCGTCAATAATGCAAATAATAATATGAATAACTTTGTCGTCTCAATTATTGATTTAATAATATAAATATTGTGACAATAATTAAATCAATAACGTGAGATACTATGTAGCAATTACTGTGGAAATAATTGAATAAAAATGAGTGACTTCTCACGTAAGCATCAATAATCAAAGATACTGTGCAATATTGTGTGCTTCTATGCAACCACGCGTATTACTGTACTTTTACCACCGGGTATTTCAACAATTAACGATAAAACTTTTGTCGTTATTTTTATAAAAAATTATTTCTGTCGTTTTCTAACTCCGATAGTAATTTCGTTGTGGGGTCCACCAATAATTGGGCCGTTGTACGGATATTCCCTGATAAAACGAATATTTCCCGACCAAATGAATATTTTATGACAACTTGCATACTTTGCAAAATTTATAAATATTACCCGCAACTATAACATTATATCAAATCCACACCATAATATTCAAAATGATATTTAGAAAAAAATAATATTTATTCATAAAAGTTGAGCTCTTATACAATTGCCCAATCAAACCTAAAGACTTCTTCTTAACAAGTCTTTTAATTCCCTTCATCGTGATAGGATGCAACATAACTTGTTCAATAGTTCCCTTTATTGTAACTTATTTTCCATTCCTCTGAAAAGTTAGTTTTAATTTGTGGAAATCAAAAGTAACTGGATTGTATTATCCTATTCAGTCCACTGATCCCAACACCGTATCATAACCCCCAAGTGGTAACACCCTAACTTCGTGTATATACGCATACCCTTGAATGAACCATTTCAACATAAGACAGTTGGCATCACTTATGATTTTACTTCCATTCGACAACGTAACAAGTAACTTAGACGTTGGCTCCAAAGTACCCTAGAATTTCTGCAGCTTTTGAATCTAGAAAATTGTGATTGCTTCCATTGTCAATTAAAATTGTCAATGATTTTTTTTCCCATTCTTTTAACTCTCGTAGAGTATTATGGTTCACTTCCCCATTTAAGACCCTTACAGAAATCTCCATGTCAATAGAAATTTCCTTTGAATAATCTAATTCCTCAATTTCATTAATGACTTGAATTTTCTCCCGTTACTCCTCCTTTTAGTCAAGTTTTAACATGTAAATTTGTTGTCTCTTACATTGATGGTCAGCAGTAAACTTTTCAACACAGTTATAACATAACCCCTTTCTCTCTTCTCTGTTGTATCTAGATCTACAGGTGACAACCTGTTGGAAGAATGCATATATTGATTTGATATTTTATTAAACAACTCATGATTATGTAAAGTCCTTCAAAGAATATATGTACAAGGACTTAGTGATAGATCAAAATTGTTAGGTTGATCTTAGCCTTTAAGTGTTTACCTATATAGATAAAGAGATCAAATCTGTTAGGTTGATCTATGGCTAAAAAGAAATAAATAGGCTAGCAGTCTATCCATCTGATCAACAGAATGCAGAAGCTAAGGCAGGATCGCAGAGCTGAGATGATCGTAGTGTATCTGCCTTGAAGGGCCTCTCCAGGAATCGTAGAGTGGTCCAGACATTTGTCGTGTTAACTCAGAGATCGTAGTGTGCTCTCGGAAACGTAGAGTTTGCAAGACGAGCAAGTGAAGATCGTAGTGTGCAAATCCTTGTGAGAAATCGTAGTGATCTCTTAAGAACAGGCACCAATATGACAAAACACTACGATATTGATAGTAGAGTGTCATCTGCTTTGTGTCAGAAACATCAAGCCCTATCGTTCATCTGAAGACAGACTCCAACAAATATGGAATGGGTTTTGAACGTTGAAGCTCTCACCAGTCCCAACGTACAAAAGATATCCTTAGTATTGATCAAAAGAAACGTACTCAAGAAGCTAAGAAAAGGACCATTGGGTAGGGGAAAACACCTTTTGAGGTGTTAGCTGAGAAAGCAGTCTGCTGTGTCAGTGGGCCAGAGTGTAATTCAAAAGATGTGCAGAAAAATCTCCATCAAAGCTCAGAAATGTCAAACGCATTTAATGGCTCATCTGATGACTTCAACGAATAGATTTCAAGATCACATATATACAGATCAAAGACAGATGAGAAAAGTAGAAGTAAGTATTGAACAAAAAACGCACAATAACACGCAACGCTCAACTCAACGATCTGAGAAAAAGAAAAAGCTTGCTCAGTTACTCAGTTCTTTCGAATAAGTGCTTACTAGCAACTGAGTAGGATCAATCACGATCTAAACAACATTCAATCAATTGAAGTAAGAGTTCCGTGTCGAAGGATAAGTGAATCATGAGAGACCAAGTCTCTTTGGACTTGAAGAGTTTAAGAGTGAACTAAGAAGTACCTGGGCTAGCTTTGGTGCAGAAGGAATCTGTGAGATTCAAGAAGTGTGTGAGACATCCTTAGTGGATTTCATACTCGAGAGTAGAAGAGTGGATTAGGAGCTTTTAAGTGCTGCGAACCACTTAAAACTATTGTGTTTATTAACTATTATAAGCTCGCTATAATCGCAATATCTGCTATAACCGCTCATAAGCGCCTCAATCTCATTAACTCAAGATATATAACAGAAGGTTTTTCACATATACTCATTCCGCTGTGCATTGATTACCATCAACTTAAAAAGATTAAAAGAAAAAGTTTTAATTATCTATTCAACCCTCCCTTCTAGATATCTATCGTGCCTATTGAGAACTAACAATTGGTATCAGAGTAAGTTCTATAATCATGACCTACAAAGCTTGAGTAGATCCAATGGCACACTTACCAAGCGAATCAAAGATTGGAGGAGGCGTGCAAGCCACCAATGTGCAACAAAGAAAATTTGCTAACTGGAAGGTTGGGGATGCAAGCTACATGGATGTAATAGATGAAGATCTATTTGAAGCTGTTTCGAGAATGGGCCCTATGTTCCTACAAAGCTTGCACCAACTATAGATGACCCAAACAAGCAGTACAGATCAAGGTCGAGGAAGAATGGATGAGAGAGCGAGAAGAGAGTCATGTCATTTCGACAAAAAGGCCAAAAACATCTTGTTCCAATCTTTAGAAGATGATCTGTTCGAAAATTTGGTCAACAGCAAAATAGCGAAGGAGGTTTGGGAAGCACTGCTCATCATGCATGAAGGAACAAAAGAAGTCAGAGAAAATAAACAATCTCTCTTGACTCAGCAATATGAGATGTTCGCTCACGTTCAAGGAGAGAACATTACTGCCACTTACGAAAGATTTAATGTACTGCTCAACTCTCTACGAGCCT
Source organism: Panax quinquefolius (assembly GCA_020205615.1). Lineage (NCBI taxonomy): Eukaryota > Viridiplantae > Streptophyta > Magnoliopsida > Apiales > Araliaceae > Panax > Panax quinquefolius. The sequence goes on from CM035157.1 coordinate 7,078,555, forward strand.
ATGGGAAGATCTATCCTAACAAAGATCTAATCATAAAGTTCATGAGAGCCTTTACCGAAGCAAAGTGGGATGCCAAAATCAACGCCATTAGAGAATCCAAAATCTACATGAAATGACATGCTCAGCGGTTGTATGGCAACCTTCTCACATCTGAATCGGAGTCGACTCAACGAAAGCGAAACCTTATTTGAAGGAAGGAAGAAGGATAAAGGTGTAGCCCTTAAAGCAACAGATAATGCCTCCAAAGTCAGCACTGAAGTTGATTCTGACTATGATGAAGATGATGAGGAGGACCTTGCAATGCTAGTGAAAAGGCTAAGAAGGTTCATGCGACGAGGCAAAACCAACAAGCTAAAGAAAGTCAAGAATCACAAAGACCCCAGAGCAAATGAACGACTATGCTACAAATTGCAAGAAACCGGGCCACTTCATTGCAAATTGCAACAAACCTCTTAGAGAAGAACTCAAGAAGAAATCTCATTCAAAGAAAGAATACAGAGGCAACAAAGGGCCACAGAAGAAAGAAAAAGGTCTTGTAGCTGGAGGATCGTGGAGTGACTCAGACAATGACTCAACTCACGAATGGGGATGATGAAGACCCTCAAATAGCAAATCTACGCTTGATGGCCAAAATGCAAGGGACAAACAGAACTCCAACATACACGAAGTAAGTATCGATGAGGTATTTGACTTTAACTCTCCGATGTAGATATTGATGATCTTAGGCGCATTGCATGGCATAACATCTGATCTACACCAATACATGAAGTGGTTTAGAGTTCTGTCTAAGGATTATTCACTTCTTCAAAAGGAGAAAGAAAAGGTTCAAGAAGAACTGGAAACAACCCTCCTCAGTGCTAATTCTTTCTCTGAGCTTGAAGCTGAGAATAAGCTCTTAAGACAAACAAATGACCTCAGTGCAAAACGAGAGTCTAGTCTAACCTCAAAAATTGAGGTTCTAGAAAAGACCATCTCCACATGGAATAAATCTTCTTCATCCATGGATTCTTTAATCTCTGATCAGAGAAGTGTCTCTGATAGAACAGGGCTAGGCTTTGGGGGATCTATCTCAGAGTCATGTGTGGAAAAAGCAAAGGATGTTAACACTAGTAATGCCTCAGGTTTTAGTAGAGGCATTATATTTGTGAAATCCTCACTTGAATGATGAGCACAACCCCACCTTGATTAATTCAATTTATATTCCTGGAGTAAGGGATCTCATGTTGGTTCAGGTTTCGTAAAAAGAGAAAAGTAATCAGCTTTACTACTCATCAACCTCGAAGGATCGTAGAGTCCAATAAAATCAACTCTACGAACCAACCAGGAAGACACAGTAGAAGTAAGATATACTCTCCTCAATTAATGAAATAAGAGAACACATGGAAAAGGGGATATCAGCCTAGCAGGAGGATGACCAATAACCCACAAAAGCCCAAATAGAGGAAGAACTTTCACACACACACTTACATGCATTATATCAAATGCTTTGAATGCCACAGAGTTGGTCACAAGGCTGCGAATTGTCGTTATAATTCCATGCACGTGAGACCCAAAATCAAGCAGATTTGGGTCCCCCAAGGGTACTAACATAGTAGGACCCATGCAAATATGGGTACCAAAATGAAGGCTTAATGTTACCTCAGGAAAGGAGCTCCATGAACACAACCTGGTATCTGGATAGTAGATGTTCAAGGCACATGACTGGGAACAAAGCCCTTATGTCTAACTTCATAGAGAAGGAGGGTCCCTCGGTCATCTTTGGAGATAATGGCACTGGCAAGATAAGAGGCTATGGCTCAGCCGAAAATGGTGCAGTATCATTCTGTAAAGTGGCCTATGTGGAAGGACTACAACACAACCTTCTAAGCATTAGCCAACTCTGTGACAAGGGTCATCAAGTAACATTCATCAACAATCAATGTCAAGTTCGAGACCTAAAGACATTTGCAGTAAAGCTAACCGGAACAAGAGAAGGAAATGTCTACACAGTAAATCTTGGACAACTAAGCTCAGACGAGACAATATGCTTTCTGGCTAAAGCATCTGAAGAAATGAGCTGGCTATGGCATCGAAGATTATCTCATCTCAACTTCAAAAGCATGTCCAAATTAGCTTCAAAAGATCTAGTTGCAGGCCTACCCAAATTCAACTTCGTTAAAGAAAGGCCCTGCAATGCCTGTCAACTTGGGAAACAGACCAGAAGCTCATTTAAGAGCAAAACCATCAACTCAATTGATAAGCCTCTGCAATTACTACATATGGATCTTTTTGGACCAATTCCAACGACGAGCCTTGGGGGAAAGAGATACTCATTGGTCATAGTCGATGACTACACCAGATTTACATGGGTATTCTTTTTAACCTCAAAAGAAGAAACAAGCCCCCAACTAATCAACATGTTCAAGCTGGTGATGAATGAGAAAAGAGAAAAAATCAAGGCCATAAGAAGTGATCATGGTAGAGAATTTGATTTCTCAGAAATAGATCAGTTCTGTACAGACAATGGAATTAGTTATAACTTCTCAGCTCTATAAACTCCCCAACAAAATGGAGTTGCTGAGAGAAAGAACAGGACATTAATAGAGGCTGAAAGGACTCTACTAGGCTATGACTCATCCTAGGAGTACTTACCAGGCGAAGCGGTCAACACTGCATATTATACTCAGAACAGATCACTCATACACTCTATGATTAAGAAGACTCCTTATGAACTTTGGAAAGAAAGAAAGCCAAATGTCAGCTACTTTCACGTGTTCGGCTGTGCATGCTACATACTCAATAATGGAAAGCAGTACTTGACAAATTTTTAACCGAAATCAGACGAAGGAATCTTTCTTGGATATGTCACAGACAATAAGGCCTACAGAGTGTTCAACAAGAAGACACTGAGTGTAGAAGTCTCAATTCACATCATTTTTGATGAAATAGACTTAGACAAAACAGTGCTCCAAGACACTGCGACTAACAGTTCAGACACTACGAACGAGGTCGTCGAGCCCAATACTGCGATCGTAGTGCCTGATAATGAAATCGTTGAGCAAGAGAATGAGATCGTAGAGAGGCCTATGCCAGACAATGAACCTCCACATCAAGAAGAAGAAATAGATCTTGAAGATCTGAGACAAGAAGGCATAAGAACGGATGTTCCAACAGGAAGCAGATGGGCAAGAGATCACACTCAAGATCTAATCATTGGAGATCCAAACGCAAGAGTCAAGACAAGAGCTGCTACTCAAAATGAATGCTTCTATCTAAGCTTCCTATCTCAAATAGAACCAAAGAAGATAGAGGATGTTATGGAAGATTCCAAATTTGGATAGAGGCCGTACGTGACGCGCCCCAAAATAGGTCCATTCCATCCAACCCATTACGAAGTCGCCAAATACATGGTACGTAAATAACTACAACTTTATTATTACAACATATAAAGCTGTGAGTTTAAATACGATATTGCCATCTAGATAATATCCACATGCAAATAAATTCCCATCACAATTATTGATACATTATTTTACAAAATGGTGAGGACTACTAAACAACTCTCTCTAGAACCTTCATTCCATACCCCGACTAGTATTCGCTACATTCTCGCCTCCCGAGAAGAAAAATGGAACAAAAAGGAAAAGGGTGAGCTCAACTAGCCCAAAGAAGAATATTATGACTAAGATAATATACAACAAATTATCGTTAGTCTCAAAAGGAAAAATCTAATAGAATACAATAGACAACCGGTTTTAAATCAACAACTGCAATGAAACAACAATTCATTAGAAGAGTTAAGTAGAGAATGCAAACTACTATCTTCTATATATGAATTTAAAAGTTCATCGTCGATATTTTATCCTGTAACATCAATCAATATATATACGAATCAAATATTCATCTTTGCACTACTGTGCCAAAGATATTCATCATCGATCATGTTTCATCTCAACACTGCTCATCTTTGAACTACGGCCAAAGATATTCATCGATCGGTATGTTCATCTCAACACATTCATCTTTGCACTATGGGCCAAAGATATTCATCAAGAAATCATTCATCTTTTTACTACAAAGTCAAAGATATTCAATAATATCATCATTTAGATCGAGGATGATGAAAATATTTCAAAGAAAACGAATCCAATTGAAACAAAAGAACAAGTATTATGGATTCGTACTTTAAACAATCCGAGTTCAAAAATACTTCATAAATAATCATATCAAGTAAAATTCAAGAATGATCAAAAACATGGATACAATCAAAGCTAGTATCCATAATAGATATTTTCGACGAAAAGAAGAAATTTCATTTTTTGGTGAATAAGGTCAGATTCGTGAATAGTGCCAGTATACGTGAATAAGTAACTCTCACACAAAAAAGATAGAAATTTCACAAAAAAACATCTTCACGCTTCATGAATAATAAGAATAGTACTCGTGAATAGTAACTTGTGAATAGTAACTCATGAATAAGAACTCGTGAATAGTAACCAGATATATGAAAAAGTTCCAAATTTGATAAAAGTTCCAACCAATATTTCAAAGATAATGATATTGAAGAAATAATATCATTTCATGAAGAAAATAACATCCCTTACCTCGAAAGACAAGATTTCTAATTGAAACAGGATATAAAGCTATGACTTGAACTTGCACCGTATAGCAATACTCAAAGTATACTCAAAATACTCACAAGAATACGCCGATAATAAGAGAAAACTTGGGTTTTCGGTGTGATTTTCAATTTAACCTAAAGACCCTATTTATAGGAAATTGCTTAGAACACCAAAGTAGAAAATTGAATATAATAATATTATTTATAAACAAAATTCCTTAGCCCACCTTTGAAATCTGATTTCAGCCATAGCACATGTTAAATGAGGTTCACAAACTCACCAAAAACGTTTTTCTCAAAATAATTAATTAAAACTCCCAAAAATCAATTATTTCGGAACTCCGAAACTTCAATAATTCATAATAAATAGCCCTTTTGTCAGAAAATTCGAATCTCATGACTTTTTATAGGAAATTCAATTCTCTACAACTTTGCAGAAGAAAGTTTTTCCAAATTCCAAACAAAAATTAACCGAAATCCACAAACGGGCGATTTTATAGGCTATAATCAAATTTCTATTAATAATTGTGTCCACCAACACACAAAACATGTGTTAAACATTTAATGCCACAAAATACTCTTCCTCCTCATATACTCATATATTCCACATTCATTATAAAATATCACCGTTAATATATTATTAAAATAATATATTTAAATGAATTATTTTATCGTAAAAGATAAAATATTAATTTTCAACAATTGTCACATTAAAAATTTTCTCCATCTATATCCACATAAAATCAATATTTTCCTCATCATATAAATTAATAATTAATTATTCACAAATAATATTACAGAATCACAAGATCTTGCAACTGCACTGCTCAGGAAAGAGGGGCTTTCAATAAGGATCTCTCTCACTCACAAGCAATTAGGTGACCAAACCTCTCCTTAGATGTAACTTTCTAGACATTGCCAATAATGTTATCCAATAATATTATTAGAGATAATATGAATTATTGCACCGATAATGGAAAATACTATGTAATGACAATTTATCAAACAACAAGAATATAAAATATCAATGCAAAGCAATTATTGAATCAATAAAATAAAATATGAATAGTAATTATCGTAACAATTATTGAGTAGTGCCTTTCACGTAAGAATCAATAATTGGTGCAAAACCGTGCTACCGCTCAACAACGCAGTATTAGTGTGTTTTAACCACCGGGTATTCCATGAAGATAATCTGTGAATAACTACACTGCTATTTATAAACAACTTATATTTGTCGTTTTCTTCATCCAATCGCTTTCCGTTATGGGGCCCAAAAAAGATCGCAGGTCATTGCATTTAATATTCCCAACAAAGTCATTTAATATTCCACGACCAAACGAATATTCCCTAATAATAATGAATATTTTATAACCACTGCTTATTCGAAATATTTGCGTATTTTACCCATAACTATCCACATTAATCAAATCAACCCTTACTATTTCAAAATAATAAATAGAGGATTTTTAAATTTCATTTATTAATAATTTGGGGTCTTACAACCTCCCCTCCTTATGAAATTTCGTCCTCGAAATTGACATACGATACTGTGTTTTGAAAAGATGAGAATACCTCGCTTTCATTTCCGTTTCCAACTCCCGTGTCATTTCCTCAATAGCATGGTTTCTCCACAAAACTTTAACTTGTGGTATAACCTCCTGCACATAGGACATGTTCTTTCCCATCCAAGATCTTGACAGTACCTCCTCAGACGTTAAGTCTTCAAATTTATCTCATCCAGTTCTAACTCAATGACGTAGTTCAGGTCGTCCACATATTTACGTAACATCGATACGTGAAAAAACGTTATGAACACGCGTCATACTTGGAGGTAAAACGAGTCTATAGGCCACAGTTCCTATTCGATCGAGATTTTCAAATGGATTAATAAATCGAAGGTTTGAGCTTTCCTCACCTCACCAATTCTCGCTTTTGAAATAACAACTTCTTGCACCTCCTTCTTCAAATTCATCAGCTCCGGTGTGTAGCTTGAACAGCTTTAACTTTATCGATTAAAGTCGATTATACTCGTATATCATCACGTGGGTACCTAGAGTTTTCATCTCCATCTCTATTATTTGTACATTATACGAAATTAGTCTTTGACAATATCATACTCATACTTGTATACGATCTTCTACTCAACACGTCAGCTACCACGTTCGCTTTTCCAGGATGTCATGGTCAGAACATGTGCTGAAATGAGTCTCCTCTTGAGTTCTTGAAGCTCTTCCCACATTCCTCGCTCCATTCGAATTTTGTATCTCTACGATTCAAATTGCGTTAATGGAATAGCGATTCGAGAATATCCTTCAATGAATCTCCGATAATAACCAACTAAGCCTGAAAGCTACGTATTTCGATTCTCGACTTAGGTTGTTCTCAATCGTGACTCATATCCCAACCTTGGATAAGACGTTACAATGATACCTATCGCTTTACTATCGCATGCGAATATGGTATCCCCTACGAGAGTGCGGCGGTGCATTCCACAAAGGAAGTCACCAGATAAAGGCTCAGTACCAAATTCTATAGTTGAATTTTTAACTCCTCAAGTTCAATAGAGCCATTCGATATGAGATTTTAGAAATGAGTTTTGTCTTAGGGTTCAAAGTCGATACAAAATTTAATATCGATCTTTGGGAGTAAGCCAAGAAATTCTTCAGAAATACGTCGGGAAAAATTAATAACAACAGAATATTATTCAAATCGACGTGTCTTTATTCAAATCCATAATATGAACTAAGAAAACTTGACATCCGTAATAAACGAATGACTTCATGGCTTGATATGAAAATGTTTGACTACAATGGTTTGATTGCTTGAATTGAATAACAAAGTTGCTTAGGAATATGAAAACTAACAACCTTACTTAAAGTAATCAATTTCGGCATGATGAGTAGTTAACCTTAAAATCACATCAAAAGCAAATATCTCTATAGAAATAAGGTTAATAGGTAATGTGATAGTGCCAACTGAATCAAGCAAGATTTCTAAACAACGGATGTAATGAAAATTTCTCTAACTGAGTCTCCATAAATAGGTCAAAGTCTAATTTCTCCGTAGTCAAGTTCAAACGTTGAGCGCAAGCAAGAGAGATAAAAGAACGGGTAGAAACCCAGATATCTAGTAAGGTATAAACTTCGCAAGAATTTATAATTAACTAACCCGTGCTAACTTCGTCGTTCTCGATAATGACCGGTCACGACAAACGCTCTTTCGAGAACCGCAGATTGACTTTGACTTTTTCAGATCGCCGCTCTGGTGCCAACGTCCCAACTGGACTTGATTTCGCTTATAGGACAAAATCGAGCTATGTGACCATCTTTTCCACAACTAAAACATACCTTAAAAGGCTTTGAACAGTTTGACCTTATATGTCCCTCCTCTCCGTGATCTCGTAGCATCTAATCGGGCGATCGTTCTCTTCCCTAGAATTTGTTGATGGTCTTGATCTTTGCCATCAAGTCTTCCGTCATCATTAAATCTTTCTTTTAGATTGGACATCTCTTTCCATAATATCAACGCGTCGCGTGCTTTTTACCCATGCATCACTCATTCTCACTGTTCGGTTATTTCTTCTTTCATTTCGATTCCAAACTTTATCATCTTATACTCGCCAAAGAGTGCTTCATTCAAGCATCACATATCGGGTAACACAAGCTTGAATCGTTGCATCCTTTTGCTCCACGATCGCCTGTAATTCTTGACTGCTTCTTCTAACTCATGAATATGATTTTGCAATTCTACATTTTGATCATAAAATACCTCTAATAAACTCTCTTCGTGTACCTCTTCTTCCTCTTCTTCTCTCACTCTCATTTGTTACCTCTGCGATTATCTCTCAAAAAGTAACTATCAATTCTTCACTCACCACATGGATATCTCTAATTCCTTCTTCACCGACATCACATTATCACGGTTGGCGATTAGAGGTGTCTCCACGATCTCATTCACTCCATTATTAACGTTCAAGAAATGACCATTCTTAAAAACTATCATAAAACAAGGGTTAATTAAATAAATTAACAAATCACATAATACCCCTATATTATGACCAACCAACAAATAAGCTTAGGTAGGACACACTAGCGAAGGATTTTCGTCTCTCCCTCCTAGTTCTATTCCCCGATCTCCGCCAGAGATCATATCCTAAGCTCGATACCAACCGTGACGCCCCCAAAATAGGTCCATTCCATCCAACCCATTCTCGAGTTGCCAAATACATGGTACGTAAATAACTACAACTTTATTATTACAACATATAAACTGTGAGTTTAAATACGATATTGCCATCTAGACAATATCCACATGCAAATAAATCCCCATCACAATTATTGATACATTATTTTACAAAATGGTGAGGACTACTAAACAACTCTTTCTAGAACCTTCATTCCATACCCCGACTAAGATTCGCTACATTCTCGCCTCCCGAGAAGAAAAATGGAACAAAAAGAAAAGGGTGAGCTCAACTAGTCCAAAAAAGAATATTATGACTAAGATAATATACAACAAATTATCGTTAGTCTCCAACAGGAAAAATCTAATAGAATACAATAGACAACCGGTTTTAAATCAACAATCTGCAATGAAAACAACAATTCATTAGAAGAGTTAAGTAGAGAATGCAAACTACTATCTTCTATATATGAATTTAAAAGTTCATCGTCGATATTTTATCCTCGTAACATCAATCAATATATATCTAGAATCAAATATTCATCTTTGTACTACATGTGCCAAAGATATTCATCGATCGGTCATGTTCATCTCAAACACTGCTCATCTTTGCACTACGGCCAAAGATATTCATCGATCGATCATGTTCATCTCAACACTGCTCATCTTTTGCCTTTATGGGCCAAAGATATTCATCAAGAAATCATTCATCTTTTCACTACAAAAGCCAAAGATATTCGGTAATATCATCATTTAGACTGAGGATGATGAAAAATATTTCAAAGAAAAACGAATCCCGATTGAAACAAAAGAACAAGTATTATGGATTCGTACTTTTAAACAATCCGAGTTCAAAAATACTTCATAAATAATCATCATCAAGTAAAATTCAAGAATGATCAAAACATGGATACAATCAAAGCTAGTATCCATAATAGATATTTTCGATTAAAAGAAGAAATTTCATTTTTAGATTGAATAGTCTGCCGTATTCGTGAATAAGGTCAGATATCGTGAATAAAGGTCGATACACGTGAATAGTAACTCGACACCAAAAGATAGAAATTTCATAAAAAAAAACATCTTCACGCTTCGTGAATAGTACTCGTGAATAAGAATAACTCGTGAATAAGAACTCATGAATAAGTAACCCAGAAGACATGAAAAAGTTCCAAATTTGATAAAAAGTTCCAACCAATATTTCAAAGATAATGATATTGAAGAAATAATATCATTTGAGAAGAAAATAACATCCCTTACCTCGAAAAGACAAGATTTCTTAGTTAAAACACCTGATATAAAGCTATGACTTGAACTGCACCGTATAGCAATACTCAAAGTATACTCAAAATACTCACAAGAATACGCTCGATAATATAGAGAGAAAACTTGATTTACGGTGTGATTTTCAATTCTAACCCAAGACCCTATTTATAGAAAATCGCTAGAACACCAAAGTAGAAAATTAAATATAATAATATTATTTATAAACAAAATTCCTTAGCCCACCTTTGAAATCTGATTTCAGCCATAGCACATGTTAAATGAGGTTCACAAACTCACCAAAAACGTTTTTCTCAAAATAATTAATTAAAACTCCCAAAAATCAATTATTTCGGAACTCCGAAACTTCAATAATTCATAATAAATAGCCCTTTTGTCAGAAAATTTGAATCACGCGATTTTTTATAGGAAATTCAATTCTCTACAACTTTGCAGAAGAAAGTTTTTCCAAATTCCAAACAAAAATTAACCGAAATCCACAAACGGGCGATTTTACAGGCTATAATCAAATTTCGGTCAATAATTGTGTCCACCAACACACAAAACATGTGTTAAACATTTAATGCCACAAAATACTCTTCCTCCTCATATACTCATATATTCCACATTCATTATAAAATATCACCGTTAATATATTATTAAAATAATATATTTAAATGAATTATTTTATCGAGAAAAAAGATAAAATATTAATTTTCAACAATTGTCACATTAAAAATTTTCTCCATCTATATCCACATAAAATCAATATTTTCCTCATCATATAAATCAATAATTAATTATTCACAAATAAATTACAGAATCACAAGATCTTGGCAACCGTGTAGCTCCTCAGGAAAGAGGGCTTTCCAATAAGGATCTCTCCTTCTCTGCAAGCAATGATTAGGTGACCAAACCTCTCCTTAGATGTAACTTTCTAGACATTGCCAATAATGTTATCCAATAATATTATTCGGATAATATGAATTATTGCAACCGATAATGGAAAATACTATATAATGACAATTTATTGAAACAACAAAGTAATATAAAATATCAACGCAAAGAATTATTGAATCAATAAAATAAAATATTGAATAGTAATTATCGTAATAATTATTGAGTAGTGCCTTCTTACGTAAGAATCAATAATTGGTGCAATACCGCAGTGCTACCGATTCAACAACGCGTATCGATTGTGTTTTTAACCACCGGGTATTCCAACAAGATAATTACTTGAATAACTACGCCCGTTATTTATAAACAACTTATATTTGTCGTTTTCTTCATCCAATCGCTTTCAGTTATGGGGCCCACAGAAGGCTCGCTACGTCGCATTTAATATTCCCCGACAAAGATTTAATATTCCACGACCAAACGAATATTCCCAAACAATAATGAATATTTTATAACCACTGCTTATTCGAAATATTTCATGATTTTACCCATAACTATCCACATTAATCAAATCAACCCTTACTATTTCAAAATAATAAATAGAGGAAAATAAATTTCATTTATTAATAATTTGGGGTCTTACAAGCCGGAAAAACTTTAATCAGTTCGAGAGAAGCAAAGTTTGGAGATTGGTTCCAAGACCAAAGAACCATCCTGTAATTGGAACCAAGTGGGTCTTCAAAAATAAAATGGATGAAGATGGGGTGATAACAAGGAATAAGGCTAGACTAGTAGCCAAGGGCTACTCTCAGGAAGAAGGTATTGACTATGATGAGACATTTGCACTTGTTGCCAGACTAGAAGCCGTCAAAATATTCCTTGCCTTTGCTGCTCACATGAAGTTCAAAGTCTTCCAGATGGATGTCAAAAGTGCATTCTTGAATGGTGAACTTCAAGAAGAAGTCTATGTAGAGCAGCCTCCAGGTTTCATCAATACATCTCTTTCTAATTATGCCTTTAGATTAGACAAAACTTTATATGGTCTTAAACAAGCACCTACAGCATGGTATGAAACACTGACTAATTTTCTTATTGAAAATGGGTTCACTAGAGGTAGAGTAGATACCACACTATTTCTTAGAAAGCATAAGGATAAGGTCCTATTAGTTCAAATCTATATTGATGATATCATTTTTGGTTCTACTAATGAAAAGTTATGCAAGAGATTCTCCAAGCTTATGCAGAGCAAGTTTGAAATGAGCATGATGGGTGAGCTGAACTTCTTCCTTGGACTGCAAGTAAAGCAGACTGATGAAGGAATCTTTATAAACCAAGCCAAGTACATTAAAGACTTACTTAAGAAGTATGGCATGGAGTCCGCCTCTCCCATGAAAACCCCAATTGCTCCTGCAACCAAGCTTGACAAAGATGAAAAAGGTAAAAGTATTGATACAACTCAATACAGAGGTATGATTGGCTCTCTTTTATATCTAACTGCCAGTAGACCAGATATAATATTTGCAACATGCATTTGTGCTAGATTTCAGGCTAGCCCTAAAGAATCTCATTTAACTGCTGTTAAGAGGATTTTCATGCATCTCAAAGGTAAACCCCACTTGGGGTTATTGTGACGCCCCCAAAATAGGTATACATCACCCATCTTGAGTCGCCAAATACATGGTACAAAATTTAAATACAAACTAATAATACAGCAGTCGTGTAAAATACGACAAAACATATGCTGTGAGTTTAAATACAAATATTGTCTTCTAGACAATATCCATTCTCAAATAGAGTCCTCGTTACATTTATTATCACACTATTTTACAAAATAGTGAGGACTACTAAGACACCATCTCGGACCATCACTCCGTTCCCCGACTAGTCCCAACTACGTTCTCATTTCCTGAAGAGAAAAGTGAAAGAAAGAGTGAGCTCAACTAGCCCAGCAAGAAATATTATGACTAAGATAATGCAAAATAAATTATCGTTAGCCTTCAACAATGTTAAACTGATAATATACAATAGACCTCAAGTTTAACTGCAGCGGAATAAATAATCCATTAAAAGAGTCAAGTAGAGAATAAAATATACTATCTTTTATGTTTTAAAAGGTTTTTCATCACTTTTATCGCTGGGACTCAACTTAATAAATAATCCACATCATCCCTGCACTACGGCCAAGGATATTCATTAGGGTCACGACCACAAATTCCATGCACTACAACCAAGGATATTTGTGTATTCATCAATGGTCATGATCATGCCAATAACTGTCCATCAATGCACTACGGCCAATGAGGACTTTTACTACATCACTTGTTACATTAATTACCATGATTACACCGAATAATCCTCGGTCATAATCATACCAAGTCCATCTACGCACTACTGAGCCATGAGATGACTTTGAACATAATATAAACATGAGGATGATGACAATGATATAAGAATTCAATAAAACAAGTTCACAATTAATTTGTCCAGAAACTAATAACGTCCAAATTGTCAACATGATACTGCTTTGTAGAGTAAAATTCAAGAATGCTCAGAAGAATATTTCTATGAAAAGATACTGGATGAAACGCAAATATTAAGGATATTCCACTAATTTCATGGAGTATAAAGTCAAAACTTTAACCAACTGAGTATAATAAAGAATGAAATAACAAAAGAAATCACCATGCATGCAGTACTCCAGATGTAGCAAAGTTATTCCGATAGAATAATAATAACGAACCGTGTCGTGAAATTCACGCAAGCATGGATGTTCCAACCGTAATAATAAGTGCTTGAATAATAAATAATGGAACCGAAGTCGGTGTAAAAACACACAGTGATGGATATTCGGCGCAGAATAATAATAAAGAGCGGAACCAGTCAGGTGTAAAAACACAGCGCAGGATGTTCCAAATGTAATAATAATAAAGGCGGAACAAAGGTCCTGTAAAACACATGTGATGAGGATGTTCCAACAAAATAACAAAGACAGAATAATAGAAGAATGTCACCAAGTATAGGGTAATTTCACAGATACAAAAGTTATTCTAACAGAATAATAAGAAATGGAATAACAGAAGTTGTCTTCATGAATATAAAAGAATAATATCCCTTACCGTAAAAGAAACTAAATATAAGAGTATGAAAGTAGCAAAATATTTTTCTATAGTTTTTCTATAATTTCTCTCTCTGGAGTTTCAGTGAATTCATAAGAAATAAAGAAGGAATGAGCTTCTATTTATAGGAGAATGGAAAGGCACTGTGTTAGGAATCAATAATTATGCAAATTATCGGATGACAATTTTGATAACTCAATATGCAAATTTTTCAAACCTCCAACCAATAAGAATAAAGCAAGAATAAAAATATATATATATATATATATATATATATATATATATATATATATATATATATATATATATACAAACTACACATGTTATAAATATATATATATATAATACTAATTACCTCTTTTATAAATCAACTTCATTCCCCCACCATTTTCCACTCACATAATAAACATATATACTATAATCATACACACATCACTTTCACTCTTTCTTTTCCCCCACCATTCTCCACTCACACATATAATATTATATATATACACATCACAATCTTTATATACATAATCTCCCTTCCCTATACGTAACTCTCTCCCACCCCTATTTCCAAAATTAGTTTTTTAACACATATGGGCCCCACATGTGGGCCCCACCTTTAAATAATTTTTATCGATTATTTTGAAAAATGGGTAAATGGAGATTCATAAAATAAGCAAAACTTACACAAATACCTCATAAAAATCACATTAATAATTTTAACAATATTTTTCACCTTTCTTATAATTCACAATATTAATCGACCAGGTCGTTCCCAAGAAAGAGGGGGCTTTCTAATAAGGATTTCTCCCTATTAGCGGCATGCAATTAGGTGACCAAACCTCTCCTTGGCGTAACTTACATACATCGTTAATATTGCAATTTATAATATTAATAACTCGTCATTTCAATTATTGATTTAATAATATATAAAATATCGACAATAATTGAATCAAATAACGTGAGATACTATGCAACAATTACTATAGCAATAATTGAACAAGACCGAGTGACTTCTCACGTAAGCATTAATAATCAATACCGTGTCTGCTTACTACGCAACCAGCGTAGACATTGTATTTTTTACTACCGAGTAGTTCAACAAGATAACTGTGAAACTTCCGTCATTATTTTCAATAAAATATTTTTGTCGTTTTCTCAATCCGATAATAATTTCAGTGGGGTCCACCAATGATTGTGCCATCGCATTTAATATTCCCCACACAAAGAATATTCCCGACTAATCGAATATAATACAACAACTGCATACTTTTGCAAAATTTATAAATATTACCCACAACTATAACATTATATCAAATCCACACCATAATATTCAAAAAAAAATATTTCGAGAAATTTAAATCTTTATTTATAAAATCTAGGGTCTCACAGTTATGGTATCCCAATGAATTCTCATTTGAGCTAACAGGATATACAGACGCTGATTTTGCACGCTGCAAAATAGATAGAAAAAAGTACCAGTGGCACTTGTCAACTACTAGGTAACAGACTTGTGTCCTGGTTTAGCAAGAAGCAAAACTTCAAGATTCTACCTCAACTGCAGAAGCGAGTACATTGTTCTTGACGGCGATTCTTTGTGGTTTCGATCCTATGGATGAAAAATCAACTAGCAGATTACGAGTTTGAATTCAAATCCATACATATTCATTGTGATAACATAAGTGCAATTGCTATAACTCATAATCCTGTCATGCATTCTAGGACTAACCATATAGAAATAAGATATCACTTCATTAGGGATCATGTACAAAATGGAAATATATCTTTACAATATATCCCTACTGAAAATCAACTTGCTGATGTTTTTATAAAACCTCTAGATGAATCCAGATTCAACAAATTATTAAGTGAGCTAGGCATGGTTAACTTACAAACCTAAAATATTATGCTCTAGTTTGTGCTAACCATACAGATTTAAGGGCTATATCCAAAATCAAAGACATGATCAAAGGAAGTCCACGATCGTAGAGCCAAAGTGTCATAAAACTCAACGAACACTGAACAGAATCAACGATCGTAGTATAGACTCAACGATAGCAGAGCTACATCAACAAAACCAAAGGAGCACCCTATGATGATCCAAAGAAAATCAAAGCATTCTCTCTCGATAAGTGCCTCTCAGGACAAACCTAACCTTGTTCTATTCAAGAGGTTGCCCTTCCCGAGCTACCTTAAACCAAGGAAAATGCTAAACCAAAGGTTCATCATGAGAACTTGATCAGACTCTACGATTGATAAGTCAGACTCGACGATCGCAGTTCAGACTCTACAAGTGCGATTCCGCATACGATCATCACGAATGTAATCAACAATGGATGATTGCAGACTCGACGATTCCAAGGACCATCTCAACGATCGTAGTCCCACTAAAGAATACATCATCCCAAAAGAAGTTAAGGGAAATTCAGTACAATCCTTCTCTGTCAAGAATTTGTAGAGCTAAGCAAAGTTCGACACCTGTCCCACTAAGCAAAATAGAGAGAGAGAAGTTTCAGGTACAAATTAAATCGTCTTTTTGAAATCAAGTTCAAAAGACCATCTCTCTCTTCTCTTCAAGCGAAACCCTAAATCAAGAAGCAAACTCACACCTCCTCACTTCCTATAAAGAAATCAATGGCAAACTTCCAAAGTGTTATCTCCTCCATGCATCGTGTTTTGACGAGTTTAAAAGCAATTTGAACCCCAATTTCATAAGACATTGTCATTACTGAAGAAGGCAGGTCTTGAAGAAGCCTTGGGTACTGACACATTGATCTACCCAAAGCTGGTAAAAGAGTTCTACAATAACGGGGTGTTTGAAAACAACACCATCACCGTGAAAATAAGGAATGTCCAAATCAAATTAAGAGCTGAAGACATCAATCTAGCCTTAGGGCTCAAATCTGAAGGGTATCTGTCCTTAGATGGAATAGACTTTCATAAAGGTCTCAAGAAAATGCATCACAAAAAATCACCCTCTGTCAAAGGATACAAAAAGAAGGAGTTTCCACAGAGGTATGAGTTTCTGGCTGACATTGTTGGAAAATGCATATGTTGTAAAAGCTCAGGTCATGACTCTGTGAATGAGGTACAACTCAAACTCATGACTGTCATATGCTATAAAATTCAACTAAACTATGGGGATTTATTACTTGAATGGATTGGAAAATGGTTGGTTAGCTCCAAGAAAACAAAGAGCTCTCATAAGATGCTCTACGGACGATTTATCAGCATTATCCTACAGGCTGCTCTTGGTGACCTGATTGAGGATGATGAAGGAGAAGCCATAAATCTAAATCGACGAATGACCCAGCAGTTGTTTGAAAACTGGAAGAGAAATCCAGCTAAAAATGTGAAGTTAATGTCTGAATCCAGTGGTCGAATTGGTGAGATAAAAGGAACATGAGTGTCAGGGAATATGTCTGTTGTCAAAGAAACTGAGGAGGAAGAAGAAGAAACTAACCAAGTAGAACCCATTTGTGACGCCCCCAAAATAGGTATACATCACCCATCTTGAGTAGCCAAATACATGGTACAAAATTTAAATACAAACTAATAATACAGCAGTCGTGTAAAATACGACAAAACACATGCTATGAGTTTAAATACAAATATTGTCTTCAAGACAATATCCATTCTCAAATAGAGTCCTCGTTACATTTATTATCACACTATTTTACAGAATAGTGAGGACTACTAAGACACCATCTCGGACCATCACTCCATTTCCCGACTAGTCCCAGCTACGTTCTCATTTTCTGAAGAGAACAGTGAAAGAAAGGGTGAGCTCAACTAGGCCAGCAAGAAATATTATGACTAAGATAATGCAAAATAAATTATCATTAGCCTTCAACAATGTTAAACTAATAAAATACAATAGACATCAAGTTTAGCTGCAATGGATCAAGCAATCCATTAAAAGAGTCAGTAGAGAATAAAATCTACTATCTTTTATGTTTTAAAAAGTTTTTCATCACTTTTATCATTTGAGACTCACTTAAAAAAATAATCCACATCATCCCCGCACTATGGCCAAGGATATTCATTAGGTCACGACCACAAATTCCATGTACTACGGGCCAAGGATATTTCAGGTATTCATCAATGGTTATGATCATGCCAATAAGCGTCCATCAATGCACTGCACGGCCAATGAGGACTTTTATCACATCATTTGTAACATTACGATCATGATTACAATCGAATAATCCTCGGTCATAATCATATCAAGTCCATCTATGCACTTCTGGTATGTATGATGACTTTCAAAAAATAAAAACATGAGGATGATGACAATGATATAAGAATTCAATAAAATAAGTTCACGAATTAATTTATTCAGAACTAATAACGCCCAAATTGTCAACATGATATCGCTTTGTAGAGTAAAATACAAGAATGCTCATAAGAATATTTTCATGAAAAATCTTGGATGAAGCGCAAATATTAAGGATATTCCACTAATTTCATGGAGTATAAAAGTCAAAATTTTAACCAACTGAGTATAATAACGAATGGAATAACAAAAGAAATCACCATGCATGCAGTGTACTTGGCATAGGTATGAGTTATTCAATAGAATAATAATAACGGAACCAGTCGTGAAATTGAAATTCCGCAAGCGGACGTCCCAACAGTAATAATAAATGCGGAATAATTAATAATGGAACCCGGTCCGGCAGTAAAACGCACATGATATGATATTCGGCGAATAATAAATAAAGAGCGGAACCGTGTCCGTGTAAAACACATGCACAGGATATTCCAATGAATAATAACAAAGACGGAACCAGTGTCCGGTGTAAAACACATGCATGTGATGTTCCAATGAGAATAATAGAAGAATGTCACCAAGTATAGGGTGATAGCAGATATACTGAGTTATTCCAATGAATAATAAGAAATGGAATAACAAGCAGTTTCTCTTCATGAATAAGAAAGAATAACACCCCTTACGAACAACAAATAATATCCCTTACAAGTACAACAAATAATATCCCTTACCGTAGTAAAAGAAACTAGATATAAGAGTAGGGAAGTAGCAGAATACTTTTCTATAGTTTTCTATAATTTCTCTCCGGAGTTTCGGTGAATTCGTAAGAAAATAATGAAGGAATGAGCTTCTATTTATAGAAAAATGGATTGCATAGTAACTAACTCATGAACGGTCCAGATTGATTTACTTTAATCTGACGGTCCATATTTAAAGCAAAATCTTTTAAATAAAATATAATATATATATTATATTTATATAACATGTGATTTTTGCAACTTCACGGATACAAGTTTTGATAACCTACGGATGCAATTAGTCAAGTCTTTAACCAATAGGAATGAAACAAACAAATATAATATATATATATAATAATACTTTCCTCCCTCATTTTTTCTTCTCCTGGCCACACCATCATCACCTCCACCCACCAAAATCACAATCACACACATTATATATATATATTATATATACATTCAATAACAATAATACTCCCACATGTTATATAACATATATATATAAAAAATACAACTCCCTCCCAAATACGTTAACTTCCCCCCACCCCACCCCACCCCACCCCACCCCAAATCCATTTTCATGATCCTCCCACACATTTTCTTTTCTTCCAACGTCACCTACATGTTCCTCCACCAACATATCACCATCATTGGGTGGATCTATATAATATATATATTTGAAATATCTTCTACCGATTATTTTAAAAATGGGTAAATGGGGGTCCATAAATAAGCAAAAAAGTGAAAGTGACTTCTCATATAAGCATCAATAATTAATACCGTGTCTTCTTATGCAACCACACGCCAGACATCGCATTTCTTTACTACTGAAAGTAGTTGTTGAAGATAACGGTGAAACTTCTACCGTTATTTTCATAAAAATATTTTAGTCATTTTCTCAATCCGACAATAATTCTATTGTGGGGTCCACCAATGATTGAGCTATTGTACGAATATTCTCTGCTAAACCGAACATTCCCCGACCAATCGAATATAATATGACAACTTGCATACTTTGCAAAATTTGTAAATACTATCCACAACTATAACATTATATCAAATCCACACCATAATATTAAAAAAAAAATATTTCGAGAAATTTAAATCTTTATTTATAAAATCTGGGGTCTCACACCATTGCTTTAATCAGAAAGAGCAAAGGGAAAAGGAAAGCCAGAACTACAGAAGAACCTCAAGGATCCACCACCAACAAGCCTGTAGAGTCCTCAGAAATTGAGTCTCTAAGGATCCTAAGGAGAAAGGAATAGTAAGCAGAGGCAGAAGAAGATAGAGCAACAATATCTCAGTTGCTGAAGATAAGTAAGACCAACCACAAGAGCAAAAAGCCATCAGCCTCTTCGATCGTCGAATCTCCTCCGATCGTAGAGCCCAGACCAAACAAGGAAGCAACTGCATCAAATATCTTGGCTAATCTGAAGGACACAACTGAAGAGAGTCCTGAGGCTGTGGCACAGCCTAAAAGGCCAAGAAGGAAACTGGTTTAAAAGTATATTCTTGCCAATGAAGAAGTGCTAAGAAGGGAAGCAAAAGAACTGGGTGCTAAAAAGGAACCAGCAAGTGTATGTCAAGAAGTCATGGCTCCTGCTGAGGGAGAGACACCTAAAGATCTAATGATAGAAGGTGCTCATACTGAGGGGGAGAAGCCTGAAGATCTTCCACCAGAGGATGCTCCAGTTGAGGGGGAGCTATTGACATTTCAAAAGAATGATCAAGCTGAGGGGGAGGATCATGACACCTCAATAGCTGAAAAAGAAATTCCTGGAGGAGATAATGAAGAACCAGTGAAAGAACATCCTGAAGTAATTGACATAATGGAATCCTCTAGTGAAAACAGAGAAGAAGATGATGAGATTGAGATCATAGCTGTAGGCATTGATGGGCACAGAAGAGCCACCTATGAGCAACTATTTGCATATCTTCCTATGATGCCCTTCCACCGAGCTCAAATTCTAAACTCTTGGGATCACATGTTCTGGAGTTTCAAAGAATATCCATTTATCTCAAGTTTTGCAAATGGATTCCTGTGGAAATTCAATTTTGCCAAGAAGCTTCTCTCCAACAGCCCTTCCTCAGAGAACACACTTGAGGTACTATTTATCCCCACTCCTTTCAGAATTAATCACTTGCCACCACCCTCATTTTATCAATTATATGAATTCCCGCAATGGTTGGAAGTAATTCTTCATCCACTGAAACAATTTCCAATTACAGAATCTCAAAATTCTGTAACTGAGGAACCAAATAAGATCAACTCCCTAATGCTCACTCAGCCTACCACCTCTACGATCCCTGACTTTAGCCCCCTGGTAGAGTATCCACCACAAATCGTAAGGTCACTAAGCTCCAACATCCAAACACAGGCCCCTTCTTCAGATATTCCCTCCTCATCTAGAAATGAATGCTTCAATCTTGAACTTGCTCTCTACTCACTGCAAGATAAATTCAAGAGCACGTCACCTCCCTCACAAATTACAAATCTAGATGAAATCCTGTCAGATTTATCCACAAAGGCTGATTTATCGTTTATGTCCGAAAGTGATCAAAGAACTAGGCGAGTCTTCAAGATCATCATTGTCTCGACATAATTTGAGATTGACATCAATGATCAATGTTGCAAACAATCTTCCAAGCTCCCTGAGCTCTGAACTGTCTAAAACACTCAAAGAGATTATCAAAGAAATGTTACAAAGCATAAAGGACAGGGATGATATTCACTTCCTTGCAGCTAAAAGACATCGGGATGTTGTCTTGATTCTACAGAAAACTCAAGAATCTCAGAACCAACTGATGATACAAAGCATCAAAAATCATCAGACTGCTGTCAAAGAATTTCAACAATTCTATGTCAGCATTAGCCAGTAAACAGACAACATTCTCTCCAACCTTCAGCAAAGGGAAGCTAGGTCTGAAGCTCTAATCGAAGAAAATAGAGAAGACATTGCTCAGACCAAGAGTCAGCTCAACGAGCTTGTTCAAGGCCTTAATCGTCTTTCAGATGACATTCGAACCCTTGATGCTGACATAAAGGGGGAGAATAAAGGTAAAGGAGGAGATCAGGGAGGCAAAGGCAAAGGCAGAGGTCTCCAACCTCAATCCTCAAGGAATTCTTCTGCAAGGCAAATCCACTAGCAGACTCCACGATCCAGCCATCAGACTCAACGATCTGATCAGCATGAAATATTAATGGCTCAACCCTTAAGGAGTCTAGGGCCAGCCACCAGCTCTCATACAGTGACAACAACAGGTCTAAGAATGCCAATTGGAGATCCTACATTCATGAATAGACACGGTCACAATCCAAGGCTAAGCCCAGTGTGAATTTGGAAGATCGCGCCGTAAGAGATGAAGCAAAGAAAGAAGAGAGAATCGAGGAATATGCAAATCCTCCAAGAAGCAAAAGGCCAAAGAAATAGAGATAAGTTGAATTTCAAATTGTATTGATGTAGTCATTCTTAAATGTAAAATCTATCTCCATACATCAATAAATTTATGCTTATTTTCTAGAAATTTCAGCTGCTCACTGAAATACTAAGTCATGTTTACTTTTCTGCAACTGCACATAAAACTTTATAATCATGACAACAAATCTCCTTGGTTATGTCAACATCAAATAGGGGGAGATTGTTGGAAGAATGCATATTATGATTTGATGTTTTATGAAACAGCTCATGATTATGTAAAGTCCTTCAAAGAATATATGTACAAGGACTTAGTGATAGATCAAAATTGTTAGGTTGATCTTAGCCTTTAAGTGTTTATCTATATAGATAAAGAGATCAAATCTGTTAGGTTGATCTATGGCTAGAAAGAAATAAATAGGCTAGTAGTTTATCCATCTGATCAACAGAATGCAGAAGCTAAGGCAGGATCGCAGAGCTGAGATGATCGTAGTGTATCTACCTTGAAGGGCCTCTCCAGGAATCGTAGAGTGGTCCAGAAGTTTGCCGTGCTAACTCAAAGATCGTAGTGTGCTCTCGAAAACGTAGAGTTTGTAAAACGAGCAAGTGAAGATCGTAGTGTGCAAATCCTTGTGAGAAATCGTAGTGATCTCTTAAGAACAGGCACCAATATGACAAAACACTACGATATTGATAGTAGAGTGTCATCTGCTTTGTGTCAGAAACATCAAGCCTTATCGTTCATCTGAAAGACAGACTCCAACAAATATGGAATGGGTTTTGAACGTTGAAGCTCTCACCACCCCAACGCATAAAAAGATATCCTTAGTATTGATAAAAAAACGATTACTCAAGAAGCTAAGAAAAGGACCATCAAGGTGGGAAAACACCTTTTGAGGTGTTAGGTGAAAGCAATCTGGCGTGTCGGGTGGGCCGAGTGTAATTCAGAAGATGTGCAGTAAAGTCTCCATCAAAACTCAGAAATGTCAAACGCATTTAATGGCTCATCTGATGACTTCAACGGATAGATTTCAAGATCACATATATACAGATCAAAGACAGATGAGAAATGTAGAAGTAAATATTGAACAAAAATGCACAATAACACTCAACGCTCAACTCTACGATCTGAGAAAAAGGAAAAGCTTGCTCAGCTACTCAGTTCTTTCGAATAAGTGCTTACTAGCAACTGAGTAGCATCAATCATGATCTAAACAACATTCAATCAATTGAGGTAAGAGTTCCAGGTCTGAAGGATAAGTGAACTGTGAGAGACTAAGTCTACTGGACTTGAAGAGTTTAAGAGTGAACTAAGAAGTACCTAGACTGCTAGTCTAGAAGGAATCTGTGAGATTCAAGAAGTGTAACAGACATCCTTAGTGGATTTCCTACTCAAGGAGTAGAAGAGTGGACTAGGAGCTTTTAGTGCTCTGAACCACTTAAAACTATTGTGTTCATTAACCGCTATAATCGCAATATTTGCTATAAGCGTCATAACCGCCGCCAATCTCATTAACTCAAGATATATAAAGAAGGTTTTTCACATATACTCATTCCCGCTGTGCATTGATTACCATCAACTTAAAAAGATTAAAAGAAAAAGTTTTAATTATCTATTCCCCCTTCTACAGATATCTATCGGTTCACTTCGAACTAACACAACCTTTTAATGATATATGAGTTTGATTTAATTGAACTGGTAATTAAAGGATATGAACTAGAATTTGTGGTAGGTCTAGTATAATTTGTATTGAAATTATTGCAACTGGAAAATTATGATCTGGTATAATTGGAACTGGAGTTATATGGTTTTGTTTGTTGATTGATCTAGGATTTGAAAGGAATCAATGAAGAATTTGGTTTGGGCAATAAAGGGGGTAAGATGGTGGTGGGCAAGAAAGGAATATTATTGTGATTTGGAGTATCAAGTTCTGCTAGTACATATTATTGATATTTTGCCAAACTTATAGCTTCAAACAAACTAGTAGGTTTCAACAATTTAAGCACATGTCTGATCTCCTTCTGCAATTCACTAATAAAATTTGAAACAAAAAATTCTTCTATATAATGTATAATACTTGCTTTTGGACTTCAAAACAGACTTCAACCGTTCAAACTCTTCTTGATATTCACTTACAGTGCTAGGTTGTTTCAAAATTTTAAATTTCTCAAATGGATCCTTAGCATTAGGTGATTCATACCTAATCAATATTTCTTTCACGGGATAAATCAACTTTTGGTACCCGTACTAGGACATGACTTACAATTTGGTACCTGAAGTGAAAAAAGTTATAAACTGGTGATTGTACTCGAAAAAATGTTACACTCCGTTAAACAGTAGGGTTTCATCCTTAAATTCTGTTTGAAAATTTGATAGGTCAAATACAAAAGATGACATGGTGATGACTGGGCAACAAAGTTGTATTGATGTGTATTTCCCTATGTATAAAGGCCGATCAGCAAAAAGGAACAAAATGATATTTGGGGAAAAAAACTAGCTAGGGTTCTCTTCTTCTGTCCTTCTTCTTCTCTCATTCTTCTTGTCTCGATTCTTTGTTGTTTTGTGCAGATTTTGTCTATATATAACTAACTTGGGTTTAAAGACCCAAAGTAGCAATCTTACATGGGGTTTTGTTTGAGAAAAGATCAAAGAACAAAAAGAACAGAAACAACATGAAAAAGCAAAAAGAAAACCCCATATATAACAAACAAAAATAACAATAAGCAAAATTTAAGTAAAAGAAAATTATTTGGGGGGTTTTGTGTTCACAGCATCAGCTTTTAAGAAATCAATTGGAACAAAAGCAGAGAAAAAGGGAGAGAGAGAGGTCACCTGAATGTGTGATGAGGAGGACAGGGAAGAAAAGAGGAAAATGGGTTTTTTCTGGTGAAGTGTTTTGGGTAGTGAATAGCTAAGATTAATAACATGTTTATGGGTGGGTGGCCTTAAGAAACAAATTTTTCAGCAGTAGGTATAGTAAGAGGAGAATCACTTGGGCAGAAAAATCCTATCTTTATCTCCAAAACTGAGGTCTCATGCTCCCATGTACATATCATTATCCATGTCAGATGAGTAAGCCACGTTAGAATTTTCCATCTACTCCGTTAGTCAATTTTAACGATTATTTAAAAATTAGAAAGTACAAGCACCAGATTATAACATTTTTCTAGTACAATCACCAGTTTGTAACTTTTTTCACTCCGGGTAACAAATTGTAAGTCGTGTTCCAGTACAGGTACCAAAAGTTAATTTATTCGCCTTTCTTCCACAAATCTTGGCCACCTAATAATCCTCACCACATCTTAGAATTCTTGAAACCAAGAATCGACTCTACCCTCCAAATAAATCTGGGCTAGGGCTACTTTACTTTCATCATTCATGGGGTTAAAATTAAAGAACTTGTTATATTTCTTTATATAAGCCCTCGGTTCAATACCATCAAATTTAGGAAATTCAATTTTAAAATTCTCAGGTAGATCATATAGTTTTGTACCCGATTCGGCCCTATAATTTCTCGTTGGAATTGCTCCATCTTCTTCCTCCGAATCAGAACCCATGACGTCTTTCCAATGTCATTCCCTAACAACATTGTTAATGGCAACTATGATTGTTTGAAAATTCCTTTACATTTCCCCTTTAAGTTCATCAATACCAAGTCCCATAACTTTCAATCTATCATCAAATCCCATTAATTATTCACCCATAGCTGTAACAGTGGCTTCTAAACTTCCATGTCGTCCTCGAGCCAAATCTCCTACAACTTTTCATCGACAATTTTATGAGATTTTTTCATCTGTGCCGAACGAGTTCCCTCCTCCATTAATGACCTCCAGGAAGATACTGCTCTAATACTAAATATTATGAGAAGAACTCAAAGAGAGAGAAAAGAAGAGACTAAAGATAGAAAGAAAAATTGATATTATTTCAATAATCTTTTCAAAAACACCATTGTTCCCTTCTTATAACACTTTCAAACTAATTCATTGTTGATTTACAAGAATATCCCTATTTGAGTTTGTCTAATGTCACATATACTCCTTACTCACACTTATTATTACAACACATAGTCAATTAAATGTAATTAAACAAAATTAAGAATTTAATTATTTAATTGAAAAAATTAAAACAATGATCTTCGAAGTGAAAAAAAAGTAAAAAGTTCCCCATAATAATTTATAGGCTTAAATATGAATTATTATCCTAAACTATAGGTCATATTCCACTTCAGAGATCAAAGTTCAATTTTTTCAATTGGTGATTAAACTATTAATTTTTTTTCATTCAGAACAAATTGATTACACGTCGAAAATTTGACGTGAATTTAAAATGGGAAATAAATCAGCGGTGATGTGTAAATAAAAAATTATTTTAATATCTATTTACACATTTATTATATATTAAGGGCAAATTCGTCAAATCACTTATATTAATCATTTAAACTAAATAAAAACAACAAAACTATCTAAAATTTATACCATCTCAGATCAAAAATAACAAAAAAATCTAAAACAACAAAATCTAAAATCATCAAAAGCTCCTTTTAGCCAAATATTGAAGATCAAGATCTGCAACCAAAATCTATACCATATCAGATCGAAAAATCATATACATCTCAGATAAAAAAATCTATATCATCTCAGATCTGCTACCCATATTAAAAATCCACATTTTCCTTGCCAAAATCTATACCATCTCAGATCCCAGAAACCACGCTGATGCCGACACCAACCACCGCCACCCACTCCATCTGTCACATTAATACTGATTTATCAGCCACTCCGCCACCGACTCCCCCTTCCCCTCTGGCGTTACCCACATTGCCTCCATGTCCGACTGACTGGTTTGGTTTTTCCGGCGCCGGAGCTCCCTTCTCCCTTTTCCAGCCGACAAAATGGCCGGAACTGCCCACTCGCATCACCCATTTTCCCTCTCAACACAGCATCCAAGCCAAAACTGAGGAAGTCAAGGAAAACGAGAAAGAAAAAATCCCAATTGAAGAAGAACAGAAAATTTGATGATTTCCTAAACAAATCGATTTTATCAAGATTATTTTTATTTTTTTTGGAACGAATTTTTGGTGATAGATCTGGGTTTGGGATTTTTGGTGATAAATTTGGGATTTTGTTTGGAACAGATGTTTGGTGATAGATATGGGTTTAGAAGAAGCACAAATCGATTTAGGGTGCTTTTAAATGAGATTTGACCTTTTTACCTTTGGACATTTAATAAATATAAAAATTTATTTGAAATAATAATTTTTAATTACATGTAGACAGTTATCAGCCTAGTCAGCAGGTCACGTCAGTAATTTCTGACGTGGCAGACCTAATTGAATAAAATTAAAAAAAAAATATAATTCAATCATCTAATTAAAAAAATTTAAAGGTAAATCATCAAAGTGGAATATGTCAAATAATTTAAGGTACTAAAATGTATTTAAGCCTAATTTATACATGGAAAAAAGTAAAGAGTTCCCTATAATAATTTATATTTAAGCATTTTTTTTTAATATCAAAGCCTACCCCGTCCTGGAAAAGAAACTACTACACAAGAAAAACGAATTA
The DNA here is from genome assembly GCA_020205615.1 of Panax quinquefolius. Taxonomy (NCBI): domain Eukaryota; kingdom Viridiplantae; phylum Streptophyta; class Magnoliopsida; order Apiales; family Araliaceae; genus Panax; species Panax quinquefolius. The sequence goes on from CM035157.1 coordinate 7,106,598, forward strand.
ACACTATGTTTATGAGTTTTTAACAGAAAAGAAAAGAATAGAAAACATAAATTAGAATAGAAAAGAAAAGAATAGAAAACTTAAAGTTTTCTTTTGTGTTGTTTCTGAGTTTTTAAGGAAAAAGGATAGAAAATTTAAAATTGAGGATATGAGTTGTAATTTAAAATTTATTATATTAAAAGTTGAGGATAATATGAGAATTATAAAAATATTACTTATTCTAATTTCTTTTCCGTCCAAATCATGCCAATTTTGGACGGAAAACTTTGACAGGAAAAGTGGCCAAGTTTTCTATCCATTTTTTTTTCTTTTTTGTTTATTAAAAAACTCAGAAACATAAAAATTGAAAAGAAAACTTAAATTTTTCGTTTTTTTTTTTTTTTTTTCTGTCCATTTTAAAACTGTGAAAGTGTAAAGATTCCCACCTCCCGTTTCTCCAAACCCTTCCTTCACTATGAAGCTGAGACTCAGATCCATTGAAACTAAAGAAACTATAAGAATCGAATTACCAACTCCCTGCTCTCTCCAACAGCTGAAACAAATCTTATCCCAGCGAATTGCTTCGTCTTCTTCTGCTTCTATACATCTATCCCTCAATCGTAAAGAGGAGCTTCTCAGTTCTTCGTCTGAAGAGACTCTTCAATCCCTTGGTGTCATCTCAGGTGACCTTGTTTTCTTCTCTGTGAATCCGAATTCATTTTCCTGTCAAAGCCTAGCACTCCGATTCAACGCCTTTCAAATACCCATGTCAGAACAACCTCAGAATTCCCAAGGGAGCCCAACCCTAGACCCGGATAGCCAAATTTGTACCCAGAAAGAGGATATTTTGAATTTCAATTCCCAAAAAGAGGAGGGTGGGGATTTGAATTTGAATACCCAGAAAGGAGAAGCATCAAACGTTGATACCCAGAAAGAGGAAGTTCTAAAGCTGAATGACCAGAATGAGGACACCGTTGATTTGGATACCCAGATGGGAGAAACCGTAGATTCTATGGAGGTTGATGATGATTGGTCTGTTATTGATATTGGTAAGTCATTTTCTGTGCCTGGTTTTTTGAGGAAAGTGTTCATAGAGGAATTAGGGGATGATGGTGGGAATCATCATAAACTATTGGTGATTGCTGTACATGCTGTTCTATTAGAGTCTGGATTTGTTGGGTTTGACCCTGTTTCAAATTTGGTGATAAATGGGTTTCAATTTCCTGAGGAGTGGCCTTCGGCTGCTTTCAAGATGTCTCTATGGTACACTCTGCCTGAGATTATTGGTCATGATTCTGTCAAAGGTGATGGGGTTAATACTGTTGTATTGAAATTTCAGAGCATTGGCAAGTTTTTTAATGTTTATGGGTCTCTTTCTACTGGTTCCGGGACACATTGGGTGCGTGTGAATGAAGATCGATTAGTGCCATTCTTGAATGTTATCTGGGCTAATTGTGGTTCTGTTACTGAAACCATTGGGAATGATGAAGCTTTTAGTACTTCCCCTGAAAGAGAAGTTTTTGCATTTTGGAGAACTGTGAAGGACAGACTTGCATTGCCCCTATTGATTGATTTGTGTGAGAAAGCTGGTTTGGATCTTCCACCATGCTTTATGCGACTTCCGACTGACATTAAACTTCAAATTTTGATGTGTCTCCCTGGTGTTGATGTAGCAAAGGTTGGGTGTGTTTGCTCAGAGTTGCGATACTTGACCTCTAGTGATGATTTGTGGAAGCAAAAGTTTGTGGAGCAGTTTGGTGATGCAGAACGATCAGAGGGAGGGAACCTTTGGAAGGAGAAGTTTGCAAAGGCTTTAGAGAGTCGGAAGAGGAGGAGGACAGCTGTTCATACTTCTTTCATGCGGATGAGAAGGGATCGTCGTCCATTTCCGGGTCGATTTGCAGGTCCGTTACCAGGTATCATTGGTGGAGATTATGACCTCTTTCCTCCAGGTGTCTTTAATCCTTTCTGGCAACCAGACCGGGCGTATCCCAGGCTTAGGAATTTGTTGCCCCATCGTAATCTGGGAGGACTAGGTTGACCAGTCTAACAACTTAAATTTCCTTTATCATGGTTGAGTAGGTTGACCAGTCTAACAACTTAAATTTCCTTTATCATGGTTGAGTGCAGTAACTAAATCCCTGCGGAGTATATATGGTCATATATTAAGTCGTTCATATTGCAAGTGTTTGTTGAATCTACTACTATAAATAATTTCCTCTTGGAATTTTGTTGTTTTTGGTGTACTTGTAGATCTTGAGACTACTTGAATTAAAGTTGGTTTTTCTGTTTATCTCTTGTGTACTTTATAAATCTAATTTTAGCTTCCGGCCTTACTCTGTGATATAAAAGTTTTCTTTTGAGATCATATTTATGTGTTCCATATTTATGTTATATGGAAGTTGCTTGAAAGTAGGATCTTGGCTACTCTGATGTCTATGTTGGTGAATTAACACATTCCAAGAGAATAGAAGGTTGCCTGATAGCCAGATTGTGTATAAAGAATGGTATGGTACAATGTTATGTCCACAATTTGGTTTGGTAGGACTTCTGTAGCTGCATGATATCAATGTGAATTGCACATCTACACATCTATAAATACCAAGCGTAGTTCGTTAAATATATAGTGAGGGTAGCTAGTGCAATGTGTGCCTGTGATTTCTCTTTTCTCTTTGCTTGGAGAATAAAAAGATTTGTAATTGAGACCTATTCCTGTCTTGCCATATCCTTTACTACCTTAGAGGGAGGTGGAACTACTATTATAAATCATATTACAATCTATTGTTTTTGGATGTTTTTACTTGTTACCTTATTTCTTTGATTAGACCACACTGTTAGGTTACCTCAATTTTCATGAGCTGCACTGTTACGAGGGTGAACTTGCTTGTTTTGTATGGATAGATCCTTTTACCCGTCCTGGTACCTTTTTGAAATGCGTCAGCATATTAGAGTTTCATATCCTTAGGATTATCTATCAAAGAAAAGGAAAAGAAAAACCAGTTGGTATTTCATATCTGTTGGTTGTCCAAACATACTTTAGGTTTATACACTGTTGGTACTTTACTGCTGTTACAATGATGATAATTGTAACACCCCGAACCCGCTATAGGCCCGAAGTGTTACATGTCACAAGCCCAAAGGCCCTCAAGGAAACAATATCAATAGCGCAATCCAAACAAAACAACACAACAATAAACATCTTTCAAATCTAATTCAAAATGAAGTACACTAAATATCAAAATTATAAAATAGAGACAACTCCCCAAAACTAAGAGTTTTATCAACATCCAACAACAAAAAGAAATAACATTCTAAACTAAACTCCAATTATCTAAAGCGTATCAAATAAGTGCTCAACTATCAACGATGGGACTCTGTAAAAATTTGTAAGGGTGAGCGATGAAGCCAACAAGTAGCAATCTTTCCTATCTAGTCGAACCAAGTACAATTTAAAAAAAAATATTTTTTGAAATATCTTTTTGTTCAATACAATAGTATATAGGCTTTCAAAACTAAAACAATTCAAAAATGATTTCAAGGTATACATTATATCTTTTAATTCACAGCTTAGCGACTCAGATATATAACGTCAATGATCACGCATCTTATTAAGGTATCTAATTTTCACGCTCCCCGAAGGGCATCTAAAAGGTGTGCGTCTTAGTAGGTCCTAAATTAGCTCCGAAACTAAACGTAATCAATAACTGGTTCTATACATAGTCAGACTGAGGATTTCAAAACATTTTCTCAATATTATCGAAATTCTAAACGATACTTTTAATTTGTTCAAAATCATATAATCTCATTTCACAATTCAAAAATAAATATTTAATCCGAAGTTTTGAATAAACGAACATAACATTTTAATTTAAATGGAAGCCTTAACATAATAAATTTTGAAATCGTACATTTAGGCATCCGAGTAATTACTAAGACATACATATAAATAACAATAATTTTAAAATAACTAAATAATTTGTAAAACCATTTACCTCGATATTGTGAATACGAAAATAAAAGAAAAAATCCTAAATATAAAATTAGGACAAATAAAATTATTAGGATGAAATATTATAACTTACTTGTCATGTTGTTTACGATTACATACTATACTTATATATATATATATATATATATATATATATATATATATATATATATATATACTTGTCAGGATCTTAAGCTCATCCCTCTTAACCCCTCTTTCAAATCGCTATATGTTGTCCGTCGCTAAAAGTTAAGATGATGGTTTTACATATATAATCTGAATCAAATTTCGCTAAAGAGGGTGAGCAAGATGAGCTAGATAAGAGATGAGCTTAAGATCCATATTATATATATATATATATATATATATATATATATATATATATATAAATTTGAAATCTCTTTGATTTATACACAAAATACATACCATTAATTTTTATACTCTTTTTCTTGTTATAACCTTTGTTTTTTGATATAAACATACATAAATAATACGAGTTTCAACTCATAATTGACAAAGAAGAGTTTAGTTTTACCTTTTTGAGTTTTCTTCTTTTCTGTTCTGCAGTACTTCAAAGCTAAATAATTTTTTTACGTTCTTTTCCGTCTCTAATTATCTAAATATCTTTAATTCTTTTGCAAAATAGGTTATCAAGTAAAACAATCCTTTTAAAATTAAAAGTTTGTTACAGTCTAACTGACTTATCCTAATAGGTTTTAGATATGTATAAATAATTATTAGTTTCTATTCCATTATCTAATTATAAACCTGTTAGTATTTTATTATTATATTATTATTATTTTTTTTTAATCGAGGAGTACCTTCAAGTCGTGACCTTTTGGGTGAGCCTGTGGTGGGCTAAGATGACCCAAGAATATATTATTGGACCAGTGGTTTAAGGCCTTATTTGAATGGATTTGATTCGATTCGATTCGAACTTGGGATTTGACCTAAGATTTGTTCCGAATTTGACTCGGGTTGTTTCATCTAGTATCAGTCATGTTCTCGAAAGTTCAGGTCGGGTCATCCGATCGGGTTGTTGGAAGTGGGGACGCGAAGGCTGGTGGTATTATCTCACAATAGCTAGAGAGACAAAGATCTGTGGACCGTGTGATCGGTTCTGACGGGGACGTCAGAAATTTAAGTGGGAGAGTTTGTAACACCCTAGTCTCACATTGAAAGATAGTGGAAATTTTTTTTTGCATATAAAGAAATAAGTTATTATCAAACATCTTTCGGTCATGATCTTTAGGGTGACCCTTGTGGTGAAATTAAGATGACCCAAGAAGATATTATTGGAGTTAGTGGTTTAAAGTTTTATTTAGATAGATTTGATTCGATTCGGACTTGTGATATGACCCGAGATTTATTCTGAATTGGGTTGTTGTACGACATGGGAGTTGGTGATATTGGTTTAGCATGTTCCAGGTGAACTTTTATTTTCTATTTGGTTTGTCTTTTATTTGAACAATGTTAAGGAGGAAATTGCGAAGCCAGTGAGCTATTTGTTCCTCTATGCAGTATGAGATATTGAATATAAAGGCTCAGTAATCAGTATGCCACACTAGAAATCTACTGAACATTTGCTTACCCACACTTGGGCCGGGAAAATTAGGTTGGATTAACCTATTTTGATCTGATGAATTATGGATAAGTAAATGATGCTACTCCCATTCCTTTGTATTTGCTTTGGCCTTGGGGCATGGATGTCTAGATGCTGTAAATTCTAGTTTTCATTTTTATTCTCAAGTGTCACCTGCATCCCTTTATGTTCATTATTATTTATTGTAAACTGTTTGTAAGCTTTTATTCTAGATGAGTGGTTCAATTGACTTAGCTGAGAATAGGATATTAGGACCATAAAGATTTAATTTTAGAACTCTAGCGAGCCTGGAATGTTGATTGAACTATATTTTTGAAGTCTGAACCATAATGGCCAAGTATTCACATAGTGAGTTAAAAATTGTGTACTGACCTCCTTCTACCCTATTTGCTGGTACTTAGTTACCCCTCAGAATATGCATTGGTGGATTGCTGTACATTTCATTTCTAGTTTGGATTTCCTCATATTGTATGATGAATCCCCCATCGGGAGTGAAATAGAACATGAAACCGTAAGTTCAGACCACGTGCCTGGGAACCCACCGGAGTTGTAGCGAAGCGAGTTTTCATAGGACAACTGACCCGAACCCAAGTGATCTATTCAGGATGAAACTTGGTGAAACTAAGTGGAGTTTTATTTCAAATCCAAATGCAATAGATGGAATGTTCAGAATCACAAGGGTGTTGTGCTAAAATTGATTGAATGAGTGCACTAAATGTTGATTACTCAAATTTGTTAGCAGTTGCCAGAATAACATATTGCATGATGAAATCCAAGTTTATGACAAAGAATGAACTTCCATGGGTATCTTCTTTTTCTTAACCTGTGAATGGTTTAGATGTTATCTTCATAATGTGAGTGGAGTGGAGTGGAGTGCAGGCACATTTTCTTGTAAAGTTAACAGGTCCAGAATAATAGCAAAAAAGTCTGATAATAGGAAGTCTTTGATCAAAGCTAAAAATATCACCTTGAATAACATTCACTGGGTTCATCTGTTTCTCTTGGAAATATATTTATTGAGAGAAATTACTCACAGAGTCCGATTATTTTAAATTTAAAATGAGATTTTTTTTTTATTTTTTTTAAACAAAAAAAAAGTATATTTGAAATATAATAATAATTCAGGTTTGATTTTGGAATATAAAACAAATTAGTTAGTTTATAAAATATTAAACTTTTTTTTAGTTGTTTCCAAAAAAATTTTTCTAAGTAATTTAACAAAAATCGAGAGGTGAATTGACTGAATCTTAATTTATTACTCACATAAAATATTTTAAATTTAATTTTGAGTTTTTATTTTATTTTTAAATTTTCCAAAATAAAAGTATATTTGAAATCTAATAATTTTTATTTTGGAATAGAAAACAAATTCTAGTTATTTTTATCCAAATATTTTGTCCAGATAAATTTTTCTAAGATTTGGAAAGGCAAAGGTGAATTGTTGTTTCACATTTTAAAATTTATTAATATTTGATTAAGCTTGTGAGGTAAAAAAGATTGATTTATTTATTTTCAGTAATTTTAAAAAAAGCAATCTATAAATTCTCACTCTGTAAGTTGACTTCCCTAGATTGTTAACACAGAGAGCCAGAAATGGCATCATCACTCATCTCTCTCCTCAATTTCTTTCTCGAACACTCTATGACATCTCCAGTTCGCATCGACCCATCTTCCTCTTTCGCCATAATTTCAATCGAACCCCTTTACCTCCTCTTCAAGCTTCCAGACCCATCTCCAATTTTCCTCAGGTTTGATATAAATGTATTTATTTATTTAGTTTGATTGAATTGAACTCGGGAGATATGATTGAGCTCTGGAATTTGTTCAGAAAGGTGATAATTTTGTTGGTGATCCTCGGGACTGGAAGCGAAATTTGGATTTTTATGGGGGCGAAGATGAAATTGATGATGAAGATGATGAAGAGGAGGAGGAAGAAGATCGAAGTTTGGATCTTCTGATTAAGTTTGTTCAAAATGTGTTCAAGAAAATCTCTCGAAAAGCCAGGAAAGCCGTTCGATCTGTTTTACCCATCAATATTTCCACTAAATTGGTATATATTCTCTAAACAACTTTTTATTTTATTTTATTTTATTTAAAAAGAAAAGAAATTATATGTTTTTAAAAGTGAACTTGAATCTGAACAATAGTTAGACAGATTGTTCTAACGACTGCTTACAGGTATATTGATGCGCTTACATCATATATAATATGTTTGCATATGCCTCTTTATTTCTTATTTTTGTTCAGAAAGGTTTGTATCATATATAATATGTTTATTTGTTATTTTTGTTCAGAAATTTATAAAATGTTTGCTAGTCTACTGTGAATGAAGTCTATTTCTCTGTATTGTGGATGATATTGGCAACTGCAAAACTAGTTAATGCATGTAATTAGGATTAGATTGTAATCCTTTAATGAGCTTTTACCTATGTTTCATACCGAAATTTTCCTTATAATTCGGAGACTGCACAATACGAATGAGGTATTACCCCATATGGTCTACTTCCATTGCTAATAATCCCAATAGGATTATAATCCTTTGAAATAGTCACTGCAAATTAACATAGCCACAAAATGTGAAGTAGGAAGTTCACAGATAATCCCCTTGACTAGTTATTTGGGGATTTGGGTATTATGGACACTAGCTAGTAGCTACCTACCCTTTTCCGGATTTGTGGCAGGTGGTTTATATTATTGGCATTCATTGAAAGGTAGCACTGGATTGTGACATATATACTTTGGATGGTTAGGGTAAAGACACCTCAGGAATATAGATGTTTTCTCTTGTATCAAACTAGTTATGAATATCAAATCTGGATGGAGTTTTGATTAAGAGCATAAGAGGATACACAATCAATTTTTCTCTTTCTAAGATAAAAGAAGAAATTTTATTAGAAATAAGTACAAAAGGTGAGGAGACAGTAATGTCACCATAGGTTCTGCCTCAAAGAACTACAAAACGTCCACATCACCATAAAATCTTCCTCTCCTTGCACAACCATGAAAAGAAGAAGATCCCCAGCTTTCATAGGGCACATGTAGCACTCCCCCTACACTGCAAACAAAGAACTCCAAAGTTGCCATGTGAAGGGACGTTGAATGAATAAGTGGGGATTGGACTCACACACATGCCCTTTCTGTAGTTAATTGGCGTGCTAAAGCCGTCTTCTAGGGACACATATAACATACAGTCAACCCTAGTTTAGGAGTATTTTCCTACTTTTAATGAGTGCATTATTATAGGAAGCTTGTAAAAAAGGGGTTTAGTATGTGTAATAACTAAGAAGGGAAGTGTTTATACTTTAAAAACATGCTTATGTCCAAAGATGACTAGTAGCTTAAGCTTTAAGAAGTAGTGGCTGGAAGTTTTAGACAGATACAATATTTGGTCTTGAGTTTAACTTGGAAGCCAAATGGGCATGGTGGATACATGTGTTTAACCTTTTAGCATATATAGCATTTACTTTGAGATTTGGGATGTTAGAGATGGGCCTTCGTCAAAAGAATTGTTCAACCAATTAAGTAGGGAGCCTAAGGTCAAACAGAACAGTTTTAAGATCTTATAATGAGTATAAGTAAAAGTGGACTTATAAATATAAATAAGTAAATGTGCAGAAAACTAAGAGGAGTAAGATAATAAAAAGAACATAAAATTAGAACTAAAATTATTTGTGCTTTACCCTTGCAATGGTTAGAACACAAAGCACACTTGATGATCTTAATTCTTCTTTGTCCAATCTGCATCATTCTCCTGTACACTTGAGAAAACTTATCCACAAACTTTATCTTTAATTATTATAGACCATGATGTGCTATGTCCTACAAAGTGGGAGACAAAGTTAATGTGACATGTGCATATATTTTCTCGCCTGCCTCCACAATGTCTTTTATGAGACATTCTACCAGCAGAAAATATCAATTACTAGTAATCATTTATTCAGCTCATAGTTTCCAGCTTATAGGCCTGACATATGATTAATATTGGTCATTTGATGATACTTTATTTTTTATCAAAAAAGTTAATTTTGGATTCTATATTTTCGGAGCCAGAAATCAAGATATTTGTCAGCAACGAGACTCTGATTTTCTTAATGAACTGTTGATCTTGTCTTTTCTCATAGGTGGGGTTTTCTGTTAATGGAGTCATAATTCTGGCATTTTTGTGGATTCTGAAGGCGTTTCTTGAGGTAATTTGATGATCCATTTTCCAAATTCTTCATCCCATTTCTATGAAAATTTAAAATTTTAATTCTTCTCAGGTACATGCTAATGCCATCTATTGGAAAATAATATTTGGTTGTTTTTATAATTAATATGGCTTAGAGACCATTATAATAATTCAAGTTAGAGTTTGTTTAAGTAGGATAGCTTGGAATTAGTCAGTGCCGAATGTAAGTTTACCTCAATCAGAAGACTAGCTATTGCTACTGGTAGTTGAACTGCAAATCAAACTGCAGTGCTTCAATATAGGTTTGAGCATATTGTTGCATCCTGGATAAATGGAAATCTGATTATTAGCATTCATAAAATTTATATTATGTTTTTGAATTTATTTGTTTTAGAAATATTTTTGCATACTTTGTAATTTGTATCTTGTGTTACCTCTAGGTTATTTGCACTCTTGGGAGCGTAGTATTTGTAAGCATCTTGCTAATTCGTGGTATATGGACTGGGATATCATATTTGCAAAATACTCGTAATCAAAGGAGAGATGAATTTGATGATGAGTGGACTAGTACACAACCTGTTAATTGATTCATCTCTCTTTGAGAGGAAAAGGTGGGAAAGCAGTTGTGTTTCAGGATGATGAGATGGCATCTAAAGTTCCTCTGAGAAATATGAATGGTAGCCAACAGGAGAAGAGGTAAAGAAAGAAGCTATTTGGTTAGCATTCGCAGTCCAAGCTAGGACCACAGAGAGTTTTCCCTGCTGCATACTGACAATAGCAAAGACAAAGATTTGAAATCCACATTATGTAAACCTCTTTTTTCTTCACTAAACCTAACAGCTGAAAGTAGTAATGTATCTCAGCTCTCTATACATGCCCTACCGGTTACATGTATACCAATTGTTTTCCTTGTTCTATACGAAATTGTTTTCTATGATTGGCAATAAACTTGTTTTACTACTCCATCACTGGAGTGGAAGAGCCTCCTTTGACCAAATCAACAGTTTTATTAAATAAATTTTCTTTGTCGGCAAAATAAATTTTATTAAATCCAAAAGTTCCATTACAACATCGAGCATCACCATCCTGAATGAATCAAGCTTACATTAAAAGAATTGAAGTTTGTCGTTCAAGAGGGAGGAGATATTTGACAGCTTTCTGCATTCTTCTGTAACAAGTGCATTAGTAACTGTTCAACACCATCCTGAAAGTTAAATCTTTTTACGCCATTCTCAGACAACCAAAAGCCAGAAAAACCTATCAAAAACATTGAAAAATCCATACAAATATTGATATTTATATTGAAAGAGAATTACAAGCACATCATGTTCCAACAAAACACAAAAACATAGGATAGCACAAGTAACAGAGTATTACCATAAGCCACATGTCTAAAACAGTAGTACATAAAGATAACTACAAGGGGATTGGATTAGAACAAACAACAATCCAAACCCCCCTCATCAGTACTCATCACCGTCATCACCTTCATCTTCGGCACCCTCAGCACCGACTTCCTCGTAATCCTTCTCAAGAGCAGCAAGATCCTCGCGAGCCTCAGAGAACTCTCCTTCCTCCATTCCCTCACCCACATACCAATGCACAAAGGCACGCTTGGAATACATGAGATCAAATTTGTGGTCGATGCGACTGAACACCTCTGCCACACTGGTTGAGTTTGAAATCATGCAGACAGCCCTCTGAACCTTAGCAAGGTCACCACCAGGAACAACAGTGGGGGGCTGGTAGTTGATACCACACTTGAACCCCGTTGGGCACCAGTCAACAAACTGAATAGTGCGCTTGGTCTTAATAGTTGCCACAGCTGCATTCACGTCCTTGGGGACAACATCACCACGGTACATCAGGCAGCAAGCCATATATTTCCCATGCCTAGGGTCACACTTTGCCATCATGGATGAGGGCTCAAACGCACTGTTAGTGATTTCAGCTACAGAAAGCTGCTCATGATAAGCTTTCTCAGCTGAGATAACAGGTGCATAGGAGGAAAGCATGAAATGGATCCTTGGATAGGGAACCAAGTTGGTCTGGAACTCGGTCACATCCACATTCAAGGCACCATCAAACCTCAGAGATGCAGTCAAGGAGGAAATCACCTGAATCCAACAAAAAACATAGAGAGTCAGTAATTTGAGCTACTCCATCAAATTAAACTTTTTCAAAGAAAAATTATAGCTGGAATGAACCCAACTAGCTTGAAAATTCTATAAATTACATTGCATCACATATACAAACAAAACACACAATAAACATTAAGAGTTGAATGCAACATTTATCAACAATATACAGCTGATACTAGTAGATGTGCAACATATCTATTATCTAAGCATCTTTTCCCTAAATTTCAAACAACAAACATAGTTTTGATTGCTCATTTACAAAAATAATAATTAATAATTACATAATTGAAGTTTAGAAATGAATCACCACATTACCATATATCAAAAAGGAAAAGCATAAAAATAAATAACAAAAGAAGCAGCACACCTAATTAATACCTGAGAGACAAGTCTGTTAAGATTGGTGTAGGTAGGACGCTCAATGTCAAGTGAGCGCCTGCAGATGTCATAAATGGCCTCATTGTCAAGAAGGATAGCCACATCAGTGTGTTCCAGGAGGGAATGTGTAGAGAGGACACTGTTATAAGGCTCAACAACAGACGTTGAGACCTGTGGTGATGGGTATACAGTGAATCCGAGCTTGGATTTCTTTCCATAGTCAACAGACAGACGTTCCAAAAGCAAGGAACCAAGACCAGACCCAGTACCACCACCAACAGCATTGAAAACAAGGAATCCTTGGAGACCAGTGCAGTTGTCAGCAAGCTTTCTAATACGATCCAAGCACAGATCAACAATTTCTTTTCCAACTGAAATAGGAGATATAGAAATTTCAATAACAAAAATCAACATATGGTATAACTAAGGAACGAGAATGGATGCAGGTCAAAATAATTACTTGTGTAATGGCCACGGGCAAAGTTGTTGGCAGCATCTTCCTTGCCACTGATCAATTGTTCAGGGTGGAAGAGCTGGCGGTAAGTTCCACTCCTCACTTCATCAATCACTGTGGGTTCAAGATCCACAAAGACAGCACGGGGAACATGCTTTCCTGCACCAGTTTCACTGAAAAAGGTGTTGAAGGCATCATCACCTCCGCCAACAGTCTTGTCTCCCGGCATCTGGCCATCAGGCTGCACACAGAAATATAGGCAAAAGTTTAGTAGAGGTTCAATAAATCTGACAAGGCCATATGGAATAATTTTGATCACATAAATCCAACAAATTAGCCAAATTAAGGCTATGTGAAAAGCAATTACACATGTGTAGCTTGAATAGAAATTATAAGTATATTAGATACTCAAAGAATAATCTTAAAATTGGATTAAGCTGATAATGTGGTCAGATTAATTTTTTTTTTTTAAAAAGGTGATATGGCAATTTGAAATCTTGAATTTTTAAAAACTTTGGAATTTCATAAAGTGTTATATAATAAATAAAAACATTTGTGTTCATATATAATAAATTAGAAAAATCAATAGCATTTTGTTTTTTGAAAAAGTCTCTCCACTCAGTATATGAAATAACAATGCTGAAAACCATAAACATTTCAAATATTCAAACAAACACTAGATCTAACACAATGTAATGTTATTACATAAATCAACCATATAACTATACACATACACACATTTCATTTGCAGATCTATTCAAATTTCTAAGAAAAAAACTTGGATATACTAAAAAATGGTCTTAAACATTAAGGAAAACGAATAACCTAAAAAGTAACCATGCTTCCAAAGCAAATGCAACAGATCTAAATCCTTATCGCCAAAATCTACATATCTAACGAATAATGATGCAAACAAAGCTACAAAAATCACGTATATACACACACAAATAGATATATTTAGAGAGAAACAAGTGTACCTGAATCCCATGCTCGAGACAGTAAAGTTCCCAGCAGGCATTTCCGACCTGGATACCGGCCTGACCAATGTGGATCGAAATGCACTCTCTCATTCTCGATTGATTAAAATTTGAATTTGAAATCAAATTAGAGGAAGAAGATGATGAAAGGAAGATGAATAAAAAAATGGAATTAACAAACAAAAACCAAAGAGGCGTTTATTAAGACGCCTTTGGGATCAAATTGTGATTCAAGCCCTAGACTTCCATTGGTATTTATAGCTGGAGCGTTATGCTTGAGGAGAGAGAAAGAGAAGATGTGGGTGTTTTTTAACTAGGGTTAGATATCGGACGGCAATCATTGGAAGTGGAGCTGTATTGTTGTGGGTTATTTTTAACCCTGGTTAATATTATAGTTCTAATTTAAAAGAATTTGCCGCTCAGCTGTCAAATGGACTTGTTTGGATTTGGATCTTTTAATTTTTTTTAAACCAAAATACATGTGATAAAGGCAACAAATGCAGCTGGCATGACTTCATTTCTACGCATATACCAAACGGCCCCTCCATTGTATTTCTTTTTTATACTCCCTCCTTTTGAAGGATTTTTTTCCTCTACTTAATATTAGAGAAATGATATATATTGTGAATTTTTTTATTGATTAATTGATCGTGGATAATTATTAATAGTAATCTTTTTGAAGAGATGTGTAATAATTGATGTCCTCCTATAATTCACAATAATTGATATATATTGTGAAAATCGATATTTTTTTTATATTTATTAGCTGACGTATCGATTTTTTATTTGTTAATATGTGGGCTCTACGTGTGAAAATATCAAAAAATAATGTAAAAATATCAACTTTATCTTAATAAGTTTCGTAATTGTAATTCGACGTAAATTTAGTAATACAAAATTCTAATATTAAAGAATGAGTATCTGTTAAAGGATTAATCATTTCACCATTTAATATTTTAAGATAAATATTTTTTCTTCATCCAAACCTAAGCTTTAAAAATAATTGCCTCATCATGAAAATGAGTTTCTTCAGAGTATTGCTTCATATTAAAATTTGTCTCAGATACACCTTTATTAAATTTCTTAATACAATATATGAAAAACTTAAAAAAAGAAAGTCATATTTTTGTTGACCTTTTTCTATTGATGTTAATAAGTATTCATAGCCTCCACTTGAACATAATCTTTTTTCAACAATGAATTTATCAGTTAAAAATAAAAATTATATTAATGGGCCCAATATTTGTATAATTTATGGCTTTTTGACACTCTTGAGTGCTACTTGTTTTTGGACATTAGCTTTAATTATTAGCTCTACACTCTTTAACAACACTAGTATATATAATGTTGCAGCCAACATATCACTTCAATTGCTTTTAAATCTGTTACAGAATCTGAGATTCTAATTACATCTGCCATCAACTTGTCACTTGAGTTGTTCATCTTCTGTTTTGGTACATCATGTTTTTTCCCCCTCTTTCCTTGTTCATTTGAAGCTTGTTTGCCTCTAAGATTAAGTTGGTCTGTCTTTTACTCATAACATGAGGAATAGAAACATACTTCCTTTTTGAATAGAAGTTGTTTCCTAAGATTGCTTTAGAAAACAAAATAAAAAAAAAATTCTCATAGTTTTTAAAACCATGCATATTAATTGACACATTTTACTAAATAAAATGAATTTGCTAACAACAAATTTGATTGATATGCTTTGTTTGACATGTTTGCTTGTTTTCTCCCTAAACTTGCTTGGTTTTTCCCTAGGCTTGCGATGTTTGATTGATATAATTAACATGAATGATATCAACACATTTCATGTTCTTTGATGGGCTCACATTAGTTATATTACTATGTTCAGTAGTGCTTGCTTGTTGGGGTCCCCATAGTGTCCTAATAATAGTTAAGTAATAACATGCAATAGTTCGATTAAATGGTTTAAATAAGTCAAATAAAATAAAATAAAAGCACTTACAATAATTGGGCTTGATAATTTGCATGTAATTAAGTCGATTGTGATCAGGTACTTTACATATACTATAAATCATGCATGATTCTCCCCTTTCTTGATAACTTATACTTTGAAGACTTCTTTTTTGAAACACTTGACTCTTCACCTTCTTCTCTTATTCACATCTTCTTTGGCCTACCCCTAACTACCTTAAGTGGAGGGGGCAGAGGTGGTGTCAAAGTACATTTAGGTAAAAAAAATATTCACCATTGACAACTTTCATCATCTCTCCGTGCGCCTTCAAATATGTCTCACCTTTGAACTAGTCTGCTCCATATTGCAGAGCAGGCATGATGACATGGCATGCACATATGACCGACCATTCATCAAAATCAGTTGTGTAGGTGTAGCTACTGGTTTCATACCTTGGTGTCATTTCAAACTGTAGAACGCCATTGTACAAGACTTGATCATGGCAGCTTTTCTCAATGTTATGCTCTACTACTTTCAAGGCCTTAGGACATATATCCCAAGTTTTCTTGGTACACAAGTTTCTTTTTTGTTGTAATCTTGACATCAAATTCTGCCTAATATCTTCTAACATATCAATTAAAGGCTTCCCTCTTGAATTGAGAATATACCCATTGAAACATTCATAAAGATTGTTATCCACTATTTCACACTTTGTCTCTGAGTTGAAAAAAGCTCTCTGCACCACTTTCTAGGATCTCTAGACATTAACCAGTTATATGTCTTGCACAATTTCTTGTTTCAGAGCAATATCATTGTTTACTTTTGTGGCCGAATAGTAAACAATGATTTAATAAAGTAAGCTCAGATTAATAAAGTAACATGGGACCATGTATTGCAATTTTATATCACATATGAAACTATTATATATATGAAATTACAAATATATACATATGGATACAACAATTGAAAAAACCAACAAGCAATTACCGAACAGATTAAATTTGAAATAAGAAAGTTAATGTAAAGACTAGATTAAAGTTGAAAAAGTAAAGAAAAGTTCAATTATTATTACTCCATCATATTGAATTCAATGTTTGTACCAGATTCCCAATTTGGTTTGAAAATCTAAATATATTTTCTTTTCATTAAACTATCCTTGGAAAAATATCAACATCTATACATTTATAACAACATTATAACAACGGTTTAATAGATCCTATAACAATGGTTTTTACCATAGTTTTACATCTATAACGACACTTTTTATATGACAATATCAAAAAGTTGTGTAAAAATATCAACTTCCTTATCCAAATTTTTCAGAGCTTGTTTTGCATTGACCAACAAAAGAGGCACAATATCTAAATATACTAAGAGTACAGTGATCATTTTTACAATTTAGTCCAATAGAAAGTGACAATTCAGCCACTTTTTTTTTATTTTTTTTTTTGGTGGAAAGGAGGCCAAACGAGCCAAAACTAAATAGAAATATTAATATTTTTACAATCACCCGCTAGCATTGCTAGGGTATTAAGTGGAGGAATCTCACTACAAACTAGTACTCCCTCCGTTTCTTAATATAAATCGTTTTAAAAAAATATTTTTGTTCCTTAATATAAGTCGTTTGAAAAATAATTAATTTTTACAATATTCCTAAGTATTAAATGTAACTATGGTTCTCTCACTATTTTTTGTACAATAAATAACAAACTCTTCTTCCAATACAAGGGTAATATAGATAATTAATATTATAGTTAATAATTAGAACAATGGCCAAGTGACGCAAGGGCATCAACACACGTATTGCCTTGCCGTCTGATATGCGTGATAGAAGGAAGTATGCCAAGAATGATTTAGCCACCTTCTCAGTTATCACAAATATCCAACCTCATATGACATATCCCCTTAAACTTATTAGTACTAGTCATTGGCCTTTGGCCACACGGTGTGTGTGTGCAATATAAACTTTTTAATGTATTATAAAAAATTAAAGACGGAGGGAGTAAACAGTTCGAGTTCGATTCGTACTCGTTCGACTCGAAATATAAATAATTTAAATATGAACAAATTTTAAAGTTTAAGAAATTGCTCGGACTCGATTCGAGATCGCACTCGACTGGTAGCTAAACAAGTCTCAATCAAACCGTATTTTATACTCAATAAATTTGTAAACCAAATCTGAATACCTCAATACTCGGATCATTTATACTGTTATCAAAAACTACAAAATGTGTAAATTACACTTGCTCATTTTTAAATTTTAATTTTTAAATTAGAGTATGGTTGAAAAGAAATGTGAAACGGTTAAAAAAAACTAACGGTTGAGTGGATAAGTGAAGGTGGAGATATTAAGTGCTTTCCGGACATAAAAAATAATTAAACTAGATGCGACCATAGAGGGCTAACAACCATCCTTTTAGAGGACATTGTATAAAAAATGAATAAAGTAAACAATAGAGGGTTAGAGATTTGAGACGGGAAGAGTTCTGTTACCTTTCTAGCACCATCATAACTCGAAGCCAATAATAAGATCTCTATTTGCAGGAATGAGTATCTATTTGAGATTTTATCCCAATTCTCCATGATGAAAACTCTTAAATACATGGACAAGTAAATGAAAATAAAATTTTGATTCTGGTGAGCATTTTATATATTACATTCACAGTGACAAGTGGATTGTAGCTTATCACAGGGGCAAAATAGAACATAATACATATACTATAGAAGTTCTTGCTAAATTTGACATTTTTACAGGGAAAGAATACAGGGAGGTGAAGGCAAATAAGTAGTAGAAACCTATCCTGGATGCTCCAAGAAGCTGGTGTATGTGAATCATGTTTAACCATCATTCAATTGAGACGAGGGGCTGTTTGAGATATCATTTCATCTTCCAAAAGTGTGTATGGATCAATATACTGAGGTAGTGCTACGTGATCCTGCCCATCATGGACAAAAGTTGGTCCAAAATACTGAAGCAAAAAAAGGAATGAAGATGATCAATATGTGTTGTCTGGACAATGAAAACAAAAGCAGGAGGAAAAGAAAATATATAATCAGAAAAGCAATCAGGCCAATTACAATATATACACACAGAATCCTGAGCAAATCTACGGAAGATACTGGGAGGCAGAACTCACTTCGTCTTTAGCAGATCATTATAGAGTCCTAACTTCTTTCTTACTGAAACAAAACTCCAATATTTTAAATTACCAGACAAGGACTAGAAACAGATAATACTAGGACCAGGAGGACGTCATTTGGGAAAGATTTAAGCAAAATTTTCTCAGTGGAAAGATTGCCAAAAATATTAAGAATATACTGTTTCAATAATAATCGCAAGTAAAAGTACTACACGTTCTTAATTGCGTGAAGAATGTAAAACACTTGCCAAACATTGTTTACTATTCAATCCTATTAGTACCGGATAGCAATTAAAAGAAGGCACTCACTCCTCACTATCTGGACCTAATAGGTGCAGATAGATTTTAAAATTCATTTTTCTTGAATTGAGGATATTTTGGTAAAATCACATCAACTTTCTATAGACTAGTACTGGTATCTGGCTCTATTAGTAGGGGAAGGTGAATTTTTTTAAAAAATCTAGCACATCCATTTATTCAATGGATGGCTAGAGATGCATTATCTCAAATAGTGCCTTAGACGCTGGTTGTTATGCATCATTTCCCATATATCTATATCAAAATCCATTTAGAGCTGACCAAGCTCCAGAGGTCATCATACACTTTCTCAATTGGGCACCTTAGAGTCCTCTTTCCTTACTTTTGCTTTCCTTAAGGTAACAGTGTGATAATGATTAGATTTGTAATAAAAAAATTATTTTATATTATTAGATTGGATTAAAGGAGTCTAGCATAAAATTTCTGGGTATTACGTTGCTTACTTCAGGTACGGATTTCGTACTCCTTCAGCGCTAATCTTTTTAATTTGATTTGTTCGTTTTGTTTTTCGTTTAGAAGTTTGTTATTGTTTCACATGTCTGTTTCTTCTCAAATTCATGTGATAGTTTCGTCTTGGTATTGATACTTAGAACTCATATTTGTACTCGTCGATCTAGTGGACCATGTTTAGTATTTATTTCATTTTTGTAGAAGTGCATGTTAAAATATACTTTTGGAGACTTATGTTGAGAATTCGTTCGATTTAACATGTACATGTTAGAACTCCTTTGTGTTAATATTGTGTCGCATGTGTTGTGACATGATATTTTTGTTAGAATATATTGTAGGGTATACCTGAGCTATAACCACCTGTGGGGGTACCACAGGCATGTCCTCTTGACACCGAGGCATGACACCTTTCGTGGCGGTGTGATCAGTCCACGACGTCTCCGTTTTGTGCTCCGGTGGGAGTTGGCTATTTGGTGATTTGTTGTGGGAGACGTATGGATCGACCCTAGTTTTCTGTTCTGTTATGCGGAATGGTGATGTTTGTGCCAAACACGCCTTCCGATTTTGCATGCATCTGGATTGCGCAGTCTGATGTGTGTGGCATTATTTTGATTGCATGTGTGGCATTGTTTGACTTGCCTGTGTGGCGAAGTATATTTCTGAGCTCGGTATGTAATAACACCCAGCCATTTGATTCAGCCTATTATTTTCTTGTATTAGTTTTGTTCGTTACAGTTCAGTTCATATTGAGTTAGTTATTTCGTTTCATTATTCTTGTATTCTATATCCGTATTAGGCATTTGGCTTATGCTGTTTTCTTCCGACAGGTAATCAAGGGGTCAAGGGCAAGTGTGACGAGAGCTCTCTTTTATCCAAATAATTTAGATATATTATGTTTAGGTTGTGATACATTAGTGGTTCAAAGTTGTATTAATTATCTTAGATTGTGTTTTGAACCAATGTGTCATTTATCATGGTTTGTCTTGTAACATTTAATCATTATGAGATTATTCTTTTGTGGTTTAGAGCCTTGTTATAAATTCATCAGTTTTGTTGTGTTTTGAGTAACCTCTCTTTCAATTTCGGAAAAGGGGATGTTAGTATCAGAGTCGACTCTCGAAAGCTCGGGTCGAGTCATCCGATCGGGTTGTCAGAGGTGGGGACACGAAGACTGGTGGTATTATCCCACAATGGAGAGATGGAGGTCCAGAGTTGGAGACACGAAGCCAGCCGGTATTATCCCACAATGGCTAGAGGAGCAAAGATCTGTGGACCGTGTGTGTGATCGGTTCTGACGGGGACGTCAAAAATTTAAGTGGGGAAGTTTGTAACACTCCAGTCCCACATCGAAAGATATGAGAAAAATTTGTCAAATTAAGTTGATACCAATAGTACCTTCAAGTCATGACATTTTGGGTGAGCCTGTGGTGGACTAAAATGACTCAAGAAGATACTATTGGGTCAGTGGTTTAAGACTTTATTTTGATGGATTTGATTCGATTTGGAATTGGGATTTGACCCGAGATTTGTTTCGGACTCGGAATTTGACCCGAATTGTTTGAGGTTGACTGATGCTTTTCCTCTCCAGCAGCAAAGCAATCTCAACATGTCAAAACATGAAGAAAAATATTTTTTAGTCCTATTTTATCTGCTGTATTGGCAATCGACAGAGCTAGTCTCACAATTTCACTACTGAAAAAGACACATAGGCACTGCTCAAGCCATAAAATTATAATCAGTGCCAAGCTTAACCTCCCATTGATATTTTCTGAATCAATACTCTTTTTTTTACCTTTCATTTTTTTTGGGATAAGTAGCACATCAATATTCTTTTACAGAACTTCCAGCTAATGGCATGCTTAGAGTTCAGTATCATAGACTAGTTTACAAACATCAAGTACCTAGTACATGCAAGACAACATAACTACTAAAAAGCACTAAAGAGCAAAAGAAGAACTTACAAGGTACAGAGCAGCAAAGGATGCGATAGTTATGAGGATAAATGGCCAAAAAGCCAAGAAGAATGTTCCTCCAAGGGTTAGCAAGACTTTAGCACGTGGAAATAAGCCCTGAAATGGAAGGACATTAAGTTCATTCATTTCCTTGAATAATAGACATAGCAAAAAAGGGAGGGGTGGGGAACAAAATGAGGATCCATTTTAATAAGAATAAAGTAGAAACTATCACCATATATATTCATTTGATTTACCTATCAAAAAAAATGTCTTATCATTTCCACATATTATAAAGTAATCAGAAACTGGTGCAAAACCATATGTAAAAAATGCAACTTGTTCTCAGTCCTCTAGATAAATGGTTTAAATCAGCAAGCAGGCCTCTGTCTCAGACTGCCCAAGCACAAGTCATTGTAGCATCACAGATTTCTAATTTGGACAATACACAGGCAGCTGATAGAAGGCTCAAACTTCTTAATATAATTAGAATTACTGTAAAATATGCATCACATCAGCCGAACAAGTCATCTAGTACCTTAACCTTCGACAAGATCACAAGACTTCACATCCTAGTGTGGATTCCTCTTGCGCCATATCCTCCGCCACAAAACATGAGTAATCATATCCCATTTTGCCCTAAGCCTTCAAGAAATCCTAACCTTTAGAATAAATTTATAAGCTTTCCCAAAATATAAAAATAAAAATTCTAACCCCCTTCAAAGCGTGAAGGATCTCCCAACCAACTTGGGCATTACTCACATCAACCCATACATCACGAAAATCATCCTCCACAATTCCCTGATAAAAATGTAAAAGCAGATGATCCAGTGATTCCCTATCCTTTCTGCACATAGAGCAACTATTCACCATAGCTCTCCCCTCTTCCACACATCTAAATAGCCTCCGATACTGCTGAGTGCTGCCCATGAAAACAAGGCAACTATTTTCTGGGACCCCCACCTTCCAGATAGGCTTCAATGGAAAGCCCTTCATATCACACCCTTTCAAACTCTGGTAATACAACATTACCATTACCTTGGGGCCTCTATCTCTATCTCACAATATTGTCCCCCCAAGGGAATAACCCACTCCAGCCAAAACAGAGAGCAAGTCATCAATTTCTTCCAATTCCCAATTCTGAAAATGCCTTCAAAAGTTGGTTGACAAGATGTTAACCCATTTGTAATTTATAAACACAATCTTATCAGCTACCAACTCCTCTCTATTAAAAAAAGATTCAGGTGTAATACTTAGAACCTTATCACCAAAATATCTCCGACACTGGACCTTCCATTCATCACTGAGCACGAAAAGAAATCAGTCTTTCAAATGCATCCCAAACCCAGCTATTGCCTTCCACAACCTCACCCCAAAATGTGTTTTTTAGAACTTCAAGAATTCCACCCTTGGCCCTTGGGCCCTTCCCAAATCTGCTTAACACCAATCTCTTCCACAACCTATTATTCCTGTCCACTGCTTACTGCCAATAGTCATTTCCCAAGAAGAACTATATTAACCATATCAAGATCCCGAGACCCCTCCCTCCAAGGTGGAACAAACTGTCTCCAATTAACCAAATGATACTTGCTCCCTGCTCATTATCCAACCACAAAAAACTCTTTTGAGGTCTTTCTATAATATCTATTGCTTTATATTTATATAAATTTCTGTCAAAATAGACACACAAACACATGTAGCTTTCAATTTCCATATCCTTCTGTATGTAGATAGTGTTGGCGTTTGGCCAGATGTTTATCCTAATGTCTAGACATGTACACATCTTTCATAATAGCCTTTCTTCCCCTTTTATCCTTTCTAGTAATTTATACAATTTTCAAATCAAGTTTTACCAAAGTATAATCACGTCACCCTGGATTTCAGGTTTTTGCAAGGGTTCCTATTATTTTAGGATAGGCAGCCGAACCTGATTTCAGTAATTAACAGCTAGTGAAGATAAGATTTCAACCACTGCACGACAGACAATAAAAATTCAACTTAAGACAATACTTAAATATCAGTGAGTCTGGTACCAGATCAATGTTTCTTCATGATCATTTTAGAAAGGATGCAAATTTCAAATTCCTCATCTTTTTATACAAGATTATGCGTGCAAATATATTATTTGTAAAGGGACAAGTTTCATGATTCTCAATGTTCATTATTATTATTATTATTATTATTATTTATTATTTATCTTAATCTGAGATTATTTCCTTACTTTAATGAATATATTAAATCCACAGACAAAAAAATGCCAAAGATACGTTGTCACAGTGATGATGTAGTCCTAAATTAAATTATAAATGCCATCATTGTTTTTTGGATTGCCTCTATTGACAATGCCCATGTACTGAGTCAGCCGCCTCATGACCTCTCCTTTTTCTTCTAAGGCCTACTTAATTTTATGTGGAAAATAACCGCCTGACGAGGCGGAAGCCAACTAGAATATCTAGATGAATAGACCCACATTGATTCATATCCATCTTTTGAATTTCATACAACTCTTGATAGTTCTTTTTCTATTCCTTAATAAGCTACTCCACAATCTCTCCCTAGTGTTACCATTTACAGTTCATTCTACAATGATTCTATAGTAAATGTTTTGGCATGAAATTGAGAAACTCTTACAAATTTTACCAAAAATGCATTTTTTTTTGCAGAACGACAGGATTGTGGTAAGCAATCCATCATGTAATCTAAAACGTGGAAAATGCTTTCAGTAGCTTTCTCAAAAAACTAGAGGGGCCGCATGTGCAATGCGTGTGCATTTACCTTATGGGACCGTTATTGTTAGAGAGATATATGGTGCCTTTTTTTGTAGAGAATACGTGAGAGTCCAAGTTTTAAGTTGGGCCATGGTATTAACGATCGTGTTCAGATATTATCTGCTCCAAAATATGCACATACCTTCTTTGCTAAATATTACTATATAACACCGATCACTAGATTAGATGCTGAAATTCAAAAGGTGCAGCTTAACTAAATTATGTTATATTTTTTAAGCTTTTAAGGATGATTTTATCGCGTGCACCAACTACATGGAAATGTGGAAGCAAAAAAACACGGTTCATATGAAGAGCACAGTGACATACACACACATAAAAGGAAAAAAATAATTATAAAACAAATTGAGAAGATAGAAGGATAAGAATATGAAGTAACTATCATGGTTCACAAGAGGTATAGAAACATGAGATGAGGGTAGCTGAGATAAAACATCAACTGTTAGATACATCACACAGATCACAGACTAATGACAAAGAAACCATTGAGCTAAAGAGTTTCATAAAATAAAAATAAATAAAAAGCTGTCAACCTCAAGACCTTCACTATTCAAGGACATGGAGCGCTCCCTTTGATTCAATAGGCTCTTCTCCAAATCTGTGGACACAGCATTTCTGTTTGAGAAACCCCCATCTTCTTCCTTAAATCTTATCTCATCGTCTACAAAGCTTCTATTGCTTTCTTCGAGCAGGGAAGTGGGAGTCATTCCGCGTCTCCTTAATTCTTTCATGAACAAAGACTCGGGAGGTTCTTCACCTGAAAAACACTTATAACATGATAGAAAAAGATTTCTTTTTGGATTTCTTTCAGAAGTTTAACTGAAGTCCTGAGTATCTAAGATATGTGAGTTACTTGATTCCATGACTGTTACATAAATTTGAAGAGCATAAAATTGTTCATGCTACCAATTTGAATGCCAAACCTCATAAGCAACTGTGAATTAAGTAGCACTAGAAGAATTCTGAATATGAACTGTACAGACTATTAGCCTTAAATAACACCATATGACAATATTAAAGTTCCAGAGGACTTAAATTAACAACCAAATTGCTTAAAAGCCATAAAGACTTCTGTCTTGATGGAATAAAACCTAATTAACCTCATACAAGTAGACGCCAAGAAACGAATACTTTTTCATTTTTTATCTACTAGCAAGCTTTTGGCATGCTTATATCAATATAGAGACACACTTTCTTCTCATTTCAACCACAACCTAGATTCACTAGATTAGGCCGACCTTGTCCCTGCATTTTTTTCCTTGTTTCCTTTTTTCTTTCTCTTACTAATTGTTTCTGTGTTTAAATATAGGAAAATCCAATATAACTAAGTTCACCTTCTGAAATCTAATCAAAACAACTGATTTTTTGTCTTTAAGTTGAGTTTTTTTTATCACAGAAATACACCTAAATACCATTTTTCATTTAAAATTCAAATCTACAAATGTAAACATCTTTAAAAGGGAAAAAAATACCATTGCTCTGCTTGTCTCCTTCTTGAAGTTTGGAATAAACTCTGAATCTCCGATTGATCAAAAAATTTGAGCTACGAATACTGAGAAATGTCTTCCAATTGACATCGGAAGTGAATTCCGAACAAAAAGAGCTCGGATTCCGGCGGGAATTATTGGATTGAGAGGCTGAAATCGGCGACAAACTGGATTTCAATACTTGAAGAGAAGCCATTTTTTTAATTTTCACTAATAATATTGGAATTTTAGACGAATACAAGTTGCATTACGAAAGCCAAGCCAGGCCAAGCCAAAGCGTGCGTATGTGAAGAGAGAGAGAGAGAGAGTGAGTTGGAGAGAAGAAGCAAGTGACGACGAAGCGGGTGAGGGGGCTCACTGTTGAACAGGCGTAATCTAGAATATTCAGGATTCTATTTTCTATTGTGCGCGCCAGATTTTATGTTGGATTTTGTGGCTTAAAACTATAGACGCAGCCCAGAATTTTGACTTTTGAGTTGTGTAGACAAAATTAAATGTGGTATTTAATTAGTAGTATTATTATAAGTAGTTTTAAATTTTATTAACTATATTATTTAAATTAAAAGTATATATATTAATTTAAATGTGTGAATATATATAGTTTTAATTTGTAAAATGTTTTAAAATAATCTCAAAAAATCAAGAAGTCAATATTGGTCTTTTATTATCAAAAGAGAGTAACAATTATTCGATTAAATATTTCTTTATTATCTAGCTTTGAGATGATAGAGATGATTATGAAGGAAACCTCATTGTAATATACCTTTTTATCATAATATTACTCATATTTATTATTGTGAATCAATTAAAATTTTTAAAATATCGTTCTTCATATTTATTAAGAAAGATATTATGTAAATGGTTACTTTTATTATTTCTCAAATCATGTTGAAAATGATAAATATACTCTAAACTTCACTTTATAACTAAATTTTGAATTAATTTAACTTTAATTATTATTGAAAAATGGTGAAAATGCCATTTCATTAAAAGTTGATTAGAAATATAAATGAAGTCAAATATGAAGCGCGTTTTAAAGTTCAAAAAATTTACTCGCCACATCAAATTAAAATATGATAAAAATTTATAACTGAAATTCGATTGAATTTGATTCGGGATGTTTTATATCTTTCGATAAATTTTGTGAAGATAAATTCAAAAGAATCTCGGGTCGGTTCGTTTCTTCGCTGGAATTTACACCTCCGCGTGAAAGATATGAGAAATAAATCATTTCGACAGAACGAGCCTCAATCAAATTTATTTTATCGCATTTTATCGATATATAATTATTTTAATGGTTAAATTTAGTTGTTTATGAATGCATGCAAAAATGGTAATTATTTTAATTGTTAAATTTTTACATTTGAATTGATTTTAAATTAAAAGAATTGATTTTTCAAATTTTGGCAAATTTTTATTTTTGCTTTTTTCCCCATAATGACTGATATATTCCGTATTTCAATCAAAAGCCAATGGAAAAAGAAGAAGAAAAAGGAACAATTAGTTTGCCATCTTTTTTCCTAACAATACCAACAAATATTTAACTTGTAATTTCTACGTAGGAGTCACTTTCATTTATTGGGGTTTACGACTAAAGATTTAGCTTGATTAGCAAAGGGAGATGGACAGGTGAGAAGAGTACAAGAATAAAGCTACAAGTAATTAGTGGGGCCGATACTTTATTCTCTTTGGACATTTCTTCCCATGAGATTCTTGGCTCTTGTTTTTTGTTTTATTTTTATTTTTATTTATGCATTATGGGAGATGAACAAATCCAAATATAACTCAAGAAATTCTTAGGACAAAACCGGTACACAATAGTTTAGAGAATCAGATACATAAACTTCTGCTATACTAAACGAGAATGAATGAAGCACAACAACAACAAATATCATCCCATTATAAACTCAAAGGACCAGCTATTGCTTTGCCTTTTTCCGGGTGGGTATCTTACAAAATCAAGTCTTTTAGCATGTTCAAGAAATTTACCTCCTAACCAATAGTTTTGACCTGGACTGATTGGTATACTGTTGAGGTTGCATGAGTAGGAACAAAATCTGAGACCACCAATATGGTATCTCCCTGTTTTACGGCCCCCTTGGTCTTTATAAGATCGATGGTTTTCACAATGTTAGCTTCCATGTCGTCTGATAAATCAAAGAGCACGGGTATAACTCCCCACTGCAAATTGAGAGCCATCCGAGTGCTGCTGTCGTTTGTGAATGCAAATATAGGAGATTTTGGACGGTTGCGAGAGAGGAGAGATGCCATCTGTCCATGCTTTGTGTATACAAATATAGCATCCACACCAGGTTGTTTGCTGCATTAACAGGGATATCAAGTAAAAATATACCACATATATCTAGGTCTTGGTTTTGTTTCATATGTATGTGTTTGCATCTGTGTGTGTGTGTAAGAGAGAGAGAGAGAGAGAGCTCCCAAGAAAGCATTAGCATGTATGGAATTTTTCAATGACAATCATAATTGATAGAGAATCTAGTATGGACAAATTAGATATAGTAGGCATAATAATACAATTCAACACATTTGCATTTTCAACTTACAAGCACTAAATTTCTGCATTACTGTCATGCCTTGTAAGAATAAAGGGACACACACATTGAAATGGAACAAATCACAAGGGCTGTATTTTGTACCTAGTCCTTTTAGTTTATACTACACATTCCGTCTAATTATATTGCACCAGTTGATTTCCCATTACAACTGAAGCATACATGTTCTCATACAAATTCTTTCTTCATCCTATAGTTTTAGTACATTGACTGATCACAAGTGAAACAAATGCTTTTGAGTGAACTATAGGACTGCATAAAAGATGCTATAACCGACTTACTATGAATGTAATTCGTCAACTGCAGGGTTCTTATATGTCATAGCAGGAAATGTAATGTGCAAGTATACTAGGAAGTTCGCAAATAATGTAAAGTCGAATTTCTTATTTTAAAATTTCAGAGGAAAAGAACAGGTACCCATTTCAACTGCACAAGTGCATATCTGCTCAGCAATTTGGTCTGCCAAAATTGCTCCAAGTTGGCTCTGATGAAGAAGCCAGTGCCGGTTCTCTTCACGGCTCCATAGTTCCATTCAGCTGCTAGTCATTCGCAAGATATAGAGAGCCTTTTGTCCAAATGGTCCAATTGCAGACTCACCAGACAACATTAGTGCATCAGCATACTGTCGAACTGCTTCAGAAACATCTGCAACCTTTTACATGAAAGAAGGTTTTCAACAAAGAGAGAATAGAGCAGCAAGCGTACTACAAAATCCAGTTCCTCTTGTAAGCAAGGAATATGTAGTTTCATTAAGAACCCCAAAAAGTAAAAAAGGAAAGAGCTTTGCAAAAGAAGGGTAGATACTTTTTTATTTCCTTTCAATAAAAGAGAGATTTAACTAATAAAACATGAATCCTAAAATTTTTGGTTTCTGTTAAAAGAGATGGAAAATTCTCAAGTTCTCCTTTGGTTTTCAAGAAGGATTTAATGGAAGTGTTAATATATGAATTACTTTATCCAAAAACGCTAGAATGAAGCATTGATAACATAAGGCTGATTGCCCCAAGAATGCTACACTACAAACCACTATGAAATAACAATCATCAGTTGCAACACAACCCTGACCCTCTACCCCATAAAAAGAGAAACATATTGCAAATTTACCATGTCCGTGCTGAAACCACTACCATGAGCGCATCATTTTAGCTACTACCCTCAAATAGTTTCCACACTATTTTCATGCCTGTAAATGCGTTGATTAAAAAATCTGCTCACTGTCTTGAAATATAGAATAACCTCATCCAATTATTAAATTTTACGATGAAAATATTTTTCACCTCCCTTCTATGCATACATTAAATATTTTTAGAAATCACAACTTCTTCACTAAATGCAATCTGAATTCTCAATTAACCTGCTACATGCTTGCATCACACGGCTCTAAAAATAAAATGATTCTATTTAAATAAGTTATGATTCTGTTTTGTTGACAAATATGTGTCAATGAATTTGGCATTTTACAAAATATGTTGTAGTACCTCGGCCCGTGTTGGTGTAGGATATTCAACCATCGACTCCAGAAGTTGCGAGGCTACAATCACTGGCTTGTTGAGCTGCCTGCAGACATTTGTGATCCGCTCTTGCACTGTTGGAATCTGTTCAAGTGGGATTTCAACTCCAAGGTCACCTCGTGCCACCATGATTCCATCAGAAGCCACAACAATCTCTTCTAGTTTCTGGAGGGATTCCAAATTCTCTATCTTCGCCAAAACTCTTATAGATCTGAAAATTAAAAGGAAAGTATAAAGTCCTGTGGCATCATATATTACCCATATCAGCTTGTTTGATAAATTAAACAAGAATTACGACATTCAAGAGAAGAAAATTGTTGCTTGAGAAAAATTATGAGTTCTCATCAGAATGTGCACTTACTTGGAAGATTTAGTGGAAAGGTAGTTCTTCAAATGTGTGACTGCATCAGCATCTTTTACAAATGACATGGCAATGAAATCAACCCCTTCAGAAATTCCAAACTCGATGTCAGACCAGTCCTGTAAACCATACAAAATGAAACAATGAAGATCAAGAACTGAAATGGTTAACTATCAATTACTACATTAAATAATGGCTAATTGTGGCCTATTGTTAGTACATTTTCAGTTTACACAAGATGAGCAAGTACAAACACATAATCCGTTAGGCAACATTTAACTCAGATCCCCTCAATCAAGGAAACCTCTCAACTTGAAACAAAAAGTGATCAATTATAGACTAAATGTTGCAGTCTTAAAAAAGACAGCATCAAGAGACCAAAATCAACAAGAAATAGAATCCATTAAAAGTTCTGACTTTCACCTTTGTTGATATAGTGGGGAGCTCATCATTGTCCTCCACAAGCTTCCCATCTCTCCAAAAGCTCAGCTTAGCTCGAGGAAGTAATAGACCAGGGTCAGTGCACTTGCAACGTAAATCATTCCCAATCTTTTCTATGACCTCAAAGCTTGCCATTCCTCCATCAATAACGAGCTCATCACCTACTTTGATACCTGAGAGAAAGGAGAGAATTAACAAAAATTTCCTTTTTCCTTCACAATAAACAGCAAATATATACTTCCATTACAATTATTAACTTCCGAAAAACCCTCATAATTTGCTTGAACAGTGAACGGTCGAGAACCCTCAAACCTTTCAGAAGTAAAATCCCAGATTGAGCCATCCTAAAGCTCCAAGATGAACATAACACAGTCAAAATCACATCTTTTTCACTTTGTCAACAAATGACAATAGTAAATGTCCAATAATTATTATTATTTTCTCTTTTTAAGTGTTTATTTGTCCAATTTTAGTACAATGAAAAACAGTATTTTTAAGTGTTTATTTGTCCAATTTTAGTACAATGAAAGCCAAAAGAGAAAAGGAAACAGTCAAGTCTAGATTTTTTCACTTCAGCTTTGACAGAAGAAGGAGCCCCGTGATCAACCACATGTTGACTGCCTTCAGTATCAATCATGACAGAAACAGAAAACCCATTTTCCTCATTCAATTTCTTGATCTTCCTAATCACATCACAGTGCCAATCTCTTGTGTTATGACACATATTAAGCCTAGCCACATTCATCCCTCCTAATGCCAACTTCTTCAAATCTTCCCATGAGCAACAAGCAGGCCCAATTGTACAAACCAGCTTAGTTTTCCTCAACCCCAAAAACCCCTTCTCCCTCAGTTCCCTTTCAGACACCACGTCAATTCCTAATAAACCCTCCAGACTCTTCAATTCCTCCACACCCACTTGCATAACTGCCCTAATTCCAATTCTACCATCATTTCCCTTCAATTTTTCCCCATGAAAACATACTCTCTGAGGCAAAACTGACCCACCAAATAACCCATTTTTCAAATTAAAACCAAGGTTTTTACACATAATTCTACTAGACATAAGAGCTAAATCACCCATACTCGCCATGGATTTTTAGAAAATGGGCTAAAAACTGATGATCAAAGAATAAGAAAAACAACACAGAAAGATAGGTATATAGGTTTCAAAGGAGAAGGGGTTTTCTTGATGAAATTGAGGTGGATGACATTGAGATCTCCATCAAGTTTTGTACTTTGCATGAGAAATATATCGGGGGTACTCCCTCTGTACCCAAGAATGACTTTTGGACAAATTTACAAAATGAATAATATATTTTTATTTTTTGTGTGTTGATTGGCACTTGATTTGTAGAGATGGAGTGAATTAATTTAACCCATTCATTTGTGATTATATATATATATATATATATATATATATATAGAGATTATTTTGGAGTGTCGTTTATACTTTTAATGACAGACAACTTATCATCGCTAAAAGTATGATTATTGTATTAATCTTAACCATATGTCGTCCGTCGTTAAGGAGAGATATATAGTAAGATAAAGGGTATGACTGATTGGATCATATATATATATATATATATATATATATATATATATATATATATATAGGGAATATAGAGGTTCATTGTCATGTAATTTTTAAAATTACAGTCCAACCATTGATCTTGAAAATTTCTACAATAAATTGGGTAGGTCGCTAATATAGTTCCCTATCCGCGATTCTCGCTATTCTTTGGAATAATATATAAATCTTGATCGTTGATTTAGGACCGTAGAGTACTTACTCCACGATTTGTAAATTCACTCTACTATCGTGGAGAGGTGCAACCATAGTGTAACTTTTAAAAGTTTAGTCATTTCCGCGATTTATGAATTCACTCTCTTATTATGGGATTATTCTACGATAGTAGAATGAATTCACTTTTATATATGATTACTTTCTACGGATTGTAGCTTTTAAAAGCTTTAAAATTATTTTATTTTTTCCTATATATATATTGGGGGTTTATTATAGGGTGAGGCAAAAAGTTTGAGTTTATATGGACGAATAATTCACGAAAGATAAAGTCCTTCCATTCTAATTTATTGAGATACGATTTGATATTTAAGAACAACATATTAAATTTAAAATTAATATTATTTATAAAAAATTAAAATTAAATAAATTTTGTGATTAATAATTTTTATTATATATTTTATAATTATAATAATTATATTAATTAAAATTAAATAAATTTATATCTTAATATACTATTGTTTCATCTTAAAAGTAAAATTATATTTAGGGGTAAATTTATTGAAAAGCAAATAGAGAGGGGTGAAAAAAAATGGCAGTACTATTGCACGGCACTATATGTTAAATTTAACGGTCAACTACCCTCTTGAAAGGTCGCTGTTTACTAACACGTACGTGAGCCATGCATTAGTAATGAGTTGGCAGGCTTGGACAAAAAAATATACTAGTAATTTTGTATTTTATGTATAAATAATTATAAAATATAAAAATATAATTGTATAAAGTAAATTTGTTGAGCCTCGTAATTTAGTTTTGAAATTATCCATTAAGCGTCTTCAAATGCAGATTATTTATTTATTTTGTTTTTAACTTTCTATTTTTACGCCGAGTGGAGTTGGGTCTCGTCTCAATTCTCTAGTTTTAGTACCATTATTCAAATAAGAAATAGCAAGCGAGGACAAGATGGTAGACATTTCTTGCTAATTTTTATATTTTATGTAATTTTTTAATACTTATGTTTCGCATACTCTTGTTTTAATATAACAGCAGTAGCAGCTTACAATGGATTATAATAGTTTTTAATATTATGTTCAGGAATGGGATAGTCTAATTTCTTGCTCTTATTTTGCTTTCAATAATCCTTTAAATATTGGACTAAATTCTGTTTAATGGAAATGCCATTGTGATTACACAAGAAATGTAAATTTTTGCCCATGACACTTGAATCATATCCTTTCTTCTAATTTCAATATTTCATGATAAAAAATTAATCCGAGTGTCATAAGCTTAACTTAGTAAGCATAAATAAAACAGTAAACAAAGTCTAATAGAACTATTGCTATCAAATATAACTCTCATATCTGGATAAATAAAGTCCACAAGTAGAACTCTAGCAACAACTTATATTTGTTTCCTGGTCTGCACAGAAAAGCTGGCATGATACCAGCTTGATACAATTATCACCAATCAATGTTTTACATATATACATGGCTATATGGCTTTGATTGAAATGCTATATACATTAATTACACACACAGAGAAATGAGACTTGAACAACGCGACATGCTATGTGCCTGGTATTTACAGAGACAAGTCTTCAACTTACCAAAACGGACACCACCTGAAAAAAAAATAAGATATAGGTTGTTAAAACATTCATCTCACCAAAATCATGACTCCGACAAATACTATAAAGACCTTAAGATTGTTAAAATTGTAGACTCGTAGAGTCAAAATCGTTGTAGAAAACATGACACGGGTGAAAGGTATTTATCGCTCCCATCACGATTGGTTTGCTAATGGTTGCAAACGATATACTTTCAGGATATATGTCAAGCCTTGATAAATTATCCGTGATAGCAATTCACATAAAATGCCAATGGAACACTACTTTGTTATAGTTGTTTGTTTGTAGAAATATTGGAGAAGATAGAAAAATACATGTACAAAATCTTACATGTAAACTTATATATATTATATGCAATTACATACTAGTATTATTTTAGTGGTTAATTAGAATTTAAATAGATCTCGATATTTTCCTTTTATTCCAAAATAAAATAGACTTGTATTAAATGAAACTAAAGAAAAATAATTTTAATAATTTTCACACAAATCAAATAAAGTTCTCTCATATTCTCCACAACTTAGGGAAACAAATTACACCTTTTATTTACTTAAATTATGTCCACTAATAGATTTTATTCAAGCCCAAACTTTTAAGTCACCAAAATATAGAATAAGGTGCAATTTCTAACATAGGTTTGGTCAGAAAGGAGAGTTAAATCCAGCCATTCATAAGTAAATGGGTACAATATTATACAACAACTGGGAAAACAGCATGTGTTTACTCTGAACATTATTTCAATTTCAATTTCAAACAGAACTGTCTAAAAGTATTAGTACCTTCAAAAAAAGTGAAAGCTAGTTAAGCCATATAACTAACAAAAGAATGCAACCCAAACCTGGACCGCAAACATTGAGAAGTGGGCCATGTACATGCGTATATATACTTATACTACCTAAATTACTTCTCAGCTTCAATGGGACTGGAAAAATATGATTTTCAAATTTCAATTTCTTTCTAATAATGTCATATCAGATACAGAGTTAAACAGCCCTGCAACAAACAAGGTTGTTTGTCACGGGTGAAATTGTAAAGATTCATTTAAGCCTGTTTTGTTTCTCCAGTTACCATCACTACCAGCAATTAGGCCTAAGAAATTATCTTTGCTTGACCATGAAGACATGATGAATCATTTCTAAATGATTATTCAACTTATCCTGCTATTGTTTTTCCCCCCTTGTTGAGGTATACTCTTTTACATAGAAAGCTACGACCTTTCCAACATTTCTGGTGTTGGTCCTTTAAAATACTTGATAAAAGGAAGATTTAATATGGAAAATCTCAAAATTGGCCCCAAAAAATGCTTCCAAGATATTCATTTGACTAAGAGACAAATTCTATTTACAATTGCCCCCATTCAAGTAAAATTCTTAGCTATCATCAGTAAATTGATTACTCGATGACGAACTTGAGTCAAACAAACAGCAAAAGTTATTTTCTCAAAACATGGCAAATATATTCGATTTACCGTCAAGATTTTACGCATTTTAAGAAACAATTGAGAATAGCCTAAAGGTAATACAAATTGCAACTTTCAATGGACCTACCAGCATTATTGAATAAGTTAAAAAAAACTGAAATGTTTACTGCATAAATGATACCATCTTTCAAGGATCCTACACATTAAAAAGCATGTGTAAAATGGTAAAATTTTCTTCTTTTTTTTTTTTTTTGACAAATGGTAGTTTTATTAGATGGAAAACTGAAAATCTAAAAGTGACAGTTTAGGAAAATCCAAAAAGAAGAAAATTCAAAAATTGGAAGAGAGAGAGTATAACTTTACTGAATCTAGAGGATTCTATGATTTTATGATTGATTTGATTAGGATTGATTTGATTTACTTTCCATATTTAATTTTGACATTTAGCCTATATAAAGATATTCTATAGTACACATTATGATATGGAATAATATTTTCTTCTAACATTCACAAGGTATCAAGAAACATGGTTTCTTTTTTTCCTCTCTTCTTTTCCTTTGTTTTTTTTAAAAATCACTGTTCATCATAAACAGTACCATCACTGTTCCTCGTGAACAAGATGCAACTGCTCTTCCGAAATATATGTTTGAGTTGTTTATTTTTGAGGTGGCGAAAAAT
This sequence comes from Panax quinquefolius, assembly GCA_020205615.1. Taxonomy (NCBI): domain Eukaryota; kingdom Viridiplantae; phylum Streptophyta; class Magnoliopsida; order Apiales; family Araliaceae; genus Panax; species Panax quinquefolius. Next base: position 7,142,692 of record CM035157.1, read on the forward strand.
GATTAGTTCGTTACTCACTTTGGGTTTGGATTTGTTGGGTTTGTGAGGGGTTTTGCATGTGGTTGCTACCATCGTTTCGTCGTTATTCTCAGCCGTGATTGTATTTTTATCGTGTGAAAAGGTTTAGACAGATTTAATATGACCAAAATGTCTACCGTATCCAATACTGTTACGAGCCAAACATCAAATGCATCTGATTCTAGGCAGTCCATGGACAGAGCTGGTCTCCCAAATCGTCTTACTGATTAGAAATTGGAGGGTACTATCAACAATGGGGAAAAATTGTGTTTGGCCCTACTTAGTAGAGTCGGGCGATCATTAAACGAAATCAGATACTTCCAACAAAAAGGCTTGGAAGCTAGTTGATGCTAGAATTTTATATCAGATGCTTAATTACATGGACAATAAGATTGTTGATTTAGTTACTCATCTTGATATAGTAAAAGAATTGTGGGAATACTTGGAGGTTTTGTACTTGGGCCAAAATAATCTTAGTTGTATATTTGAGGTTTCTCAGGATTTTTACAGGATTGTCCACTATAGTTGTCATGGCACCAAAGCGGGACACGGCGGTAGTTGATCGTCAGAACACCTTGGCGATAAGACGTCCGTCAAGGCGTCCGTATAGCGACAAGTCGTTAACAATGTGAAATTTATACATTATTTATTTTACTTCAAAAGCATATTGCACAATAAAATTTAATATACACTAAAACCAAAAACATAATAACTAACACAAAGAAAAAGTCTCCACTCTCTACTCTGTTTGTAGTCATAACTCAAGCAAAGTCATCAACTACGAAGTCATTTCTGTCTCCCTCACGAGCATTACTCTCATTCAAAAGAGTAGGATCATGGGTTAGGTTAAGGTCATGGGTTGAGTTGCTTGGGTAATTTGAAAAGCCTATGGGTTATGATGAGTCATGGTAAAAAAATAACTTATTCACTTAAATTGGACCCGCTACCAATGTGTGAGCCTTGGTGACTCGGCGTCCAAGGCGTTTAGTCATCGCCTAGGCGACGCCATGGCAACTATGGCGTCCACTCACTAAATTTTTTCGGACTATAAAAAGATGTACAATGAGTTGAATTCATTGTTCCCTATTACTATCGATATCAAAAAAATGTAAGAACAAAGAGAGCAATTAGTTGTGATGGGGTTTCTTGGTGCTCTTAGTTCGGAATTTGAGACTATTCGCTCACAGGTTCTTAGTAGCTCAACAGTGCCATATTGATATTTTTTGCTCGTGTTTTATGTGTCTCTCGTGAAACTCCTCATATAGTTGATTCATCTGACAAATCTACACTTGTGGTTTCGCACGGGCGAAGTGTTGCCCGTAGTAGTTATGAGAGTATGCGTGGCGGTTGTTTTGGATCCCATGGAGGTGGCCAAGGTTGCGGAGACAATTTTGGGGATAGGGAGAGTAGCAAGATTAGTGGTCGAGGTCAAATTTTTGATGGTACCGATCCTAGTAGAATTTGTTATCATTGTGGAGAGTCTGGACACATTCAACGATTTTGTCGGCTAGTTCGGATACGAGAGTATCATCCTCTATACTCGCATCTTTGGGGAGAGACAATAACTACAGAAGAATATGATGCCTTCACTCAATATCAAGTTTCTCAACAGTCATCATCTAATTCTACTGCTACTCTGGTTCAAATAGGTAATGCTAGTGCTTGCTTCACCACATCCCATCCTTGGTAATTGATTATGGGCATATGATCATATGACCATATGACCGGTATATCTAGTAATCTTTCTCTTTTTTGTTCTACTTCTATACCTACTACCTAGTGTGACCTTAGCAGATGGCTCCACGATCATTGTAAAGGGTACTGGTACAACATTATAATTTATCCAAATTTCCATATAACCTTCTTTCTGTTAGTAAATTGATAAAAACTTATAATTGTTCCGTGACATTTCATCTCGATTCTTGTGTTTATCAGGATCTTACGTCGAAGAAGATAATTAGTAGAGGTCGTGCATTGGGAGGTTTATATATGTTTGATGAGTTAGTTTATGTTTCTCAAGTCATTGCTTATTCCAGTGTCGCCTCACCTCTTGAAGTCCATGGTCGATTGTCACACCCGTCTTTGTTCAACTTGAAAAGATTGATGTCTTGTTTTATCTAGTTTAGAATGTGAGTCTTGTCAGTTTATGAAACACCATCGTGCGTCATATCCCCTAGGGGTCGATAAACGGTCTGCGAACCCATTTGAGTTGGTAAATTCTGATGTCTGGGGACATATAGTGTCACAACTAGGATTTCGATATTTTGTTAAATTTATTGATGATTATTCACGGATAACTTGGTTTTACTTGATGAAAAATCGTTTTGAATTATTCTCCATTTTCTCTAATTTTGTGAATGAAATTTAGACTCAATTTGGTCTCACAATTTGTGTATTACGTAATGATAATGCTACATTCATGGCTAATCATGGCATCATCCATCAATCCACATGTATTGATACACCATAACAAAATGGTGTTGCATAATGAAAAAATGGTTATCATATGGAAGTTACTCGTGCTTTACTTTTTGATATGAAAGTATCAAAACTATTTTGGGCAAATGTTCTAACGCATGTTACTTGATTAATTGCATGTCTTCTTTTGTTTTATGTGGAGAAATTCCTCACTCTATCTTGTTTCCTTCTCGAGTTTTGTTTTCTTTGTCCCCACATGTTTTTGGGTGCGTTGTTTTGTTCGTGATAACTTTCCTAGTGTGCCAAAATTAGATCCTAAGGCTCTTAAATGTATGTTTATTGGTTATTCTAGTACCCAAAAGATTATCGTTTTTACTCTCCGAACTTAAACGTTACTTGGATAGTTCTGATCTAACTTTTTTTGAGACGACATTTTTTTCACAACCTCAACCCGTGTTTGATTTGGATGAAGAGTTGCCCACTTATAGCATCAAGCAGACTATTCCTATGCCACATAATAAACAAGTGTCAGAGATCCGATGTGTATGTCGCGTCCAAAACAGATATAACACCTAGTGATGACTTGACTCCCACCTCATCTTTTGGCATATTCGGGATATCATCCGGAGAATCATCCCTAGATAAAGCAACTGCCCTACGGAAAGGTAAACGAAGTTGTACCCAACATCCTATTTCCGCTTCTCCTTATTCTGGTATCTCTTCTACTCATCATCATAAATCTCTCTACTATTTTTGTTCATTTTGTCCTAAAAACTGTCAAGCACTATCGCATACTGACTGGAGGATAGTAATGGAAGAGGAAAGTTGGTGATACCTCATTGTATCAACTGTTGGTTGTAAATGGGTAAAGGTAAATCTGATGGATCTCTAGCTAGACCTAAAACTCGATTAGTTGCAAAAGGATATGCTCAAGTTCACGGTGTTGATTATTTTGAAACTTTTTCTCCTGTTGCTAAAATGTCTTCTGTTGGACTATTAATTTCCTTGACAGCCTCTCAGCACTGGCCATTACATCAACTTGATGTCAAGAATGAAGCAAGAATATTTTCCTTCATGGTGAACTCAAAGAAGTTGTGTATATGAAGCAACCACTTAGTTTTATTGCAAAAGGGGAGTCGGGCCTAGTTTGTAAACTGAAGAAATCATTATATGGACTGAAACAATCACCACGAGCATGGTTTAGTAAATTTACAGATGGCAGTTCTCCAATATGGGATGTGGAGATGTAATATTGATCATTATTTGTTTCATCGTTAGAGTAATGCTGGCAAAATATTGTTGATTGTGTATGTGAATGATATTGTTATTACAATAGATGATAGACGAGGTGAATTGAAATCTTTTTTAATGCAAAAATACAAGACCAAGGATTTGGGAAACTTGAAATATTACTTGGGGATGGAGGTGGCGTAATCTAGTAAAGGTATTTTCCTTTCACAACGTAAATATTTTCTAGACTTGCTGGAAGAAACAAGTTTGCTTGAATCAAAGCCAGTTAACACACCCATGGACACAAGCCAGAAACTAACAACGGAAAGGGGAGATCTTCTAGAAAATCCAAAAAGGTACCGACTTGTGGACAAACTCAATTATCTTATAGTTACTCGACCATACATTACTTTCCTGTTAGTGTGGTCAGTCAATTCTTATCTTCCCCTAGGTCCTCACATTGGCATGTAGTTGTGAGAATATTAAAGTAGATTAAAAGTCCTCCAGATCGCGGATTAGAATTTAGAGATCATAATCACATGAGAGTAGAAGGATTTTGTTATGCTGACTAGGCAAGATCTACTACTACTGAATATTGTGTATTTGTTGGAGGTAATCTTATATTGTGGAAAAGTAAGAAGCAAAGTATTGTGTCTCAATCTAGTGCAGAATCAGAATATCGAGCAATGGCTCATGTCTTTTGTGAATTAATACGGATGAAGCATTTGTTAATTGAGTTGGGTTTCAACAAGATACAACTTTGGTGTGATAATGCAGCTGCTCTTTACATTACTTCTAATCCGGTGTTCCACAAGAAAACTAAGCACATCATGGTTGACTGCCATTTTGTTCGAGAGAAAATAAAAGGATTATTTTTACAAGTCATGTGAAAACTGGTGATCAACTTGTAGATGTGTTTACTAAAGCTTTAGAGGCTACTAGAATCCGTTATATTTGTAACAAGTTGGACATGATTGATATACATGCTCCAGCTTGAGGGGGAGTGTTAGATTAATCTAGAGGATTCTAGAATTTTGTGATTGATTTGATTAAGAGTGATTAGTGGGAGGATTATTCTAGAAGCATGATTAGTGGTAATCATTGATCACTATGAATTGCTTTCCATATTTAGCTTTGACACTTATTATATAAAGGCTCTCTATTGTTCACATTATAATATGGAATAATATTGTCTTCTTGTATTCACAATACTGATACCAAAAAAAAGGAATAATTTAATCTGAAATCATACCCGACATAATTTTGGCACAAATTTTCATGAGATGTAGCTTGCAAAATCAGCTTCTGAACTTGTAGTTTAACTGATAGTCCATGATCTACTTCGCGAGTGTCTCCAGAAATTAAGGTACTGTGGTCCAGTGCATGTTGGATTGAGCTGGCTGATACCGAAGAACACGTGGGAAAATCACGCCCAGTAAGTTTATTGCTCATCCGAGCCATAACCACCACAGCTCGCTCATTCAAAACCTCATTGGCATCACCTAGTTGATGAACAGCCTACAGAAAACAAATGAAACTAAGCAGGATTCACTAGCACAGATCTAAGCATACATGCATGATACTCAGTAGCAGGGACGGACCTGAAGAAGTTCCCTCTCACGAGCACCCCTTTGGGGTTGAAGCAGCTCTCTATTTGAAGCAGATTCCTCAATATTTACAACAGGTGGGACATGGGTGCTTGTGAGAGTTGACATTTGAGGGACTTCATTGAAGTTGAAAAGACGCCAATTTATGAGAGGATCATGGACAAAAGCCTGAAAACAGAGGGAACGGAAAATCCAGTCAAAAATAATAATAATTTAGTAGAATATTTATATTCCATTTGTGACCAACCTTCTAGTTGCCCTGAATTAAACACAGCTCACTAAAATTTGGGGGAAAAAGTTAATAACATAACAAAGAAACATTTTATATACCTCCATCATAGCCATAACACTATGTCTATTTGTTCGTAGAACTTGCATTACATTTTCACACGTTGACAGAAAATTGCCCTCGATACCACTAACCTCCATAGCTTTCACAAGCATTCTAGTAAGGCGGAATGGAACCTGGATCATGATTTTTATTTAAAGAGGAGCCAAGGATATATTGCAAATGTGAAAATCATGTAACATCTAAAATATTCCCCCTTCCCCCTAGCAAAGCAACAGCAGGACCACACCTTTTCAGGGAACTTCTCACGGTTCATTGAAGCTTCAAAGCAATCTCCAAAATCAATGTGTAATATCTTCCCACTGAAGCATTATTACACGACTCGTGTGAGTACTTCAAAAGCAAAATTAATAAGAACACTCTTCTTCTAGTTAACAATTACCTGTAACGATGCAGCATAAGATTACTTGGGTGTCGATCACCTAAGCCAAGAAGGTAACCAACCTGAAACACATGCCACTAATTTTGAACAAAATTCCACAATAAAGATTTACAGATATATCAAAGGATTTTTTGAAGACCAAGAGTCAAGATGCATGCAATGGCTGCATAGTTGCCTGCAGGGATAGGTGTGGTACCAAATGGATGATTAACTTAGAGCACATTGCCAATGTGTTTGGTAGCGGTCTCAAATGACTGTATCCAGTATATCTGACCTAAAAATTCAAGACGTGATTGGACACCCTAATGGAAAAATACAACACCACAAACATCTGGACAAAGGGACTTGAGATGACTTAGAAAAAAAAAGGGACTTGAGATTTCTTTAAATAATTTTACATCCTTGTCACTTTTGATCGAGTATCCAAAGCTACACAAAACTGGTCCATAAATTTCCAATCTCCTACTATAAACCCATGCACCATAGAGTTGACTTAGTGAAGTTGTATAAGATTTAACCCAAAAATGATAATACAAACAAATTTTTTCCTTGCTACACCTTGGCTGATGGTGATAGTAGACCTAAGTAAGCTTTTGTGTTTCTAAAAAAAAGAAGGTAAAAATTATGAGTATTAATAAAAACTCACATTACTGTTAGCTTATTAGTCAATTAAAAGATTAAATGCCAGAGTAAGAAGTCGTCATACAAAATCAGCAGATCTGTAGGGCCATATATAGGGCTAACTCCAACTAGACGTCAAGGAATGGTGCACAATATCTTAAAAAATAGGAGAAAAAAAATACCATGCTCATGACAGCCAAACTTCTAGTATAATTTGTTCTTCTGTCTAGCCAGACCTCGGAAGTGCGACTTTTTAACCAAAGAACCTGAGAAGAGAGAATCTAAGCAAAGTTCCACCACAAAAGTCCCACAATAGAGGGGGGAATATATGCAGATAGAATTCCAAAAGGATGCATACCCTTGCTAAATCATTTCCTTCAGTGTTCTGAAGAGCATACTCAAACACCTCCACTTTAGATATAAGTGGCAAATGATCATAGTCCGGAGCAAAACCAAGCATTAATTTATGCTCTTGATTTAGAGTAATCTACAAAAGTTGAAGGAGAACAGATGAAATGGGTGTGTGCCAGAGAGAGAGAGAGAGAGAGAGAGAGGGAGATCCAATGAATTTGAACAAACCTTTCGGGCATCCCTGTATTCTCGAATGAGATGGTGCAGGGTATCACAGTTTGGAACCCATTCTATTAACCCACTATTAGGAGACAAGGGAATGACATCATATCGTTGAATTGACAGATCCTTCTCTGAAGTTTTTCTAGAATTCTCCAGCAGAGTGTTCACCAGACCGAAAAGCTGGAAAATGCAACAAAATCAGATTCCATTTGTGCTGAACAAACTGATTAAAGCTAATGCAGAAACCTCTGAAGAAAATTTTAATTTAGACTACATAAGCAATGCCTTGAAATCCTAATAACCTAAAGCAGCAGCATCTACCAATATGTGATAAACAAGGAACAAGAAATTATAGGCAGTAAAACCTGCATGACACGTTCATCTTGACGTAAATCTTCGTGCCCTTTCAGCAAGAAAGCATAATCTTCTCCATCACTTCCATGAATTGTTAATTTTCTAGGACGCTGCTTGGATGTGATAACAACAAGTTGAGGTGCAAATGACGCTATCGTAACCACCAGTGAATCTGTAATACAAAAGATCGGAAAAAGTGATGCATGATTGAGATAAATCTGAAGGTAGCACAATAAAAGAATTCCCCCCCACCCAAAATCAAATGACTGACTTTAATCTTACCTGCTCGATAGGTTCCAGGAACAGCAAGCTCCAAATTACGACATTCTAACAACTCTGGGGAAACGGACTGGTTTTGCAAAAGAGAAGACAACAATGTCAGCAAAGTAGGGGATGTGAATATAACACAAAGACAAGCTTGTTGTTTCTTACCTGCAGGTCCAGCGTTGTAAGAGTCTGAAGCTGCTTATCTATTCGTCTGAACACATGATAATAGAGATCCCAAGCCTGAGACAGAAGTACATTTCAGTCGCCAACTCCCAAGTTGGAGCAACATATAGAAATATTGTTCTTAAATAAAATGCATAAGTGAAGAAGCAACATATAGAAAAATATTGTGCTTAGATAAAATGCAGAAGTGAAGAAGTATAATCATTTCACAAGAAGACTACAGATCAACACTCAAGCAGGAAATCCCCAACGTAGAAGCAGTAAATTAGTTTAGTTTGTGTAATAAAGTAATAAACATCAACTGTTTGATGAAAATCACCAACAGACTAGCAGAGACATGCGCATTGTGCAAGTCGAAATTGTAAAACTTTAGAAGGTTTCCCAGATTCTTTTTTCACGATTATCCAATTCTGAAATATTCACAGCAAATGAGTTGTTTTTTTCAGGAGCATCCACCAACAAACTAAATAAATGAAACTAGTAAGACTACAACTCAACTATGGCTTTTAACCCAAACTAGTAGAGATAGGCTATGACATTAGTAAGAATAACACAACGTAATTATGACAATAAGGAGCAAGAGAAAAGTAACACAACTAAACCTAAATAAGTGATAAATATAAAAAAAAAAAATTAGTAGTTCAATAGATATTTGGACATTTACAATTATGACGATTTTTGAAAAACATAATACATTTCACTACCACAGAGAGAGAGAGAGAGAGAGAGAGAGAGTTAGTGTCTTCATAATGCAAAATGGATAAATTCAAGACGACTAAAATCTCTTCAAGCAGAAAGGGAGTTGGTACCTGAGTAAGTTCAGCATCTTTGCCAGTTCTCTTATATTTCATGCAGCATTCATAGGCTTCCAGTAATTCATGGCGATACGTCTGAAATTCACATGTAATCACAATTTTTCTTAAGATAACAGAATCTTCTTTAGAAAGACAATATCTAAAGGGAATACCAGAAATCCGCCAAATAGAAAATCATGCATGGAAAAATACAAATCACTATAATTAGCACAATGTTACTATTGATAGCCTTTAATAAATGATTTGATATTCATGATTCTTAACCCATTTGACAATGAAGGGGGATGGGAGGGACATGTTACCAAAGGCAGAGGTACGCTATGGGAGGGATGGGAAGGAAGGCAAAGTCTGACTCTTCACATTGATTGTTTTTGCCAGGAAGGGGAGGAGCCAAACCACTGTTAACTAGTTTTACTACGATATCAATGTATATTACTCCATATATAATGTATAAAAAAGATAAGAGCATGGACTATGGAAGAGTGCAATTCAGAGCTCTTCCTTCAACTTTTTCACCCACTTTAGGAGGAAAGCGATTGAGATCCTGGACCAGAAGTGCATCTCTTTACTTTAACTTCCCCTACTCTTTCCTTTGTACTAGACAAGAAAACATTCCTTCCACTTAGACTTCAATACCTACCACTTTACCTATCAAAGGCATGTTCATGTCAATTATCTCGGATGTTATATACAGACAGTCCTGCCAGCATATAGGCTAATATAAATCCATCCCTAAGAAATAATAATTGGGGACCTATTATAAATGATCACAATGTAATACCACTACATGTAAATTGTGTTCTTTACCATATCTATTAAAAGTAAGAGGCCACTTTATGGAAATGAAGATCAACCTGAATGAAGGCTTTCTCTTTTGCAGTGGTGTTGTTCCTCATCGCCCCTTCCTCGAGCATTTCATGCAATGGCTCTAGGACCTTCAGCATTCCCTCGATATTATGTTCACCAAAATATAAACGGCTAGCTTCTTCCAGTGCCTCATGCCACATTTCATGCCAAAGTATTGCAACCCTGATCAACTCCTTTGATACAAGTTGTGCCTTCACAGACAAAACTAACAGTAAGATCAATGTAGCAAAAGCCGCCAAATTATAAACATCATTATTATTTTACTTCACCTGGTCCACTAGAACACCACTATGCTGCCGAACTTTTTCAACCACTTCTTCAGCTGCAGCTCTACGTAAATTGCTAATTGATTTACATGCCACAAGAAGCGGGTACATAAGAGCCTGAAAAGGAGACCGAATCATTTAAGAGACTTGAAACTCACTAATTGATAGGCCACCACACAAACACCATGCTGTTGCAACTAATCAATGTTCGAAAAAGCTAAAAGTGGTACAACTCGTTTTTCTCCAGACAAAGTGAGGCGAAAAGCCTCGATTTGAAAACCTAAAAGTCCCCAAAAAATTATTAAAAAATGCTAATAAAATCATAAAATAATCCATCATTATAATCAAGGTCATAAAAGACCTAAATAACCAAATGAGGCCCACATCTTCTTACAATCTTGTCCTTTTCTTTTACATTTTTGCGCCTTTCGCTCCTCGCCACTTAGATTTAAATCCACTAGTATTTGTGATACACATAACGTGTATACAATAAATTAAATTATAAATGTGAGAATTTTTTAAAATAAAATAAAATGTAGGATTGAGAAGAAAAAAAAGTTACATGTGGTACCACCTTAGGAAGACAGTTAATTTTATTCCTCACCCATTATCTATTATATAATAGATAAATAAAATTAAAAATATCAAGTAGTAGTATCAAAGATTAAAATTTGTTACTTACACAATTAAAAAATATTATGCCAAAGTATGTCTTTAAATATTCAAAAGAAGGATTAAGAAAATGAACGAGTGCTATAAGAACATTCACGATCAATGAACGAGTGGAAGATTATCTCACCTCCTTCACTTATTTTGCATATAAGTGTCCTTCCATTCATCAACTAAAAGAATTCTCATCACTTTGAAGTTTCATATAATCCTTAAAGCAACTATAGATTAACATTTATTTCACAGTTAAAAGAGATTCACAATTTCTTGGGTTTATTTTCTTAATTCAAATCAAGGCCTACGCCTTGAGACGAAACGCACTGAGGCGTAAGCCTCAGCCAGATGTATTTCTCTTTGAGGCCTAAGCCTCGCCATAACAAAATACTGCCTCGCTTTGAGGCGCGCCTCGAGGCTTACGCCTCGAACGCAATTTCAAACCATTCAACTAATAAGCTAACATTTCAGCAAACATTTAAAGGAACATATCATATCCACAAGAACAAAAGAGATCCTTGCAAAATCACAAAATTCTAGCCAGTATAGAGTATAAGAACAAGGATGTCACCTAAAATAGAAGTTTCACTCTTAATTTCAATTGCCTTGACTAGAAGCAATCATGAACATTTATTTTAATATGTAAACCCACTAACTAACAGGCAAATGATTCACTCGACAGAGTATAATCTTAGGTTTGTAATAACCTTTTTAAGAACTTTAATCTCTTTCAACTTCTCTTAAATTTTAAAGCATACCCTCCCTCCGTCCGATTTTACTTGTCCTGACTTTTTATGGTCAAATTGACCAATTTTAAGATTGATAATTAAACAAATGTATTAGAAATTTTGAAATCAAATAAGTTGACCTTGATAGCATATTCCATGTGCTTTCTTATTATAATAATTTTGTGCAATAAACTTAAAGAATAAATTTTGAATATAAATATGATCAATTTGACCAGAAAGATTCAATTAGGACAAATAAAACTTGACAAAGGGAGTATAACTTATCAAAAAATAAAGCATACATGTCATAACAGTCTTACAATGCCAGATGTTTTTGTAACAAGTCTCACCAAAACCTAAGCATGGAGATACAAAGCTTCAAAAATTCAATGAAATGTTTTGCCAAATACTTTCAGCAGTAAGTTACAGAACTAGAGCATTAGTAAGATAGATGAGAAAACACCACTTTGACAAGTACAATAACTGATAGATATGTGCAACATAAACTGCAAACATTTATAGCCAATTTTGCACTATTTGGTGCACCACATTTTGACAGATGCTATTATAATAAAAGTGGGTTTAGAAATAAAAAATAAAACTATAGAATCCCAAGCAATTTGCAGAAGATTTAATAATTGAATGATAAAAATCAATATAAAAGAAGTTTAGATAATTAGATGCACATAGAGGTTGGAAGGCAGTGCTTCAATACTTTATTTTCCCACTTGTATTTTTTCAGAGGACTTCTTTTCTGCCCTCTCCCCATTTTGAACGTTAGAATAGATAAAATGGTTATATAAATGAGGATTCTTTATTTTCCGTTGCCTAATCACCATTTCTCTTGCAAAAGTATCTCGAGAAACATCATAGTTATCGGCTAGATTGCTTATCTTGTCTAGCAAATCTAACTCGGGCACCATCTTTGCAAGAACGTCATCAAGTCATCTCGAAAGCATTAGCAAACAACCAACGCCTTCCTCTTTGATATCAAAGTACTTGCGGATTGATCGAGAAACAACGCAGCCCCATATAATTTTTGCTCCATTTGATTTTCCCATCGCCGCTCAACAATTTCAATCACCTTCTTATACAGTCTTTGTTTGTTATCAAATGCATCTTTGATTTTTTCTTCGCGCATTCCATCGCAGCAATAACTTCAGATAGCGGTTTCTCATCACTATCAACAATTCTCAAGACTATAAGAAGTGGTTGTGGCCTCTAATGCAATCCTCAACAAGATGCCAAAATGTTGTTGAAATAACAAAGATCACATACTTTCTTCCCCGCTTGAAGAGTCGACAACTTTGATTTCGACCAATCCTCATTGATGAACAAATGCCTCAATGCATCTTTATATTCTTGTACAAACTCTAAGGTGAGGAAAGTCTGTAGCAAATCTAGTAATCATGGGTCTCACAAGATCCTCCCATTCGCTTTTCTCCTCATCGCACTAAAAGCGACCATGTCTATAAATAAAAGTTGTAATTCTCCTCTTGCATTTGATGATTGTGGGATGAATTGCTTTAAATAGATTTGAGCTTTAATTACAGTACACTCAAACATCATAAAATATATACCATCAATATACAAACACTAAAAATTTGTGTCATTTGTTATATAATATGATTTAACTTTTCAACTACAGGACCAATACCGAACTCTTCTAAGGTTGCATTATGGCCATGCAACTAAAGTTGCTTCAAAAAGAAAAAGGATATTAAAATTAAGCACTAACAGGTAAATTTTATTTATTTATTATTATTATCATTATTATTATTATTATTTGTAGAAATACCAAGAAATTAGGATAATACCTTTCTTTTGCTACTAACATTGACAAAAATAAGCATTAAACAACAACCGACTAATCTATTTATTTCTCATAAAGACAATATCATCATGCTGGAAGAACAATCTAATCAGACCTGTGGATGATTCTGTCCAATCCGTACTAAAAGTGATTGTATCAATTCTCTAACAGCGTGATTGTTCGAATGTATCCTAGCGATTATCTGTGGCAAAACAACCAACCATGTGTTGATATTAACATGCTTAAAGCCTTTCTGCAGTGCCATTTGAACCTCTACTGTAGCTCCATGGTTGAACCACAAAGTAAGAAGACGGAGTATATCCTGGTAAATACATGCATTAGGTCAATGAGAATCTAAGAGGGTTAAAATACATTGTATCCAATAAAAAAGACAGGTCCAGGACATGCAAAAATAATGGATGCCATATGTCAACATGGATAAAATGTGCAGAAGATAATAGATCTCAAACGCAACCTGTATGAATCCTAGCATTTCCATGCCAACAGCTTTAATGGAGGCCAATCAATAACTGAGCCACTACCAAATTTACTTTTATACTAGGGGATTAAGTCCAGGACTTTGTTGTATTGTGACTGCTCCTAAAGTAAAAATGAGAATGGTAAACATTTCAGCAATAAATTGTTCATCCATTCTCTAACCAATTTTAAAAGTCTCCAATTGAGAGCAGCTACAGAAAGGTAATATTGCATTATTTCCACAAGATAAACCTCTAGTCATGTCCTTTAGTTACTCTGATGAGAGAAAATAAGTTTTCTTTGAGCGTCCCATCTCTGAAAAGTGATTATTATTCACAACTTGCATTCAAGTTGCCCCCCTTATTATTTCAACAGTCGGCACTAAACTTGTGCCATTCCCTCATCTTATCAATCAAACAGGTATGTCACAGGGGATGTTTCCATCCACCAGCGATCTCAACTCTATACTGAAAATCCTAAATAGATTTTTAAGTCGTAACCCTAAATACATCTAATACTCGTAAGGGAGCTCAAGGACGTACAACAGATGATAAAACTTTAAAGTTTCTGCATCTTTGTTATGTCTAAAGTTGTAGCAACATCAAGATGAAATCCTCAAGAATAACTCCATAACATTGCAGGCCAGGATGCTCCAGTTTTCAATCTAGGAAATAAAATTATACGAAAAGAGAAAGCAAGAGAGTGATGCTAACAAAGCAAATGGAGGAACAATCAAGGTTATAGTTTCTAAAAGTAGTTAAGCACATATTAATCAAAAGTAATCAGAGATGATACTTCTGCACATGCTTAATTATATATAGACATGGGATGGAACAATTCTGTGAGCATGTGAAGTATTAAACAAGCAGGTCAGATAAAGGAAGCCAGAACTTTTGGTGAAGCACTGTATAAAATCCCATCTATCTTAGCAATATAGATATGCTAAAAAAATTAGAATACACGCGCAAACCGTACAAGTTTCTTCCCGAAGGTGTGTAGAAGTCAATTATCAGGTCACGACATTTACGTGCAAGATAAAGACCAAAAACACAGATAAACGAGACATGAACTAGGTCTCCAACATGGCATAGACAATTGAGGTTCTATTACCATCTTACAGATGCCAAAGTCTATAAATCACATCACAGTTTCAGTTACAGAATTGCCTATTGCACATATGTTAAAGAACTCTAGCAAAGAAAGTGTTAAGACTAAAAAAGAGATCTTTTTATTTTTAAGAAGAGGACATAGAAATCCAGAAAGATTTGTGGATAGACTGAAATTAGAATAAGCAGACCGAGACTGATAAAATGAGAGGATGAGTCTCATGATTCAACAAGCTGTAAAATCAAAGAAATTACTCACCTGCAAACTATCATCCACTCCTTTAGCATGTCCTGCACAAGCTATAGAATGAAAATATCCAGTGACTGCAGCAACCACAAACTGCCCGGCAACACCAGGAAGACCTCTCATAGTATAATGAGACATCACTGCCGTATTGAAGAGTGCCCATGTATGCCACGCTTTTGCCCACTTTGTAGCACAATGGGTGGCATTCCTAAATGCGCTAAGAATTTCTACGCACATTGGCAATCAATCATAACAAAAATGGTAAGATATAAAAAAAATCCAAAGTAGAGTTGTCACAGAAAAAAAATCACGAGTTTAGTTACCTTGGATTGAGTCATCATCCAAACCAGGAGAAAGAGCCCACTGCCAAGTTCCAAGTTTCAGATATACACGGGCAACGAGCGGTACACTAGTAATTCCCATCAAACCATTCTGTGTGGCTGGTTGGAGACTTGGTGTACTTGAGAGCTCTATAGCTACATCCTACGAAAGGATATTTCCAATGTAAAAGTATGCATATTAAGAAATAAACAGATGAATGTCAGTAGAGAGTGATTATTCTTGCAAGGTTTAAGGGAAGATTTATTGCATACCTGCAGCCTAGAAAAGGCTTCTCTGCGCTTATGCTCCTCTCCAAGTGACCATTGGTATTTCAGATAAGCTAGCATTACTTGAGGCGGACCGTGATACCGCACATTTTCAGGAGTTGTTTCAGGGTCAAACTACGTAAATAAAAGTAAAATCATGTAATCACAAATAAATAAGATCATAAAACCAACTTTAGCTTCCACATTATTTCCACATACATGTACCACTGACCTGTAAAAGTTTAACTAAAGTAGACCTTGCTTGACTAATTCTGCCACTTTTTCGGCAAAGAGAAACAAACTTGAGCCAAGTTTCACTGTCTTCTGTAGGAGGTAGTACGAGTGCCCTGACTGCCAAAAGTGCTTGCCAAACCTGTACTTTAAAATCTATTAGAATTACGAAAGAGCAGAAGCAGAGAGGGAAGTCTAGATAAATGCAGCTAAAAACACAGATATTCAGCACTTGCACAAAAAAGGATTAAACTGAGCACAAGCCTATGTACCAAGTTTAGTATAAAACTACATTTGCATGCACTAGTCACTACTGAATGTGTTAATAGTAATTATTAATTAATCATTCTAAATGGTGGCACCACAACTATTTTTGCATATGTACATATGAAGCCTCATGTGTCTTTTTAATTTGAGCACTACAGGTGCAACCTCAAGACCTACACTCGTATTATATTTTTGATGTTCCCCAGGTACAGATGCCCCAATCACCAAATCCTTACACCAATTAAAGCATCAATCAGTACGACACCACATAGCATTTATGGTCTTTCTGGAAATCTGTTACAACTCAACAGTAAGCTGGTACTTCTACCCCTTCAAAGAGCATAATTTAGAAGGTTTCTGATCAACAAATCACTTTCTTTTTCTTTTCTGATTGTTAATCCAACAACTGAAATTATTGATGAGTTTTTCCCATAAGATCCGTATCTTCTTAACCCACAATCCATCAATCTTCTCAAACTCATAAAAAAAATCCAAAAAGGAATTCCAACTTCGTAATCTAATTCTTTAATGCAACAATGATTCAAACATCTCTTAAGGAATCATCCTCACTTGGTACTTTTATAGTTCCTCCAACATTTTTTGAAGACAGACTGGAGGCTCTTTGAAAATGTCCCAAATCCTGCCCTATTCCATACCCACTTTCTGAACATTCTTCCCAGACAACCAAACAGACAGGAGTTGAATAATAAATGTAAACATTGTACATTAGTGGAGAGCGTGGGCAATCGCAACCACAATATGTGGTTACTAATATTAACAACCACAACTATGTGGTTCATTGTGATTGCGGTTACATACAGTAGTAGCGCAGTTGTGGTTGCATAACCACTTTCATATATATTTAAAAAAATTATAATACATAATTTTTGTACTACTAATTCACATTATGAAAATTATTTTTACTTCAACACATACCTATTTAAAAATCTTATGTATAATAAAAATAATAAAAAGTACAATTTACAAATTGCAATTATACATGAATAATATGCAAGTAACTACTATTACATATGTTACACTAAAAATAATAAAAGTCGTGGACATAATAATTAATTAAAGAGATTTTAATATCTCACCACAAAAAAAGTTCTAACACAGCATTTATGTTTTTTATACTAGTAGTGATTATCATGGATTATCTTGTCTTTCATATTAATTTGCATAAAGTTGAACGGAACTAACGATTAGGAAGATATACATTAAATGTAATATTATGCGTACAAGTGACTAAAACTCATAACAAATAAATTAAATTACATTATTCACTTATAACTTTATTATATGCACTACAACTTGTTGATATTTAGTATATATAAAACATATATAGTTTATTATAAAGTGCAGAGCAGTTTGTGGTGCGATTTTAGGATGTATCCGCAACCGCAACATGCGGTTACTAAAAAATAAATAGTGCTCTGCATAACTGCACCACACCGCATCCACAAATTGTGTGATTTTATGCGATTGAGGTTACAAATGCGGTTTTTGCCACTAGAAAGATCTTCCACCTCCCACATATTTTAATAGAGGAAAAGGGATAGCCTACCTTTATGAGACTCATGCAAAGAGCTGTCCTCAAACTTTCCTCGCTTGGATGAATTTTGTAGCAAGTACTTCTTTTTCTCCACCGCTGATCTTGTAAAACATTTCAATAATCATGCACCATACTTGTTACGAGCGACACGGCGTGTCATGGCGGTAGCCGACTGCCAAGACGCCTAGGCGACCGCCATGGCGTCCATATGGCGACAAGTCGTTTACAATGTACAACTTATATATTATGTATTTTATTCAACAAGTATATTGGCAATAAAATTTCATATACACTAAAATTCAAAATATAACACCATGGAATAGCATTAAAAGCACAATTATGTAAATACTTGAATAATATCCAACTAGTAGCAACCATATTAATCCAGAACCACCATTAGATTGCCATATACACAATTATAAAACTTAAAATGTAACCATTGTCAAGTAGATAAATGATATGGATAAAATGTAAAGAGTACATATGTAAAATATAAATTTATATATATATATATATATATATATATATATACATTTATAATTGTAAATGTGACAAACTGTTGAGTAAACTGTTAAGTATAAACTATAAAGCAAATCATTTGGAGTAAAAACACGAAAGCAGAAAAGCAGAGTAGCATGATAAGAACGAAAGTTTAGAAGCAAAGCAGACGACCACATGAGAATGAAAAAAAAAGAAAAGCAATGTCGTCGTCGTCCTCACAACCAAAGAAGAAGAAAGAAGACCATACCTAACAAAGAAGAAGCACTCGGAGTTGTGGGTAGTAGTTGTCGCCTTGTCGGTCCTCGTCGGTCGGAGATGTGGATACTAGGTAATCTCTCTCACTCTCTCGCTTACTCTCCCCTTTTACTCTTCTACTTCTGCTGCTGCAAATCGCGATTAGGGCCAGCTGCAAATCGCGAACGACGTCGTTTTGTTTTTTAACCTGGTTGGCCTTTGGGTCGGTCCATCCCCACAACAAATCAAGTCGCTCGCTCAGCTCGTCTAAGTCGTCAACGAAGCGTCCATGGCAACGACTTGTTTTCCTAGGCGCCCGACTTGGAAGTCTCCACCAAGTCGCCCTACCATCTTGCCTTCATCAAACCGATTGGACGCCTAAGCGTCGCCTTAACAACTATGTTCTGCACTGAAAACTAGTATAAGCTAGTTATATGGTTTCTTCCGGAAACAATGTTCCAACACTACACAAAAAGCCAGGAAAAACTCCATCAATGGTATCTTCTCAAACAATGTGTCACTCCAAAAGCATAATGTTTGCCCTCCTATATAGCAAAGCCAATATACTGTCCGATTCACCCAGCCAATTTGGATCCCTTACTATTGTCCCAAAACAACAGTATTAGAATTTTGGAGGACAGCGCTCTTCTATCCAACACTTTCTACTCTATCATCTGACTCCACATCATGTTCTTCTGCCAAGCAAATATTTTAGTACCTCTCTGAAGTTTAAAATTAAGGTCTTAACCTATGGACCACAGCCCATTTTTGATTGCTGAGTGTAACCCAGGGGACAAGATCATATAACAAGCATTGCGAAAGATTATGCCATTCCTAAAGTACAATAAGGATATGTGAAGTTTAAAATACCAACCGAGCTAAACTTTGACTTAGATATGACATTATATTCTACACAATCTAACTTGAGATCATAATTTACTTCTATAGTATTTGGATCTTGTTTCTTTCAACAATACTAAAGAACAGAAGAATGAAATGAAATAGAGTAAATAGTATGTTTACCTCGACATTCCGTTTTGTTCCTTTTATGCGCTCATTCCACATATTGCGAATAAGGGTCAGCCGCCCTTCAGCAACAGGGTTTCTCACCGGAAGAAGGGTACAGTAATCAATAACCTTTTAAAATTAGAAAAGAGAAATAAACATTAACTATTTACTGTCAAATGCTAAGTTGTTTAAAAGGAATCCTGTTGACGCAGCAAACTAACACAAACACCTTTTATCCAAAACTAGTTGGGGCAGGCAGCAAATTAACTACAGAAAATATATGTAGAGTTACCTCCTCTAGTTCTGACAACTGCTGAACACGAACCATATTGCTGTATGCACGTTCATAGCTCTCTAGAACCTAATATAACGGAAAATTATAATTAGAAAGATGATATTCATCCGCAGAACCCATTGGATCCCAGGTTCTTGGGGTAACTCAAAGAACAAAAAAGAACTGGTCCGTGTATTATCAATTAAAAGTTGAACAAGAATTATCAGCAAAATAAGACATCAGACAGGTAACCACAACAACACCTATGTAAATCAGGGAAGGAAGTACTGGAACACCAATGTACTGCTTTCTCTCCAGTAGATAAGTTACCTAAAACTCATTTGATGGAGATGCAACATCTCAGCTTCTGTGTTAAAGAATTTTAAAGATGGCCAAATGCAATGGGGCTCTGTCCCCATTTAAGTGATATATTTCCTTTGGTGTATCTTGACACAGATTTTAAGACATGCTGAACAAACATCAATGCATCATATCCTTTTAAATTCTTTTTATTTTCATATATATTTATATAATATTCTCAACAACTCAACACCGCCTTTTATCCGAACTAGTTGGGGTAGACTGACAATGAATCACATCAACCATCAAACCGTAAAAGTAGAAAGATAAGAAGTAAAAAAGTAAATAAATAAGATCGCACAAATAAAAATAATTAAGAAAAATGCATATATTAATAAAATGAATGAAAGAAAGGAAGATAAACATTAAAAAAATAATGCAAGTGTTTTCAGCATGTCTTAAACACAGTTATCAGAACCGAACCGGACATTAAAGCGGTCACATTGGTTCAGCATTTCTTCAATTGACCCATTGAGCCAGATTTTAATACTTAGATAATTAAAAACATTGTATATAAGTAAATCTAATAAAAATATACACTATAAAAACATACATTTTATCTAGAAAACATAAATTTCTGTTAGGAAAATTACCAAGTACAAGATTAGAGACTAATGGCTATAAAACTCAATTTAATAACAAATAAATTGAGGGGAAAAAAAGGGAAAAAAGACTAAAGAAATAATAAATACATGCATAGAAAAGTTGTAAATATTTACTCCATAAGTTTATAGGCTCTCTTTTCCACCCCCTCTTTTGTGCTGATGGCTCATTCACCCAGTTCACTTTTTCTACTATCTCTCTCCCCTCCCACTCTCTTCTTCAAGATACTCATCAGATTTGCAAAACAGCATATATAGCAAGTTGCATGTATACTCCATAAGTTTGTAGTCTCTCTTTTTCCCTCTCTTTTGTTCTCACCGCACATTCACCCAATTCACTTTCTACCATCTCTTTCCCCTTTCACTCTCTTCTTTAAGACCCTCCATCAGATTTTTTTAACATATAAATAGTAGTCTAAATTAATTCTGTACAATGTACACGTGACAATCCAAAAACTCCACTTGTTATTCAAAAGCACCTAGCCTTTGCCCTCTTCATTTCTTTCCAAACAATGAATGAAAAGAATTCCACGTTAATACTAATGCACCATATCTCACCATCCACTTTCTCTTATCCCTTCCTTCATCGTCGTTCTGATTAGCTAGCTCTAGAGAGAGAGAAAAGAAAGTATTAGCTAAATGATAAAATATATATATATATAGAGTGGGAGTGTGTGTGAAAAACCTCTTTCACTGTGAAGTAATTTCTATCTCTAAATCATCTAAACAAGCCTTCCAGCAACATGGATCCTAGTTAGTATGCTCAACTAGAGGAGGAGGAGGGGGGGGGGATTCCAATTACTTAAGGTCAACTACATGGATCCTTTTCAAGTATGAACAATTGTATCTTCCTTCACTATTTTCAGCCAAGATAACTTTGATTTTCCCGGTCATTGGTTATCATGTCCCTCTTCCTCACTGCCGCAGTTGCTGGTTTTTGCAGCACTTACCTATAAATTACTTAAAATATTACATTCCCTTAATTCTTAGAAAACTTATTTTTTGACTAGTACTCAACAAATGATAATCTCCTCATCTCCATAATGAATTCATGGAGTACATTGAGTACAGTCTTGCTGCGTTTTTGAATTTTTTTACATTTTGATTAAACTATAAAAAGGTGAAAAGGAATATTAATTTACTTGCAGCAGTTGAAAAGGTAAATAGGTCAATTAGAAGAATAATTGTGTAATGTAGCCACCAAAGTTTCCACTAGATGCTCAAATTTGATAATTTGATAAATACAAACTAAAGAAACTAACCAAAGCAGCAAGCTCGGTAGCTAAACATTTCCTTGCTCTCTCGACATATTCACGAGCTTCATCATACTGGAAAATGCAAAATTTAGTCAGAAATATAAAAGGACAAATCAGAAGTCAACTGACACTATGGAACAACGATGATACCTTTTCCCCGATTTAACTAATAGGACAGCCCTGAAAATGTACCATTACTACCCCCATCACGGTAGCAGCAGTATTTCCCAAAACCCGAAGTTTGGTTTCATCACCATCATCCAGTCGAGAAACATATTCAGCCATCTGATCCCACTCGCCCATGTTCCAGGCAGCACTCGCAGCCTGGGCAGTCATGTTATGCACTTTAGTATAAGCAGTAAGCATATACTCTACAGAGACGTAATAGTAAAAACAAACCATGGGTGCCATCTCTAGTCGAGCAGCTGGCTCAGCAGGAGTCCAGTACTCCTTGCATAGATTGTTAAGTTCTTCCCAGCGAGCCAATGCACCAAGACATCGCATCCGACCTAAACAGAGCACTCTTGTAAACACGAGGAATACAATACTAACAATTTTAATATTTCAGCATACACGATATATTTAAACAAAGAAAAGGATGCAGACATGCATGCAATCTGAAATACGGTCTAAGTGACTGTCAAGACTTGGTGCATGTAGGTCAGGAGTGTAGGTCAGGAATTGCTCGTATCTGCTGAAGGTACCCAAGGTCACAACTAAATTCAAATATTGTTAGAATGTAACATTGCTTATATGGCATACAACTAGTAGTCATATAGAGAAGAAAGTCCAACATCAAGAAGCAAGTATGAAAGAAAATGAGGAAATCACAAGACTGAAATGTTACAGAAATGTAAAGAAGCAAAAAGATAATACTCTAATAGGTTTTAGCCAAAATAGTTGTGATCTGCCTTTGTTGCAAATTAGTAAATCAAGAACTTGGCACCATTATACAGACACTTGGGATCACATACAACAGGCACATGTTTGAAAATTCATTCTAGCATAAAATTATAAATAACAAGTTAAATCCAGTTTAATAAAGTAAAATGATCCATTAAGTCCGAGAATTTACTAATTAATCTAATTAACATTTAAAACAGTATGCCAATATTCACCCAAATGACATTGCATGAAACAATATTTTAGAATATACACATTCTTTCCAAACTCGGAAAGCAAAATTTTCATTATTTACAAATAGTAATTCTCCATAAAATACCAACAAACCTAATTCAGTACACTAAAATCTAATACGAACCTAGTGTAGCGTCCAGAACAAGATGAGGATTGGATGCTTGAGAGGCTTTCACGGTATAAGCCTTGAGGGCATCATCCCATCGTTGCAATTTCTCATACCTTGAAGTATTTCCCAAATTAATGTTAGCACTTTAATTGGCAACATCCTAAAGGAAAAAACTCATAGCAGGAGATATCCAAAGTGCCCCAGACACAGATATCCAGACACAGAAAAAATTCATAGCAGGAGATATCCACAGACACATTAAGTAAACATTGATGAGGTTGTGAAGAAAGTATCAACAATACCATGACTCTTTCAGTTGTACATCCAAGTGTTGTTGGGCATAAGTTAATATCCCAACTGCAGCCTGAATGAAAATACATACACCAATGAGTTGTGTAAGGTTTATTGGAAATGAAATTGACAAAAGTAAAACATTATAAACTAAATTAAATTTTAAACTCAAGAAAATTCAAATTTCAAGATAATTAAACACCTCATGCTGATGCAATTGATTATTTATATGAATCAGTGCTTCGACTACAGCAACAGGGTTTGCGTCCATTCTGTTTGAGCGTGCACCTTCAAATTCCATTTCTTTGTAATGCAAAGCCTTTGCAAATGCTCGGCACTGAAATCAAGAGTTGATATCAAAGACATTATTGATGGAAAACAAAAAGATACAGTGGAATTAAGGATGTAAATTTAAGTACTCCTGAAAGAATCACACCTTCTCAGCAAGAGCACCAAGCAATCTAATGTCAATAGGAAGAGGTCTCTCATCATGTTCCATGAACTCTGCCTGAAAATATCGTATCATTAAGTTGTCACACGAAGGAAAGGTATTCCAATAATATTAATAAGACAATATGAGACCACTATCAGTTTTTGACTAACTTTTATCACATAGCTTTTGGAGCAACTAGTATTCTATCACGGTATCTAGTAAGATATATGTGTGCAATTAATAGTTTGTTATATTTGTGCCCATTCTGGTTGACAGTTTGTTTTTGCCTCCTGGGCATTGCAGATAATGCCCATACTTCTTAGACCCCAATGTATATTTTTGAGGTTATTTTCTATTAACTCAAGCTTTTGTAGCAAACTGTTATTTAAGATATATCCTATTGTATATCAACTAATTAACTAGGAAGCCATATACCTAGTCTTGCAGCCGATATTGGATATTGCGTGAAGATGCAAGTACATTTACAGAAAAAGAAAATGGATCCAAAAGCACCTAAGGTTGCAACAGGCAGAAGTCAACTAAGTCAACTCATTTGAGCACAGCTGAGGCGACACAACCAGGTATGATTAAACACGCGTATCTCACAGGCCCAACAACTGCAAACAAAGATTGTATAAACTAGGGATGTGCATCGGTAAAATACCGTACCGAACCGACCCGTACCGAATACCGAATTTACTCAATATGTTATAGGCGGTTTAGTTACTATTATACCTTCTTTTTTTTTGCAAACTGTCAATCTTTCATTTATTTTTTATTCCAGCCCACTAATCTAGTAAAGCCCAACACATATTATCAGTAGACCACGGCAAAACCCAACAAAAAAATTATCTACAAATAACAAACCCACTACACATAAGTAGCCATCCTTTTCATCATTAAAATATATATATATATATATATATATGAAAAAACAAATCAAAATCCAAATACCAATCTAGCTTACATATGGGTAAATCGGACATCACAGAATCGGTATCTCCTCTTTCTGGTATGCTAGATTGTTTTATTTTATATATATATATATATATATATATATATATATATACTGATTCTCGAATTTACTTCTATCATTCTAGAAAAACAAATCAAAATCCAAATACCTTTTAAAGAGATCAGGTTGTGCATCTCTAGAGAGAGACCTTATTATCTCAATATATGATGGGTGGTTGATTGGTTTTGCAATTCAAGGTAGATCCGTAGATTTGCTCATGGAAATTGGAATTAACGCCAGTCTTTCTTCATCTAGATCTGAGATTTCATTTTAACTTTCTCCCTCTATAGGATAAATTCTATCACTATATTTGCATATGGAAGGTCATAAATATATGTATAATATAATATCGGTAATTCGGTGCGGTTCGGTATTTACCATGAAAAATTGGCTATCGTTCCCGTTCCGGTTGAGCCGGTATTTACCGGAAATATTTACCGGCACCGAACCGATAGAGAATTTTACCGAATTTACCGGTACGGGATAGCCGATTTCGGAAAAATACCAATTTTACTGACCAGATTGCACACCCCTAGTATAAACGCCTCCACTCCCCCTCCCCTTAATAGCTGTAAGAAAAATTAGTTGCCACCTCTTATATCGCGATCTAATACAGAGTCTCCCCACTTCTCTTATTCACCTAGATATATGCTCCCTCCATCCCACATTATTTGCAACTCTAAGTTTGTAACATGGATGCTAAGACGTTTCGTAATCATATTTAGATAATATATTTTTGTACTATGGCAGTTCAAAAAAATAAGACCATTATTGACTTTGTGAAATTCAATTCAATACACTTTCAAAGTCAATGTCGATATAGATATGTAATTTTAGTCAATACAAGGATGACTATTGTAAACAATTTAACATGTACTACTCTTTATAAGATTTATTATTTTAAATGAATCGTATAAATATTGGCTTAAAAATGATTTAAATTGACTTTCAAAAAGTCAATAACTTATATGTTGAAACGTTTGGACTAGATAATTATGTATTAGAATATACCCAAATGTTATACTTTTAATTATATTATAAATTTTTTAAATATACAATATTTAAATGTATTTTTCACACGTCATGCTGCACACTATAAAAAAGAGTTGCTAATATTGTGGGAGGGAGGGAGTACTTTTTTTACTTTTTTCTAAATTTAAAAAAAACTGGTACTCAGTTTTTTAGGACTAACAGAGTACTAATCATTGAACTGAAGGATGTGTAGCTGCATACAGGAAGCAGCAAGTCACAAGCAACTCCATGTGAAATATTTTTCTCATGTTTGCAATGATAATTTTCAAGAAACATATCATACTTTTCTGTGTTTATTTCATGCTAAATTTGCTCCAGCATTAAGTTCCACTCAAACGAAGCACGCCAAAGAGTATTTTAAATTTTTCCTACTTTATGTTTTTAATTTGGATTAATCATCGAATAAATATCCAAGACTTCTTTTGTTTTAAACAATTACAATGCTTTTCCAAAATGCTAATGTGTATTCAACTGACTCGCTTTACAACAAAAGGTATGATAGATGTACCTTGTTGTATAAACTCATGCAATGTTCCTAAGCAAAACTCTGAATATGGAATCTCTTAGTTTTATATAAATATCTTATATAAATATCTTATAGCAGATTAGCGCAGTATATGCCATCAGAAATCTCTATTCTCTATAATAACTTCAACAATAGAAATGAAAGAGGAATACCAAGTTCAGGAGTGTAGCTAGAATTTCAGGTGGAATATTTGGGGAAGAGAATGCCATCTCTAAGCTCCGAACAAGTTGTCTTTGACTAACATCCTTTAGTTGTGACCAGCAACTAACAAAACCCGCCGCAAACAACTCCCTCCCAACAAAAGGCTGCAAAATCTCACAATAAGAGTCTTGATCCGCATGTGAATAAATTACACTTGAGAAAATTAGCCACACCTGTAACTGGGCAAGCTTTGCACACGTTCGTAGAGCCGGAGAAGGTGATTCCTTCAGAAGTTCGATGCTAAAATGCCTCATCCATTCAGCCCAATCTTCTTTTGTACTGCGTTGAGAAGCCTCCCCAGCAGTTCGCAATCGCCCCTCATTAACCTTTACAAAATTTTGGATAAGTCATACAATCTTCCTTACCTTGATCTAAGTGGAAAAGATATACAAGCCAATAAATTTATGGTAAGCCAACAAAGGTTCAGTATGCAACCCCCATTTCCTAATATTTGGGTGTCGAGAGAGCATCTCATAGATGGGCAAGATCTGATAACACTTCGCTTCATACCACTCCAACTAATCTCCCCACATGCATTCCGCAGCAGTAAACAAGATATGAAAAGTACCTGGTGGGTTTTAAGCTGTCTGTGCACATCAAGCCCAACATCTTTAGGGTCATTCTCCACATCACTTAGAGGGTCACTGATAACCTCAACAGGAAGCCGTCGACTCAATCTCTGAGCAGCTGTGCTTCCCAGGATTAGTGGTTCACGTCTTTCTAAGCGCCCCTCAATTTCTTCAAATTCCTTGTGCTAAACGCAAAATTACCTTCACATTAAATACTTCACAAGAAGCACTAGTTCAAAAACAAAAATTATTATAAAGAAAAGATTACCCGCAAGCGATATTTCAGTAAAATTTTGTGAATTGATGGGATGAAAATGGTGAAGTCCTCTCCAAGGGCATGAGCTAGACAACAAAGTGCATCTACTGCATCCCTACGAAGTTCATCATTTTTCCTGTACATAGAAAACCTTAGACAGTTCAAGCAGCATAAAAGGTGGTGCATGGATATAATACTTTAATTCCTCCCATAAAAGTTGATGTCAAAAGTTTTTAAAATTGATGATTTATAAGATTACGATGCCTACATACTTGAGAAATTTTTCTCAGACATTGATACGGAACAAAACTAAATGTGGTAAAAGTACAAAAAAAAATAGCCCTTCTTTTCGATTATCATATTAGATCGCTAAAAGTGGCATTAAGAAAAATAATTGGGAAAAGGTTGCATGTGCACACAGCAAGTGAAAATACATATATATAGACTGGTGGCAGGGTGGAACCACAATTTAGTTAATGTGATCAACCTTATCTTTGAAAATGGTACTAAAACACTACACTAAATTGAAATTGTTTTTGGAAAATTAGGTCGTTAACTCTGAAGATAAACATTTCCCCACCTTTGACTAAGAGAAAATATTGTGGTATTTAAATTAGACAGTTTATAAAGATTGTTACAGTCTAAATTGTTCAATATATTTTTAGTTTTATAACCTCCTTAAGGAAAAATTCGGGTTTTGCCATTGACTGGTGGGGTTTGTGTTGGGTAGGCGAGGGGAAGGAGTGCATGTGTTACACACATAAGCAATTAAGCATATGGTTGCAATATAGGTACTTAAGGACAGGTTATCTTTATCTATCCATATTAGGTCACAAAAATGAGAAAACGGACCCATCCAAGACAAGCTTCAAATGATGCACCAGAGCTGATATATGACCAGTAACCTGATTGGGGATAAAAAAAAAGGAAAAATTAGTAAATACAATGTTCAAACTAATTACAGCTGGCACCAAACTTACAAAGTGATTAAAGATTAGCTGAAAACCTGCACACGAGGGATCAATCTTGTCAGAGTTTTGATAGCAGCACGTCTTACATCCACTGAAGCGTCCACTTTAAACAAACGAATTAGTGCAGGCAGAAGTAGGTGCATATGTTCATCTAGTGTCCCTGTAGTGCAAACTCATGTGAGGTTCCTTAAAGATTGTAGACGTTATATATTATTGACAAGATGCAGCTTAACATGCTCAACACATGAAAAACAAAGAGCGCTCACCACCAAATACTTCAAGGGTGTGGAGAATGTCATGAACATAAGTATAATCATTACACCGTTCAGCATCACTCAGGACTTGAATACAGCATGGAAGAATAACAGGAAGGTATGTTCTAAACTCATCATTCAGTGCTAAGCAGAGTTGTTCCACTAGATGCAGAATCTGAGATAAGAATCAAAGAAATGGTTTACAGTGATCGCATCAAAAGTAAAAGACCACAATAAACAACTTTTTAATATGAAAAAGCAGGTGGATGAACACCTTCTTAGAAGCCACACTTACCGGAGATCCAAGCACAGGACGGTTAGCAGCTGGCAAACTGAAGGACGACCATAATTCAGATATCAGAGAGAGCAACTCTGGTAGATATTTACGAATGTGCTGCACATGCACACCATGATTAGATAGAAGGATCTAAAAGATGAATTGAATTGTAATGAAATGATACCATGAAGCTTAAATATACCTGACGCACAATAGACACCAGTGTTCCAAGCTTCCAAGTTATATATACCCTTAAGGCCATCTTCACACGCATTTAACGGTGTGAAAGAGATCAGGTAAAACCTTCAGATTGAAAAAAAGAATATACAAACCAACCTCATCAAAGATGATTCAACAACAAAAACCCTTAATCACACATTCAATTAAACAGATATAATCATAAGAAAAGGTAAATTTAAATGTATTTTGGGTTTTCAAATTTCAAATATAGTACAAGACAATTTAATACTTTCATAATTTCAAATCCACAAGAAATGTATTATGGTTAATGAAGATTCAATCTTCATTTTTGGAATAAGTTAATGCATAATCAAAATTTTAAACTTAGGTTAAAAACTATAAATAAGTTTACCTCCTGTCCTTCCCCTTTTACTTTTCCCTTAACTATGAAAACACAATTTAACCGATGTCCATACTCCATATACGGAAAAATGTTTTAAGTTTTTCCTTTTACTAAAAAACAATAGAGAAATTTCACAGGAATTTGAATACTTTCAAGTTCATACCTAAGGCTCAAGCAAAGATGATATTCATGAATCAAATAGATTCAAGTAATGGACTAACCTTAGGCAAGTACGGAACACAGCCAACACCCATGGACTATTCTCGCATGCAATCAAAAGAAAAATATTTCAAGTTTAGCAATAATTATGTCCTGTGTCGAGAAGAAAATATAATAAGGAAACAGTAAAATAGTCTTCAAAGCACCAACCTTGAATATAAACATTAGAGATCCAACCACTTTTTGGTGGTAACTAGATAAAGAAGGATCCCTAAGAATTCGCATCAGGGAATTAATTGCAACCTGAAATATAAATACTTGTTAGATAAGACAATGAAAATTGTTATTTTGGTTTAGGTTTTACAATGTCAACTGCTACAGGGCTCATTCCTGCTACTAACAATTTATGAATAAGGGGCATTGTTATATTTTAGGTTCAAGTTTTACTAGCCACTACACACCCATGTTTACTATTAACAGTTTATGGATACTGGAAAAAATTCTAGTCAACAAGAACTATTTATGTGACGGATTTTGAGTCATTAGATCACTTCCTAATTCGTTGTGCACATTGATGTCTTGTTTGAATCCGCTACTGGTGACAAAGGATTTGGGGAAGAAATGGCAGTTGGATGGCACCTTATTTTTATTATGTGGTCATTATGTAGGAGGGAAAGAGAAGATTCTTTGATGGAGTTGAGTACTCAGATTGTTAAGTGAGGTCCTTTATGTTCAATCTTCTCTTTTTTTTTCTTTTTTCCTTTTTCCCTTTTTTTGGGTAAAGGTAAAGGCAACCTTAAAAAAAAAAATTGGTGGACACAGGCAGTGAAAGGGAGCCTAGAGCCTAGACCACCTAGGCAGGGCCTTAAACTTAAAATTTTTATTATTATAATTTTCATTTTAAAGTTTCAAACAAATAGGGTCTAAGTCGCTAGAATAAAATTTGGTTCTCAAAAAATTTTAACGCTAGCTTAGAAAAATTCCAAATAAAGTAAAATATTAAAGAATGAATGAGAAAAGTAGCAAGATTGGGCTGCACAATCATATTCCTAACACAAACAAGTCGAACAAAACAATACCAAGTAATTGAAAAGGACTTGGACGGACTAATTTATTAAAAATGGTCTTCTGTCTACGTAGTCTAAGAGCTCTTCCCCTACTATATCTTCTTCTCCAGATCCAACCAATTGACTTGTTATTACCTAATCCCCTGACTACCGTCCTATTCGACTCATCATTATCTAATCCCCTGACTACCCTCCTATTTCACTCACGATCACGCAATAAGGCAACAAAGATCAACGCGTGAAAGAGAGACACCAGATTAGAATGTAAAGCACGGTAGGCAATATCCAGCGGCAATGTTCGAGTAATTAGTTTCACTTTCTTCCCTATTTCTTTCCCTTCCTCTACATCGCCTAGTTGCCACCAGCCGCCTACCCCACCTAGCGGCAGCCTAGCCCGCTTAATTTTTCTGGATGATTTTGTAGGCGCTTTTCACCTTCTTGCTACTTTTGAGGACCTTAGACGCCTAGTTAGGCGCCTAGGCCGCTTTTGAGAAACTAGTAAAGGTGTACCCATGAGGAATACTACCATTCTAAAGTTTCTGAAAGAGTTTACAGTTCGTTAAATTTTGTTCCCCTGTTCCCACTTTCCATGGATGTATTCTTTGTAGGGTAGCCCCAGTAGGGGTAGTTTTTTTTTTTGATAAAAGAAGAAATTTTATTAATAGAGAAAAGCGGATACAATAAATGGGAGACAAGAAGTCCACCCCAGTAAACTAAAAGATCAAAAACAAGAAAGCACTTAAAAAAATATAACCCTCCAATCTCTCTACATAGATCCGTAAAAGATAACTCTAAAAGCCCCCATAGCAGAAGCCCAAAAAGAAGCAAGAAAAATAACCCTATCATTCAATAACTTTTAAGGATAAGTAACTTTCTCTAAACAACCTAGCATTACGCTCATTTCAAATTCCCCACAAGATAGAAAAGAAGGCACACTTCCATAAAATTTTGGCATCCCTCTTTCTTCCAAATCCTCTAAAACAAATTAATAACATATCTTCCACTGTAGCTGGACACACCGGATCCTCTCCCAGCACTCCCAGAAAGAGAGCTCTACAACCCCAAGCAATATGACAATGCAAAAATAAATGAGCATATGTCTCATTACTCTGCTTGCACATAAAACAAATGTACCGAGATAGAACTTTGGAAGACCTGCGAACTTGATAAAGATCATTAGTATTTAATCTTTGTAAAACCACAAACCACACAAAAGCCTTAACTTTGGAAGGGTACTTGGCTTTCCAAATATACAAAGCCAAAAGAAATGGATGAGGAACAATAGACCAAATTAAAAAAGAACAACTCTTACAAAAAAAGAAACCAATTAAATCTAAAGTCCAAATACGCTTATCACAAGAGGTAAAAAAATAAACCAAATCAAGTAATATTAGCAAAGATTCAATCTCATTAAATTCCAAATCCGAGAGATTCCTTAAGAAAAGCCTTAACTTTGGAAGGGTACTTGGCTTTCCAAATATACAAAGCCAAAAGAAATGGATGAGGAACAATAGACCAAATTAAAAAAGAGCAACTCTTACAAAAAAAGAAACCAATTAAATCTAAAGTCCAAATACGCTTATCACAAGAGGTAAAAAAATAAACCAAATCAAGTAATATTAGCAAAGATTCAATCTCATTAAATTTCAAATCCGAGAGATTCCTTAAGAAATTAAAATATCAAGAAAGTGAGCTCCCATCACGCTTTATGAAGTTAGAAATGGGAACATCATGAAGTGAAGAAATACGATAAACACAATTAAAAATACGAGAAAAATGGTTATCATCAACCAATAATCCTCCCAGAATGGAATTCGATGACCATCCCCAACTCCATATCTCAAATGTCAAATAAAGAAAGTACAACATTGGGAGATGAATTTCAAAGGACTTGCATAAGTAACATAAATTAACATAAATCTCGGGTCTAGCATCCCACCCATTCACATGCATGCCGAATTTGCCCCTAACAACCTTATGCCAAAGGGAATGAGGTTCCAAAGGAAATCTCCACAACCATTTTACCAACCAAGCAACATTCTTGAGGACCAAATTACCCAGTCTCAAACCCCCCTCCTCCTTAGAAATACACTGTTTTCCGCCCAACCAAATCAAATGGTCCTTTCCTTCCTCTCATCACCAACTCCCAACCAAAGAAAATCTCTCATAACTTTTCTAGTGTGTTAGCTACACTAATTGGGATCCTAAAAAGAGATAATATAGGGGCAGCAATTTGTGACACAAACACAATACTTAGTAAGAGAGTTAGGGTTAGGTATAAATTGTTTCCGTGTCATAACACTAATATTTAATGGGTTGGATATGTATTTTTTATAACTACCTCAACACGTATAAAATAATTAGAAGTGTTTACCTAAAATGATATTAAATTGATTACATTATTAAATGTAATGACACTATAAGTTACCCACTTACCTTAAATAAAAAAAATTTAATTTCTACATGATTTATTTAAGCACTACATCTTGTATTTTGTTAAAGATATATTGTTGTGCCAGAAATTGTTACCAATTAATAAATAAGTAAAATGTGCAGTATCATGTAATTCGCACAACACTGGTTTAGCTTGATGACATGTTTAGCATGACTAATAAACAAGTTAGTATTAGTTTTGAGGATTTTGACGAGATAAATTAAAGGTAGTGTTAGTGTTAACATGTTGTGTAATACCTTGACTTGACACGACACAAAAAATTACCCCTAAAAAATTTAAGACACGACACAAATTTTCCTAACACGTCGGCTGCAACCCTAGCTTAAATTTTGTTTTGCTATCTTTGCGAGTATTCTCCCACTTGGGCATATAGACTTGTCAACCAAAAAAAGGTCCTACCGTGGAAAAATAATCTTCGGACGTCGCAAAAGATGGCCAAAGATCCATGGGTAATTCCTCCATAGACCGAATGTTTTGTCCAGTATCACTGGCTGCACGGGTAACTTCACCATGAGACCCTGGCAAGCTTTGTTGATTTCGCTTATGCACATGGGGATCTAGAGCACCCATTATTCCAATAACCTGAAAAATAATGTTAGATTAAAACCATATTCAGACAGGGAAAAAAAGGAAAAAGAAACACTCAGTTTAGTTTGCAGCTACCTTCAACACTTCTCGCCTGGTAGACCATGCCAGTTCACCGTTCAGTAATTTCAAGAGTAAGCCAAGCAACTGAGGATACTCATTGTATGGAGTTATGACATAACTGTTACATATTTACCCAGAAGCTTGTAAGAAACACATATTTGGGTACTGAAGATGCATCTAACTCATGTTTAGTTTAGTCACGTAGTTTCCTGATAGAAGTACAAGGTCATCTTTTACCATACATATAATATGCCCAACATCCCTCTGCTTGCCATGCAACACAATACAATGAGGCCCCAACATAAATAATCTGAATTTTATAAGTGTGTCCGGCCTACTCAACAGGCCGAAAGAGCATTATTCCATATCTTACCAAATTCACAATTAACTTCCTTTTCAATTTTATATTCTTTTGATCAAAAACCCATATAAGAGAGACAAAACTACCATGAAGATATCAATGACATACCCTGTGCTCTGTACCACCTGACCAAGAGTTGCTACAGCCACTTCCCGTTTTGTGGCAGCAGCACCATCCAGCAACGCTTCAACAATCAACGGAATGAGTTCTGGAATATATTGTCTCATGGCGAAACCACCCTAAAGCAGGGACATAAACAACAATACTTCACAAAAGAGAACTTAAAAAAGTGCAGCCTTCCATCCATATAAAGAATGGTCTAAAGGCCCCCATAGCAAAAGCCCAAAGGGAAGCAAGAAAAATAACCATATCACTCAACAACTTAAAAGGTAAGCAACTCTCTCTAAACAATCTAGCATTACACACATTCCAAATTCCTAATAAAACGATAAGAAAGCTCACTTCCATAAAATAATCGCTCTTGCTTCCAAATCCTCAAAAGCGAATTAAAAACCTATTTTCCGCCGAAGTAAGGCACATCAGATATAATATACATAACCGTATTATAAAAAGTAAATAGCAAAATAAAGAAAAATGCAAGGGATATTTAGGAAATCCAAATAGCAGATCATGAAGACAAACAACAAGTAGGCAGCGAAAGGATGCATCAGAATTTACACTACTAATGAAAGTCGATGGGTATTACATTGTCAGCAAACCTGTAAACATGTGCCTAACATATCAGTTTTGATTTCTGCCAACTCAAAGCTAAAGATATTGTTTTTTCTATTAGGTAAGAAAAAATTAATGTATTCAAAACACCAAGGCGGCAAACCCTTGAGTAGTGCACACGGTGTACATGGAGGCATAGGAAAACAAAACCAAATCAATAAGCTCAATCAAAAGTACAACATCATAAATAAAGAGGAATGTTGTCCCAGTTCGCTGCAGAACCTTCCTCACCTTGGTACCGTGCCTCATCAGTAACAACTCCTTGACGGACCTTAGCATCAACCAGAAAAAACCAAACCAAATCACAAAAACACAAGGACCCATAATTGTCCAGTCAACTGACAATAAAGAAGGTCATCCACCGATTGTTCTACATCAAAACATATACAACACCAATTAACAATGACCCTTCCTTTCTTTTTGAGATTGTCAATAATAAGCATCACCAGCAAGGCAGCAGTCAGAAAAACGTTAACTTCCAAGGGGCACCGGGCTTACAAATACTTTGTAAAGGAAAATCAGCCTCCTTATTGCCTCTCTGAATAGCACCTGCCTTTCAGCCTTCACTAGCATCCTGCTCAGACTGCATCACTAGTAGAAAAAGAAAGGGCATGAGAGGATCCCCTTGCCTCAAGCATCTAGAACTACCAAAGAATCCTGTTGGAACTCCATTTACCAGCATTGAAAATTTGAGCCCTGATCCACCTCTGCCATTACTACTCAAAGCCCATATGATCCAAGAGATGAATGAGGAAAACCCAATAACGAGTAAATAATCCATGAAAGACTCCAAAAAGACAAACTATAAAAATCAATCAATTCGCTTCCAGCTGTAGATCTGATCCCAGATCAAGTAGCCATCAAGAACTTGAGTGCCATTCACTTAGTTCCAGTATTTCCCACTTT
Source organism: Panax quinquefolius (assembly GCA_020205615.1). Classification (NCBI taxonomy): domain Eukaryota; kingdom Viridiplantae; phylum Streptophyta; class Magnoliopsida; order Apiales; family Araliaceae; genus Panax; species Panax quinquefolius. Next base: position 7,178,533 of record CM035157.1, read on the forward strand.
TATGAAGACAATCATGGGAATCAAATCTCGAAACTAAGATTGCTTTCTTTTATCATAAAAATTTATAAACAACTTCTGCTGCCTTTAGTAATTTCATGGGGTACATATGAACGGACTTTTACTAGACGTGTACAATGCATAAATTTTTGGATCAAGTGTTTAAAAACTACGTACATGGTATGAAGAAGAAAATTAAAAGAAAGCTAAGAATAAAAAAGTAAAATAAGAATTAACAAAGGAGACAGTTAGGGGTATAGAGAGAAGGAGGGAGGCAGTGAGAGCTAAACTGAATTCAAAGAGCTAAACAGACCATCTGGATTGGGTACATGAATCCACCATATCAAATATTTTCTATGTGGGTCCTATGTGGCGCTCAAATGAAGAAGATAAAGATTAAAAATATGGGGGCCTAAAATATGCAGCTTGCACTCCTCCACTCGCTCCTATCAACGACCATGTCCTCAATTAATTTCCGCTCCTTTTGACTTGAACCCCAAGATGGTCTATTTTTACTATTTCTCTAAGTTATTTTCAACCAACCCCTCCCTCTTCTTAAATATTCTTCTTGATACAAGAACCATAAACTCAACTGATGCCATCGTTGAATACACAAAAACCATCTCAACTCGTGTTACCTCATATTTCTCCAATAATTTTCAATCTTATCCAACCTTGCAAAGTCCCACATCCCTTAACATTCTCATTCTACAATTCACATCTTATGAACATGTTGCTTCTTAGCCGCCCAACAGTCAACTCCATATCATATTGTTGACCTCACTGCCATCCTACAACACTTTCCCTTCAGCTCCATATATCAATCCAACTTTATACTCCCAAATATTACTAGCCTTCCATGAAATAGAAATAACAAGAAAATTACCATCTAAAACTCCTTGTAACCTATAAGTTTAACCAACACCATGGATCTCAATTTCTATCCCCTCATTACTGTATTATCCGGGGATGGGGGATCATATATGCATTACAGCTCAGCGCTCAGGAAAGTCGGAGACTTAATAGGATTATAGGAACCGCTTACATTAGGTCCAACGGAACATTTTATTACGTAAACAAACATGTTGATGTAGTATATTTCAAAAATGCGATGATAAATGTTTATTTAAACCTAAAGCAATTAGAGAGATGAGTATTTCTGTCAGGCCTTAGAGGCTCTCTGATCTAGGGTTTCTGAGTTATTAGAGAGAAGAGATAGAGATTTCAGAGTTTTTGAGAGGAAGATAATAGAATTTAGGTTGAGAAACAGAGAGAAATGGAGATACAGAAAAGAGAGAAGTGAGAGAAAGAGGGGTTGAGAGCAAACATGCTTCTCAGTTTCTATTATCATTCAATGCGTAAGAAAATGGAATAGAATAACAGACTCAAGTAGCTATTTATAAGTACAACTAGCTGTAAAAAGAAAGCTTAAACTACACCGCCTATCTCTTAACCTAGTCCTTCATAACTACTTATATTAACTAACTCCCATATATACACTATCTGACAATTTCATCATTTATTAAAGCACTAGGCAACTTTTGAACTACCAAGTGATTCATCTGACACATAATTAAGAACACATCAAGCAAATGAAAACACCACAGAATATTATTGTGTGAATCAAAAACCACATACATACTCACCACTCTTGCAAGATCCCCAACAGTCACAAGAACTCCACTAATAATGCCATTATTAGCATTCACCCCTGTGCCTTCACAGAGTTTCGCCACAAGTGCCTGAAATATGAGACAAGTATGTGGCTAAGAGAACAAAGTACTAACCCGCATAAAAGGTTCTGGACATAATTTACGAACCTTATGTATCGGAGCGATGTAGGGAAGTATTAGTCGCTCACAATTGCGAATTAAGCAACCCAATAATTTTGCACTTTCTTCTCTACATTTGCTATCTGCACTGTTAACATGTAAAGATATATCAATATTTTAAGGCTATAAACAGGTATATGAAAGGTCAAATTCGCATAGTACTCCATCCGTTCTAAAATTAGGTATACATTTGTAAAACGACTTTTAAGAATAATTTTATGTACTCAAATATAGCCTTAGTATTAGCTAGGAATTCAGTTGTGGTGGTTTGATATTGAAAATGATAGTTTAAAAGTAATGGCAAATTAGGAACATCATGTCACTTTATAGTTCTAAAATAGAAATGTATCTCTAATTTTGGAACGGACTAAAAAGAAGAATGTATCTCTAATTTTTGAACAAAGAGAGTATTAGATATTAGAAACTTAAAGTTAGACAATCGATTCACTGGGTAGAATACGCTACCTTTGCTCTAAATATGTTAACAGCTGAATAAGATGCCGACGAAGTGCTGGAAGAACATAAGCTGGATTCTTTTCGGATAACCTCCCAGCTACAGATATCGCATATTCTCGAACTATAAAATCCTGCAATTACAACGCAAATAGAACTTTAGCACTTTAGATAGTCAGCACAGTGATAACCGGAACATGTCATAATTTACCAACGTCTAAATAATATGTAGGCATTGTCTATTCATGCCATAGCAATTTGAGCACGTAAAGGAAATCTCATATAATTTATCCCGTGAAGGATAGAAGAGGCAACAACTTAAGTGTTGCCCCAAGTGAAAGCCTTGCAATGACAAAAATAATTATGCAGCTGCAGCAGTGACAAACTGGCAAGTGGCAACCATGGCAATACCAATTGCAGCGCTGCAAAGCGGATGATTGATTGGTTCAAATAAACAAATCTCAACTTAAATAATGTTGAGCTAAGTGTGCATTTCAACTCATTTCATCACAAGTTAGGAGTCATAAAAATGAGAAAGCAAGATCTGCTATCAAAATGTGAGTTTCAAGGCCTGAGAACAATGAAGATCACTTGTGGAATATGAGAACTACACAAAAAAGGGGGGTCTTGGAGCTCTAAAAGTTGTCACCCATTAAACCGTCATCTGGGCCTTGGAGCTCTAAATCATTCGCGGTCATTGTCTAACAACTTTTTTAAATGTTAACATTCTGACTAAGAAAACATACCTCATCATTCAATGCTGCAAATATAGCAGTCAAACTATCAGCTTGTGCAAGAAAATCATCAAAGCCTCCATTCCCATGCAGAGAAGAGAAAATCGAGTGTCGAACAATAACATCAGCATCAGCCACAGCTGCAATAAGAAGCTTTTGCACAATCTGCAAAAAAAATGAATCAAATAACAATATACACGATGCAACTTGCAAGTGTTACATTCGTTTTAAAACAAATATACAATATCTTTCCCAAATATCAAAAGCATTTGATGTTATCCTCACATACTATTATAAGCATAAGTAACATCAGAAAATGTTAGTTTTGGATCAAAAATTAACTAGAAAAGAGAAGTACAAAAGTCAAGGAAGAAGGTGAATCCTCCTTATCATGAAATATAACAAGGAAAAAATATATCTAGAAAAGCTCCCATATCCCTGGCCAAATAGCAAATAGATAACTTTCAAAATGAAAGCACATAACTTGCGCTGGAAGAGTAAAAGTTGAATCTATCCCAGTTCAACATCAGAATATGTCATATCAGTGGTTTAAAAACAAGTAACATCAATGCCATAAAGAACATGCACATGATTACTTAAAAAAGAAAAAAATGAGCTCAATGAATTGACAAATGATAAGTCACATTAGTAAAGGCAATGCAGCTGAAGTTTAGTCTTGTCATGCAATTTCGAAACAGCAAAGCGAATGACAATCCAAATCCAAGAAGACTAGAAGATTGCAGAATGAATATAATGTATGGATATTAAGAAAGTGTTCATGGCAAGAAGGTATACCAGACTGGCAATTTATATTCAGCTTGGAAAAGAAAATTAAAGCTCGGCCTAAGTTTGAACCCAAAAAAGAAAAAGAAAAAGCAAAAACAAAGACATACAAAAAATGATGTGTAGAGAGTCATCGCCACTTTAAAATTAATTAATATGCACTTTATCTACAACAATTAAAAGCATCAAGGACTTCTCAATTATGAGGCATTAATACAGATACGTGGCACGGAAACGCACAAAATGTGATACGACATTTTCAGTAAAAATATGATAAGATACATTGGGATTTAAATTTTGTATATTTCTATTGATATAAATCTATCTAATAAAATACAAATGATTTTGAATTTCCCGCTCACTCAATAAATCATATGGGCCGTCCAAAGTATGGGATAAATCTCACCGTCTATCTATCTAATAAAATACAAATGATTTTGAATTCCCCGCTCACTCAATAAATCATCTGGGCCGTCCAAAGTTTGGTATAAATCCCATCGTCTATACAGTGCCGGAGGCACGGGACACATCTAGTAAATGTATATAATATATAAATATATTAGATAATCATAAGAAAATAGTTAACTTCAAAGTTTAATACTTATCTCTGTCCTCCAAAGGATGGCACAAGTACAATTTTCGCAAAAATTAAAAAAAACTAGTTCGAAGAGAGAGTAATGGGACCCACTTAAGGACTAACGAGTGATGCTTAAATATAAAACAATGGGCCCCGCGTTATGAACTTTGAGGGTAATAATGTATTTATAATATAAAATTAGGCACTTAAGCCATCCTTTCCAGAGTCATCCTTTTTAGGGCAAAACGTTTTGGCACATATGCCATCCTTCGGCGGATGGGGGGAGTATATAGGGGGGGGAGAGAGAGGGAGAGCTCAGTAGTATATAAAATAAATTATAAATGAACAAAAAGATTAATAATCCAATACAACAAATTTTATTAGAATTGCTTTGAACAACACCTCTTCAACAAGACGTCTTCTCTTTCCCCCAGCTCGACTGGACCTGCTAGAGGTGTACTGTGCAGATAACATGCCAGAGAACGAATTTGCAACTAATTTGCAGCAACAAATTGCAGCATCTTTCCTTGTCACCCCATCCTCATCTTCCAAATATACTACAACAGATTCTCTTGCAAACTCAAGAAGATCATGGCCCTAAAGATTAGCAAGTTAGACGTGAATGAGAGGAAAGCAGTTAACATATCCAACTATTAAGTAAGCATACCTTGAAATTAAAACGTGCAAGAGTTTGCAAAGCAAGTTGCACTAAAGCAGAACCACTAAGTTCTGATATTTGCTGAATGGTACTTGCCACATTAGCTCGACTTGACGTGATGGATGGTCTTGCCTGGGTGTGATGGGATCGTAAAAGAACTGCTGAAATGCATTCCAGCAAGCGATCTTGAATAGTAGGCAGCAATGACGGAATGCTGAAACATACGGCCACATTCTTAGGTCATGATCCCTTAATTGAGTTAATTGAGTTCGTACCAGAACAACTGACAAATTTGTTTCCAATTTTAATAATATACCTGACAGTTATCTGCTCAAGAGCTTCTACTAGTGTAAAGGAAAGACCAGCTGCAAACATAGAATCCAAAAGATTGTGCACATGGGGTTCCATAGCAGGTCCCATGGCTTTTGCAATGCTTCCAATACACGCCAAAGCTTCAAGCGAGGGTCTACCTCTACGAGGAGCAATCTACAAATTATAAACTAATTATCAGAAATATCTTAAAAACTAATACTAACATGGAAAACATACTGCATAAGAAAATGTCTTAGTAATGATAATATTGTGGAAAACATACTGCATCACGAATGTGAGACGTTATTGTCGGCAAATAATTGTAAAGTTCACCATCCAAAGCACCAGCCATCTCCCCTAGAGCAATGAATCCACTGGCACGTTCAGCGGGTATTTTAAGCACAGCAAGAATGTGATTCATGCATATCTGTATGAAATAAAAACACTCTTATAAACACAAAAGGGACTATAACAGCGAAGTTTAAGTTTGGTTTTTCATTCAGCTCTCCTCTAACAAGCTAGATGTTCAACGAATTATTAGGTTGTAAAGGGCAAGGAAATCAAACAGACCGTTAGATAGTTTGTCACAAAACGATCACGCAGGAAATGTGCAATACGAGGGAGCAGAGAAGTTATGCTGAGACGGACAAGGCGGTCCCGGTGCTCTAGGTATCTCAGAACAATTTCAGCAACTTCTCTGTACCTTGACATCATGAATTCACCAGTATTCCTGTCCAAGAAGCATAACATTATTATCATCAACCACTAACTATCACTCAAAAGAGAGAGAAAGGTGAATGTAGAATTATATATGTTTCCCATAACACTGGATACCAAAAAGTATTATTTAGCTCAACTGGGTGTACAAATCTTCATTATTTGTGTACCTGGTTGAAAAGTATTATATGTTTGTGTACACATTCTTTACTTGGTGATGTTTCAGTGACGGTAGCTTATCCGCGTCTTTTCTATCTCTCCTTTTGGAATAAGGACTTGATTTCTAGCTTATTTTGCACTTCTGGAACATCCACTTCTTACAAATTTTGAATGATAAGAGACCAAGGAGTTACCATCACTGCTTTTTTACAATTCTTACACCAAGTCTTTACCTAATACGAGTTCATTGTATCTTGATCCTTCAGATAACTTTTCTAGTAGGAGTGTAGGACGTTCTTCTCTTTCTTGATGGTTAGCAGCTCTGCGTCCAATATTTAGAAGGCCAAGGTACCATCAATTCTTGGAGGGCTTAACACCAATGTTATGATTTAAATGTGTAGCCCCTACAAATCTTTGTCTATGGATGAGAGATTATTATTCGTCAAATGAATTGGCCCTACACCTGTCTCCGGACGTTTTATTGATGCTTGCAAGATAATGAGGCTCCCTCCTCTTTTTTCATTGTATTAAGGCTCTGGAAAATGGTGCTTGTTCATTGTATTAAGACGATGTAATATGGAGCTCCTCCATATTACAGTTTGTGTTTGGTGGGTGCAACAATAAAAAGATCCTTTGGCTGTGTGCAGCTTTCTCTATATCTTATTAGGATCATAGAGGGAGAGGAACACCAGAATATTTTCAGTAATTAATATGAAACTCTAACTTGTTATGGGGTCAGTATCATTTCATGAGTATTCGGGAATATAAAAATGGTTCTTTTAGGGAGTTGTAGGCTTGAATCCCTCTAGGGAAAATTACCAAAAAATTGAAAAACCAAGCGACGCTTCCTTTGGAAGATATTAAATACAATTTAATTAGTAATATATTCACAAGCAAAATCAATATTCATAAAGGCCATCAAAATACGTTTATTAAAGATCAAAATCATCTTAACCAACCTTAGTAGCTCCCCTACTGCAAGTAAGGAACCATGTATGCTATGAACAGGAGCATTTCTGCCCAATCCATCTTGTGTAGCCTCAAACATACGGTAATACCTGTCAGAAGACATTTATGAGGACAACTAACTTCAGATGATAAAGCTAAAGACTAACAAACACACAACGAATTTTTCTTGAACTATCAAATATAGAATGAAGTGAAGTTGTGGTTTCACAGATTGAAATTGGTCTCCGTACTCTTAGAGAACCTGAATTCTCAACAACCCAAGAAAGCAAGTACACCTAAAATGGTAACCATATGTGAGAGTATGTGTGTTAATATATCCATGGAGAAGTGCACTCTGTACAAGAGCGGAACTTTCTCATCCACAACATGTAAAATAATCATTAATGACAACAGTTAGAAAGTAGAATCGCTTTCAACAATGGCAAGAAGAAAATATATGACACTTGCAGGAAAAAAAGTGTTTTTAAAGCGAAAGGCATTTACTTTATACAACCTCCAAAAAAGAGAGTCCTACTTTTTTGTTGACTTTATTTTTCACAAATATTAAAGTTTGTATATGACACATTTTGAAAAGGAAAAAAATTAATTATTTCTCCCAATAATTAATTTTAGTTTTAAAAGTTTCATGTTAAGAAAAAATCATTTATGCAAACCTAAATATCTAGGGGAAACTAATCCAAAAAAAAAGGGACTCATTTCCGGACGAAGGGGGTACTTTTCATATCTACTACTTTTATAGGAAAAATAATTTCTTCATTTCATTTGGATAATCTCAAATTCCAATATTAAGGTATAAGCTCCTACCACTGCACACGCCACCGTGTCTCACGTTTTTCAATAACACGTAAGCAAGCACGCAAGGCCTCCACAGCCCGCTCTCGAACAGCCAATGTTGGATCTCTCAGTGCAACCCATATAGCATCCACAAATTCAGGTACATGAACATTAAATACAGTTGATGCATTCTCAGCCATTTCCTAAAGTAGAAGAGGAAACACACTTTTTATGTAAAAAACATATCAAAATTTTAATCAATAAACACTTCCTAAACAAAAGAAATTGATTAAGATAACAGCACAGTCTGAATCTCACATTGGTTATTTGTCCATAATACTTGAATGTCTTACCAAAGATACCCACTAAGGGGGTGTTTGATAAAAACTGAGTAAATCTGAATCTAAATGAGTTGAATCTGAATATGAATGAAAAAAGTTGTTTGATAATTGACATGTCTGAAACATCTGAATGACAAAACTTTATTATTTTACCCCCTCTAAAAAAATTCAAAATTGTTGTAAATTTATTTAATATTACTTAATATAATAGTTAATATTTTATTTTATTTTTTAAATTTTTAAATTTTTTTAATTTTTTTTACTTCATACAGCTGCTCATTAAGTCATTCAGCTCAAAAAATATGACTTAGCCATTCAGCTCGTCTATCTTATCGATTCAGCCATTCAGACCAAAACAAATGCACTGACCGATTCAGTCATTCAGATTCAGCTCCAAACAAACACCCCCTAAGTTGAATGTTGAAACAATAGGGATGACAGAGTAGACAAAAACTCACAATGCATTACAGCAAGTACCAGTGCCCCATTAGGCACTAGAACAGAAGAGTCATAAAAGAAAAAAAAGTCACAAATGGTAAAGAATGCAAGATTGAAGCTCAATTAACAATCTACACTGCACTTACTTTCAAGATTAAGACAGCAGCAAATCGACGATACTCAACTCTTTCACCACGAAGCCATTCCAGTGCATTTTTTACCTGGGAAAACAAAATTCATCAAATCTTATACCCAAGATAACCGTCAATTAAGTGAATAAAAGTATTTACAAAAATAAAAAATGAAAGAAAAATAAAAAATAACTCACCTGACGCTCCACTTCATCTGCAGTCATTGCACCGCCAGCTCTAGCTAGATGACCAAGAACTCTGCTAGCAAGGATTAATATTTCAGGATCACGCTTTGACTCGAATACAGTTCTCATGTAATTTGAAAACTTTGAAATCTTTGAGGCATTCTCGCCAAGTTTCAAGTCTATCAACTCATCAATAGCCCTTAAAGCTCCCAAATTTTCAGCTACATCACTGCTTTCTAAGAGATTAGTTATTCGCTCATACAACTGATCCATAAAACGGAAGAAAGCCTCTCCACTAAGATCACGAGCTTCTTCCTCCACATGTTTCCTTAAAGCCAATGTAGCACCATCCTGTGCATCAAACAATATAGTCACAGCACTATCATATATCTAAGTAAACAAATGATGGGTACTTAAGTACAGATTCAATTAGATCCCTGACTATTTGAGATTTCTTTTACTTCTTTTTATGTGGTGTATAAATATATATATAATGCCCAATAAGCAAATAAAAATAATGAAAATAAATGCTTCTAATGACGCTAATTTTAGTATTTTATATCATTCTTTGATCACTAATTTAGTATTTTATATTATCTATGATGGTGCAGTTACTGCAGTATAACTGGTGACCAAAAGAAGAGATAAATTTTCACCAGAAATTACAAGAAATGTGACTAGGAACTACTGCCCTCCAGGTTAAAAATTAAGCTTAGACTTTAATGCTATTCCCTAAGAATTCTCTCCACTCCACCCTCAACCCACAGGCTAAGAATTTCAAAATGCTTATATCTTGATCCCCCCACCCCCCACCCCCACCCCCCAGGAGTTCCTGCTTGTATCGTTTCTCTAACCAATACCTGCTCCTAAAATGGTGAGTTATAGGAGCAACGTCTGGTTATTTCTATCAGTTATAATTCAACTCAATGTATTAAACAAACCAACAGGGACATATTACACATAAATCCAGTCATGCAACTCAACAGTAATTGAAAAAGTCTAATTCAATATCTAAACATAAATTTATAATTATAATTTTTCCGAACAACAATGAGCATAAATTTATCCCTTTTACATTTTTGGTCAATGGAAAATCACTACCAAATTTTTTTTACAACAAACAAAAAACTACCCAAACCCATACTAATACACGACAAGATCTATGGAATGGAACGGTCATTACTTGCGAGCAACACTTGAAATAAGTATCAATCGCCTGGAAGCATCCAATAAAGCATGAAAGCACCCAACAAAAACAATTCTGTCCATGGAAAGGAAAAGGAAATAAAATTACACACCACAATGAATACGGAGCACATGCACAGATACAATTTTTCAATACAAGGCTCCGTTGAGGTTTAAATAAACTTGCGGAATATATATACATACATATATTTATGTATGCGGTGTACTTAAATCCAAAATGCAATAAATAGCATAATGTTCCTTAAAATTCACACTTTTGCCAAATTGAGGGGGGGGGGGGAAATATTTATCTTACATCTAGACTAACACCATTTAAACCAAAACCAACACCAGCAGCAATTTGAATTTATAAATAAATATATAGTATAAAAATAAAAAAAATAAAAAAAATAAAAAAACTAGTTGAAAAATATCATTCTAACATCAACACTGAATACATGCTTTCTTTCTGAATTTTTAACATAGCATTGCAGCCAGGTACCATGAAAATGTAACAAATAACAAAAACTTAACGTAAAAATAAATTTTGAACTCAAAAGGAAAGAACCTAAGCTCATTTCATCAAGTTTCCACATTCAAAAAGAGGTATTGCAAGATCAAATCTGAAATTACACTCAACAACTCATTTTCATTTTCATGAACTTGTATTAGAGAAATGCAACTGACCTTAGGATTGCCTCTGGTGCAAAGATCAGACAGGACTCTGTTGAGAGCATCTAGGTTTCCACCACCGGTGGCGGCGGCCGGACCACAGAAACGGTGTGATTGCACGGTGGTCGCCATTAACCCTAACTCAATCTCGAGAGCATCGAAAACGAGCTGTATATGTGTATATATGTGGAGTAAATTACAAAAATGAATTGATAATATAGGTGGTGATTAGTGAGGTAAAGAGCAGACAACTGTCTTCGATAAGCAGAACCAAACTTGCTCTAAACCCCAATTTCTCTCTCACACACGCGCAGGGTCGGTCACACCACGCACTTTGTTCTGTAGACTACGTAGCGTTTTTATTCCGCGGACCAGAGGTGTAAATACTTTCAACTTTGTATCGTTTTATCTATCTACCAACAAATAATTTGTTGCTGGTATTCATTGGGCTAAACTCTTCGTGGACACACGAAAGTTGGACATGTTCAGAAATTATACCTCATGAAAATTAGATACGAGTATATTTAAATTTTATATTATGATCTTTAATAATAATTAAAAATATAAATAGATAAAATTTAAATATACTTATGTTCAATTTGTATGTCTGTCTAGAAGAGCTCTTAATTGGAGAGCACTACTATTTTTCACGTGAAATTTTGATATTTAGATATGATTTTTTTTACATAAAGATGAGATCATTGTATGTATGTTCATGTGGGAGAGAAACATGTAAAAATATCAAAAATATATATATAAATATTAATTTCATATTAATTTGTACGTTTTGATTAATAAAAAATCTAATTTGGCTCACACAAAAAATAATAAATAAATTAACTATTTTACAATTTATACAATACATTTTAAACAAAAAAATTAACACTCCGGAAAAATATATTTTAACTGGGCTATATTTATTTACAAGGATTGCACTTGGAATTGGACTATTAATCTCAATTGTCTTGATTATTTTTAAATTTGAGCTTGGGACTATTAATTAAAAAATTATAAAATAACTTAATATGAGGGATTTATTAATACCATGTTATACCTCGTATTATAATCCATAGCATTCGGAACTAAATTTTTTTAGATAAAATTAACCTCGATTTTTTTTAAAATGACCATAATATCAAATTAACACTGAAAATAACTAAACATTCTCAAATTTTGATGTATATGCGTCATGTGATTTATCATTTCAGACACTTTTTGATTTCTAATCAAAAATTTTATACACCTAACCTAAAGGCAGCAGATAGTTCTATTTATATACCCAGTGCAATTGCGAGGTTAATTAGTTTTAGCAAATATGTACCGAAGTCAGTTTTCATATATCGATGCAATAATAAAAATTTGAGGATTCGGATAGCATGAAATTTATTTTTGAGTAATTTGATCAATTAATCAATAGAATCTTTGACCACAAATAGAGTTCGTAGGGCCATGTAATCTCTATTACCCAATTCGACCAACTTATCAAAAATAAATTTCGTATAACCACTCCCAAAATTGAACACCAACAAGATCGAGCTTTTGCAGTAAGGGGAAAGCGTTCGGTTATAATCGAGCAGAAATGGCTATTCGGTTATAACCAAAAACCGAACTATTGATGATTCTACTATCTGAACCACAAACCGAAATCGAATACCGAATACCGAATTACCGAATATACAATTCGGTAATTCGGATAATAACCGAACCATCTAGCTTCAGCATCACAAGATTATCCACGAGAACCAAAACTCGATGTCAGAAACATCAACTCAGCCTATTCTTTCCCTTTTTTTGCTCTTCCAGCTGTTGCATCGTTTCCAACATAAATGCTAATCCTATTTGCTTCCTAATCCAAACCAAACACTTTAGTATCTGCAGCGACTGAAATTTCAGTCCTTAAATCCATGATGCAAATCAAACAGGAATTTAAGGTCGCCCCACGACTTTATTATCAGTTACTCTCACTTTTTACAAATTCAAAGCAGCACAAGTACAAAAGAGATGGAGCCGGAGACTGGCGGAGAGAGCCGGACTACTATGAGATCTGAGATCTGGGATTGGGAGGCGGAGCGGCGACTGCTATGCTAGATTGTTAGGGCAAGAACTGAAATGAGAAATCTGAATACTCAAATTATTAGATAATTAGATAATATTATAAAATTATTATTTTTTAAATATTAATATTCGGTTTATCGGGTACCAGAATTATCTGTTTTTTAAAACCAAAATCGAAATCGAATAATGAGTAGTAAATCGGATATAACCGAAATAAGAAAAAAAAAACGAAAAACCGAAATAATTCGGTTAAAAAAATTCGATTCGGTAATTCGATTTTATCCATTTTTTGCTCACTCCTACTTGCAAGGTAAATTATATACACGTCATGTGATTTATACTTGTTAATTTAAAGTTATTATATAATTAGTACCACTGAGCATTTGATTGAATAATATAACCACTTATTTAAAAATTTATAATTCATTATTCATTATTTTTTGATGTATAAACAAATTTAAATTATAGTTTAAAATATGTTCTTATTGATAAGAGTATAATAGTCCAAACGATATTTTTTTTATCCAATCCTACATAACATTAGATTATTTTAAGTTATCCCATGAATAATCACATAAAAACAAACATGTGAATAATACAATTTAATCATAGGATTAATAGTCTTGAAATTACGATTCTATTTGAATAACCTTTTTGTTGGAGCTTGTATTTCATAACATACAATCTATTTCAAAGAAAAAAAGTAGTGCGGGCGTGGCGAGGTATAGAGTAAGTAAGCGAGTAGGCTGTAGCAAGCAAGCGAGTGGTAGTGAGGCGTGCAAGTCTGGAAAGTTCTTTCTTTATTAGTTGTGATAACCCCAAAATAGGTCGAATTCCATCCAACGCATTACGAAGTCGCTGTCGTAGTGCGTAAAATAACTATAACTTTATTACAATGATTGTCGTGTAATATCAACAACAACACTTATGTTGTGATTTTGGATACAAATATATCCGAATGCGACTTTCGTATAAACCACGAGACAACACCTCGCAACGACACTTACATATAAAGGTATAGTTAAAAGCATTTTAGAAATTAGAATTGATGCCCATGAAATTAGGTATCATCACCCATCTTGGGTAATCGGATCGTAGATGTAATTTAAATCAACTTCTTAATATAAGCATGCGTGTGTGCAATCGACATAAATTATGAGTTTTAATCAAATATTGTCTCTTAGATATTATCAAACTTCAAAAAAGTCGCGATTCTGATTATTATCACATTTATTTTACAGAATGGCGAGGACTTCTAATCTTATCCTACCGGACCAATTACTACGTTTAAATTTTCGTAAAATTTATATTACCGTTTCGCAGAAGAAGAAACGGTGAAAGAAAGGGTGAAATTCAATTAGGCTTCGAGAAGAAATATTATGGTACTCAAGATAATGCGAGAATAAATTATCATTTATTTCACTGATAGTGTTAAAGCGATAAAATATAATGAACATCAAGTTTAAGCTACGGTGAACAAAGAATGATCAATTAAAAAATTGAGTAGAAAATAAAATCTACTTATCTTTTATGATTTAAAAGGTTTTTCATCATTTATTATAATTTGAGGCTAGAACTTTAATAAATATTCAGCATCATTGAATCGGCACCCGCACTACTGGTAGGATATTCTTTAAGATATCGCGTACGATTATTAAATGCTTAGACTTCTGGTAGAGAATAGTTGTGTATTCATTAATAATTCGTGATCGCGCAAAAAGCGTCCATCGATCTTACTACTGATGTTATCGGGATTTTTCTGGCATCATTTGTAACATTACGGTCGTGATTACAAGAATAATCGCAGTTATAATCATCTCAAAGTCCATCTACGCATCTACTGGTCGCGGATGACTTTCAACATAATATAAACGTGAGGATGATGTGATGATATAAGAATTGATAAAAGCAAGTTCGAGAATTAATTTATCAAGGAACCAATAACATCCAAATCGGCGCAATCTTGCTTTTGTAGAGTAAAAATTCAAGAATCTTGAGAAGAATATTTCCATGAAAGGATCTTTGGATGAAGCCTTGAATATCGAGAATATTCCACTAATTTTCATGGAGTATAGAAGTCAAAGTTTTAACCATTGGGTATAATAAAGAATGGAATAACAAAAAGAAATCACCATTAAATGCGATAAGGCCTTGCAGGCGAGTTATTAAAGCGAATAATAAATAACGGGCAGGGTAAAGTAAAAGCCTTGCAGACGGGATATTCCAGAATAATAAAGAATGGAGCAGGAACCAAGGCGTAAAAACACATGACGGGATGTTCCAACGAGAATAATAAAGAGCGGGCAAGGGTCCAGGTGTAAAACACATGACACGGGATGTTAAGCGGAATAATAATAAAAAAGAGCGGGCAGGGTCGGTGTAAAAAACATTGAGCAGGATGTTCCAATGAGAATAATAGAAGAATGTCACCAAGTATAGGGTAACCACGGCATTATCTGAGGTTATTCCAATAGAATAATAAGCGATGGAATAACAATGATTTCTTCACGTGAATAAGAAAGAATATGGCACTTACAGATTACAACAAATAATATTCCTACCTGTAGAAAAATGAATATTGGAAAAGTGAAGTAGCGAGAATCTTTTCTTCTTTCTCTCTATAGTTTTCTCTACAGAGTTTGATTGAATTCGTAAGAAATAATGAAGGAATGAAACTTTTTATTTATAGAAAAAGCGAGGGTGGCTCTTGAGTGTATGAAGAAGGTCGAAATGACTCTTGGTAATATTGAAGAGAATATTACTATTTCTGAAAGGGTAATCAACCCTTGGAACACGGAAGAAGGCGATTAACTCTTGGTAATATTGAAGGGACAACTACTTATTTGCGAAGGGGTAATTACTATTGACGAAGGTAATTCTTATTGACGTAAGTAAATACTATCGATTGAAGGTAAATACTATTGACGAAGGTAATTACTATTCACAAAGATAATTACTATTCACAAAGGTAATTCTTATTGATGAAGAGACTCTTAGATGATGACATATGGGACCCCATAAAATAATCAAACTTACCACAAACGCGTCTCATGTAATTTCTTTATATACATCGAGGATTGAATAAATATTACCACAAATCATTTTATTTTTAATCAACACATATTTAATCTTTCAACAATTATTAATCATTTATAACTTGTAAATCTCAATTAATAATATAAAATATTATCTGAGATGATCTTGTGTGATAATTGAATCGATAATATAAGAGATATGATGAAAGCAATTCTTGTATGTGATAATTGAGTATAGTTAAGTGACTTCTCACGTAAGATCGATAATCAATCTGAGTGTCTTCTTATACAATGCGCGCGTATTCTTTATTTGTACCTGCCGGTAGTTCAACAGGTTTTAGCGGTAACACCTCCCATAGTTATTCTTATAGAAAGATAATTTTGTCGTTTTTAACTACGATAATACTTAGTTAATGGGATCCACTAATGATTGGTAATCGCATCGAATATTTCCAAACAAAAGAATATTCCCGACCAAACAAATATTTTATAACAACAACTTACTTTGCAAAATTTATAAATATTACCCACAACTATAACATTATATCAAATTTATTCCATAATATTCAAAAATAATATTTATAGAAAATTCATCTTTATTTATAAAAAGTGAGGGTCTTACAACCTCCTTCTTATGAAATTTCCCGCCGAAATTGGTACGACGCACTGGTATGTCGAAGAGGTAAGGATACCTTGATTTCATTTGATTCTAACTCCCAAGTCATTTCATCAACATCGTGGTTCCTCCACAAAACTTTGACTTGAGATATAACTTTTGGGCGTAGAATATGTTCCTTCTTATCCAAAATTTGAGCAGGAACCTCTTCATACGTCAAATCTTCCTTTGTTTTGTCAGGATTCTAACTTCGATAATATGGTTGGTCTTTCACATATTTACGTAACATGAATATATGAAAAGCGTTATGAACACGAGACGTATTTGGCGGTAAAAGTGAGTCTATAGGCCACGGTTCCTACTCGATCGAGGATTAAAATGGGTGATGAATCGAGGATTAAGTTTTCCTCTCTTTCTAAATCTTGTAACTCCTTTCCATGGAAGCGACTCTTAACAACACATGATCTCTCTATATCGAATTCCACGTCCTTTCGATGAAGATCAAGATAACTTTTTGTCGATTTTGTGAGGTTTTTATCTGTTTGTCGGATCGTTTGAATCTTTTTAGTAGTCATACGTACCAACTCCGGTCCCCAACAACGTTGCTTCACCCACCTCATCCCAACATCTCTGAGAAACGACACTTTCTTCCATACAACGCTTGAATGGAGCCATGCCAATACTAGCGATAAGCTGTTGTTGTTGGAAAACTCCACCGATGGTAAGAACTTGTCCCAACTCCCCTTGAAATCAAGGACACAGTCTTAATAGATCTACAAGAGTTTGAATAGTCCTCTCCATTTGTCCGTCCGTCGAGGATGATATCTTGCCGAGCTAAATCGTAAGTCTGTGCCCATAGCTTTTTGCAAACTAACCCAAAATCGTGAAGTGAATCTTGGGTCTCGATCGAAACTATGGATCTTAGGATACCATGCGATCTTACAATCTCGTTTATGTACATCTGAGCAAGGCGTTCAAGTGTATAAGTTTCTCGTGATTGGTAAGAAATGAGCGGACTTGGTCAATCTATCAACAATGACCCAAATCGCATCAATGCCTTGAGAAACCTTAGGAAGGCCGTGACTTGAAATCCATGGTAATGTGCTCCCACTTCCATTCTGGAATTTCAAGTGGTTCTGATGGACCTTTTAGTACTTGATGCTCCGCTTTAACTTTCGTTGACAAGTTAGACACCTTGAGATAAGCAAAGTATGCTTCTCTCTCTTCATATTGCTCCACCAAAATGTATGACGAATATCATGATACATTTTGGTACTCCCAGGATGGATTGTAAATGGTGTGTTGTGCACCTCCATCATGATATTATACTTTAAATCAGGGTCGTTAGGAACACAAAGTCTGGAGTTGACTCGAAGTATTCCTTCTTCATCAATTCTTGCTTCCGGCATAGCACCTTCTTGCACTTTCTTCCTCATACGCATCAGTTCCAGGTCTGTAGCTTGAGCAGCTTTAACTTTATCGATTAAAGTCGGTTCTACTCGTATACTCGCTATCATCACATCGTCCTTGAGTCTTTAACTCTATCTCCATCCTTTGCAAGTCACATAAAATGGGCTTTGCGTTGACAATATCGCTTTTCGCATTGCATATGATCTTCTACTTTCAATGCGTCATTACCACGTTCGCTTTTCAGGATGGTATTGGATGGTATGATCATAATCTTTCAACGATTCAAGCCAGCGTCGTTGTCGCGTGTTGAGTTCCTTTTGAGTGAAGAAATATTTGAGGCTTTTATGATCCGTAAAGATCTCCACTTTCTCCCCATCTGAGTAATGCCTCCAAATTTTAAGTCTGCAAAGACAACATTTGCTAACTCTAGATCATGAGTAGGATAATTCCTCTCATATTCTTTGAGTTAATCGTGTGGCATAAGGCTATAACTTTTCCATGTTGCATGAGAACACATCCCAACCCTTTGCGAAGCATCACTTGTAGATGACAAATCCTCCGAGCCGGATGGTATTGTCGAGCAGTCTTTGAAATAAGTCTCTCTTGAGTTCTTGAAAACTCTTCTCACATTCTTCGTTCCAATAGAACTTTGTATATTTTCGAGTCATTTGAGTCGATGGAGTAGCGATTCGAGAAAATCCTTCAACGAATCTCAGATAATAACCAAGCTAAACCGAGAAAGCTACGCACTTGGTCATCGATTTAGGTTGTTCCCGACTTTGAATAGCTTGATCTTTCTTTGGGTCAGCGGATATTCCATGACTTGATACCACGTGCCCAAGGAATGCTACTTCTTCTTGCCGAACTCGCATTTCTTCAACTTGGCATAAAGCTTATATTCACGAAGCTTTTGGAGTGTCGACCTCAAGTGTTGCTTCATGATCTTCACGGCTTTTGGAATAAATAAGGATGTCATCAATAAAGGCGACCACAAAGTGATTTAAATATTCCTTGAATACTCGGTTCATCATTCTCTCTTCATTATCCACCAAGTGGGATATGGCAAAGTGATAACTAACTCCGTAAATTTTGCCTCGTATTGCGACACGGTCATATTGTTTTGTTCCAACTTGATAAACTCCACCTCCTTCATATGGCGAATACTTTCGGGAAAGTATTTGTCGTTGAAACGACTCTGGAACTTCTCCCAAGATATCTTGAAGACAACGGGTTGAGTACGTTTCTCGATTCCCACGATGTCTGCTCTCTCCGCTTGAACATAAAAGGCCAAAGGAACCTTTTGCTCCTCGGAGCATCCCAAGATATCAAATATCTTGGTAATCGCTTTATCCGTGCTTCCGCCGAAGTGATTTTGGCTCTCCTTAAACTCCGGTGGTCCCGGCTCCTTGAATTGTTTAGCGGTGACCGCCCGAGAGTTTTCCGTGTTTCCACCTACGTTTTGGGCGAGGAGTCGCTCTCGCTTTCTTTGTTGCATAAATTGCATAAAGCCTCGAACATTTGATCATTCATCATTTGGTCGGTGTTGTTGTTTTTGCATGAGGATTATCGCCTTCTGATGCACATTATCACGATTATTGATATGTGGTGAATCAACGATCGCTTTGTGCTCATTCTTATTCTCAACATTCTCGGATGTCATTTTTGGAATCGCCACAAAATAAAAGGTTAATTGACATGTAACAAATTATCCCTATATTACGTGACCAATAAAATAACATATAAACTTAGGTAGGTCGTATTAGCTGAAAGGTATTCCCGTCTCTCCCTCCTAGTACTATTCTCACATCTTGGCAGGGGATCATATCCTCAAGCTTTGATACCAACCGTGACGCCCCAAAATTAGATATACATCACCCATCTTGGGTAGTCGGATACGTAGTATGCAAATTTAAATACAACTTACTTAATATAAGCATGGTATGCAATCTGACATAAAGCGTGAGTTTGAATACAAATATTGTCTACTAGATATTATACAAACTCAAAAGGAGTCCTCATTATAATTATTATCACACCTTATTTCACGAATAGCGAGGACTACTAATGCTATCCTCCGGACCATTACTCAGTTCTCCCGACTCGTCCCATCTATATTCTCATTTCACGAAGAGAACGGTGAAAGAAAGGGTGAAGCTCAACTAGCTCAAGAAGAAATATTATGACTAAGATAATGCAGAATAAATTATCATTTAGCCTCTGATAGTGTTAAAGCGATAAAATATAATGAACATCAAGTTTAACTACTGGTGAACCAAAGAATCCATTAAAAGAGTCGAATAGAAAATAAAATCTACTATCTTTTATGATTTAAAAGGTTTTTCATCATCGTTATAAATTTGAGACTCGACTTTAATAAATATTCCACATCATCGAATCACCCCCACACTACTAGCCGAGGATATTCTTTAGTATCACGACCGAATTATTCATACTGCTACGGGCGAGAATAGTTGTGTATTCATTAATGGTCATGATCATGCCAACAAGCGTCCATCGATGCACTACTGACCCTTTGAGGATTTTAACCACATCATTTGTAACATTACGATTAATGATTACACCGAATAATCCACAGTTATAATCATACCAAGTCCATCTATGCACTACTGGTCACGGATGACTTTCAACATATATATAAACATGAGGATGATGACAATGATATAAGAATTCAATAAAACAAGTTCAAGAATTAATTTATCTAGGAACCAATAACATCCAAATATCAACATGATCTTTGCTTTGTAGAGTAAAAATTCAAGAAATCTTTGAGAAGAATATTTCCGTGAAAGGATCTTTGGATGAAGCTTGAATATCAAGAATATTCCACTAATTTCATGGAGTATAGAAGTCAAAGTTTTAACCATTTGGGTATAATAAAGAATGGAATAACAAAAGAAATCACCATGCATGCGATAGACCACACACAAGCGAGTTATTCCAGCAGAATAATAAATAACGGAACCGGTCCCGTAAAAGCGCTTGCAGACGGGATATTCAGAATAATAAAGAATGGAACCGGTCCGGCGTAAAACACATGCAGACGAGGATGTTCAATGAGAATAATAAAAAAGCGGAACCGAGGTCAGGTGTAAAACACATGACAGGATGTTCCAATGAGAATAATAATAAAAGGCGGAACCGGTCCGATGTAAAAACACATGCACAGGATGTTCAGCGAGAATAATAGAAGAATGTCACCAAGTATAGGGTAAACCACGATATCTGAGGTTATTCCAGCAGAATAATAAGCGATGGAATAACAACAATTCTCTTCATGAATAAGAAAGAATAACACCCCTTACAGGTACAACAAATAATATTCCTACCTTAGAAGAAGCTGAATATTGGAAAAGTGAAGTAGCGAGAATACTTTTCTTTTTTTCTCACTATAGTTTTTCTCTACAGAGTTTGATTGAATTCGTAAGAAATAATGAAGGAATGAGCTTTCATTTATAGAAAAAGCGGGGTGGCTCTTGAGTGTCTTAACGAAGGGTCGAAATGACTCTTGGTAATATTGAAGAGACAACTACTATTTCTTGAAAGGGTAATCGACCCTTGGACACAGAAGAGGCGATTAACTCTTGGTAATATTGAACAACTACTATTTGCGAAGGGGTAATTACTATTGACAAAGGTAATTACTATTGGTTAAGTAAATACTATTGACGAAGGTAAATACTATATGACGAAGGTAAATACTATTCGACGAAGGTAATTATTTATTCACAAAGGTAATTCTTATTCACAAAGGTAATTCTTATTGACGAAGAGACTCTTAGATGATGACATATGGGCCCCCATAAAATAATCAAACTTACCACAAACGTCTCATACGGACTCTTTATATACATCAAGATTGAATAAATATTACCACAAATCATTTTATTTTTAATCAACACATATTTAATCTTTCAACAATTATTAATCATTTATAACTTGTCGTCTCAATTAATAATATAAAATATTATCTGAGATGATCTTGTGACAATAATTGAATCGATAATATAAGAGATATGATCAAAGAATTATTGTAGTGATAATTGAGTATAGCTAAGTGACTTCTCACGTAAGCATCGATAATCAAATCGCAGTAGTGTCTTCTTATGCAACCACGCGTATTCTTGTACTTTTACCACCGGGTAGTTCAGCAGCTTTTAACAGTAACACCTCCACCATAATTTTTATAGAAAGATAATTTTTGTCGTTTCTAACTACGATAATACTTAGTTAATGGGGTCCACTAATGATTGGTAGTCGTCACGAATATTCCCCGAAAAAAAAGAATATTCCAGAACCAAATGAATATTTTATAACAACTTGCTTACTTTGCAAAATTTATAAATATTACCCACAACTATAACATTATATCAAATTTATTCCATAATATTCAAAAATAATATTTATAGAAAATTCATCTTTATTTATAAAAATTTGGGGTCTTATAAGAATCTTTGGGAAGTGCTCAAGGAAACCTTCGTATACGTAGTAGGCCATAAATGCCAGGTTATGATAGATATCATATGGCCACGTAATTATCCTTGGTTGACCCAATAGACCCCAAAGAAAATGAGAAGATTCTTATCATATTCTTCCCGATGGTGAGTCTTCTCTTGACATATCATTATCTCCTTGTCTCTAATTGAGAATTATACTTCAACCAAACACCAAGATTATATAGGTAGTGCTTTGTATATATACTCGCAGTGGTGGATGAGCACATCCCTGTCTTATGATGATCGAGGTTGTATGTCATTTAGACATCTTGTATGATAGTGGCAAAACACCTTCCAACGTTGGGTTCACCTCACTCTAGTCGATTCACCAAATATAACTACTAAATGATGACCGTTATTTCTATTCCTGTTACCCCGCTCGACCCGCCTACACTCTTATTACTTGAAAGGAATTGTGAAGAAAAAAAGGGTGAAAACAACTAACTTCGATAAAGAATATCATGACTAAAGATATTTAAATTATCAATAGCCTTCATCAATAATAAATCGGAGATTTAGAACATATGGTAGATGATAAAATTTCAACCATAGTTGCGGTGAACGAAGCGATCCTTTAGAAGAGTCAAATAGACCGAGAAAGTCTATTATCTTACATGTTAAAAATCCACCAACAATGTTTTATCCCTGTAACATCAATCAACAGTTCTGGTCCACAATCATATGAATAACTCATAATTATAATTGTTGTTCTAAATTCCTCTTCTCATCTTGGACGAAGATAATTTTCATCACCTATCTTTTCTGAAACATCAAAGATCATGGTTACACCAAATCACATTTTCTGTTCATAATCATACTAATAACTTCATCTTTGCACTATGGCCAAATATATTCATTTGTATCACCAGTTGATCATGTTCATCTCAACACCTGTTCATCTTTGCACTACTGGCCAAAGATATTCAACAACATATCATCTTTGCACTACGGGCCAAAGATATTCATCAACAATTCATCTTTGCACTACAGGCCAAAGATATTCCTCAATAGTTCATATTTGCACTACAGACCAAATATATTCATCAACAGTTCATATTTGCACTACAGGCCAAATATATTATTATCTCAAAGAAATATATAATCATTTCAGAATTTATATAAACAATAATTATAATCATGTTGATCATTTCACCTTTCAGACTTAAGCTAAAAAATATTCAATTATAAATTCAATGGTCACGATCATACCAGTCAACAATTCAACTTTGTACTACTGGCCAAAGAGAACCCCATAGTCATGATCATACCAAAATCTACCCATCTTTACACTCAAGTCAAAGAGAAATATCATCATTAGGGTTATAAAAATGTTATATATGATAATAAAAATAATATGATCAACATACAGTTTTAATCTCAAGAGTAATATTCATAAATCAACTATAATTTGTTTAGAAAAAGAAACCAATTTTGTCATGAATAGTAACTCGTGATCGAATAATAACCCATGAATAGTAACTTCGTAAATAGTAACTCATAAATAGTAACTCGTGAATAGTAACTCATAAATAGTAAATCCGACACAAAAAGGTAGAAATTCCACAATAAAATCCATACTAATATTTTGGTATAATGATATTGAAATAACATTTCTTAAACTTATACACAATTTATTTTAATTGTTTACACTTTACTAAATAATGCATTTAATCATTCTAAAATGCCAAACTTAAGATTTCATCACCAATAACCAAAACCCTCATAAAAAATCTGCATATAACTCATGTATGATTCTCAAGCCATAAAATCATATTTTCTAATTTTCTTACTTCACATAACATATTTAATTCATTTACTCATAACTAGTTCATTTTCATGAAAAATACCAAATCAGTTCCAAAAATATTTCTTTTCTGGGATTTAGCAGAATATAGTCCCATATTGAACATATATTTATCTCAGAATTTTCTAAATTCATTTACTATTTTTCATATGGCCAAAACCGCCGAATATTTAGATATTTATCATAAATTGTACTTTTATCTAAAAATTCCGAAATTCACAGAGTACACTGATATTATATAGATGTACTCCCAATAAAAATTTCATCAATTTTGGAGTTAACCACAAGGAGTTATAAGCGGTTACTTTTTAAAATAGTATTTTCTCGTAAAATTCATAACTCTTAATCTATACATCCAAAAATCGCCATTTTTGGACACAATCAATAAAATTCATCAAAATATCATTTCAAATTTTTCCAGAATTTTCTGAAGGACGGAAGAAGTACGAATTGAAAAACATAATAACCCTTAAAAACCCTTACCTCAAAGAGCAGTACTTCTGACTGGAATATAGGATGAAAAACCGAAGGAAACTTCTACTAAATAGCAACTCTCAAAGTATCTAAATACTCTAAAAAATATGCTTGATAATATAGAGAGAAAGAAAACTTGTTTCTGGTGTGTTTTTCAATTCTAACTTAGGCTTCTATTTATAGGAAAATGCTAGAACGCCAAATGAGACTAAAATAATATAATTGTGACGACCCCAAAATAGGTCCATTCCATCCAACCCATTTTGAGTCGCCAAATACATGGTACAGAAATAACTACAACTTCATTAATACAATTGTCGTGTAAAATACGACAACACATAAACTGTGAGTTTAAATACAAATATATACCAATCTGTGACTCATTGTCCCAAGTGGATGAGACCTCATAATGACACCTTATATAAAGGTATAGTCGAAAACTATTTTAGAAATTAGAATCTTTAGGAAGTGCTCGAGAACCTTCGTATACATGGGAGACCATGCTTCAGGTTATTATAGATATCATATGCCCACAAAATTATCCTTGGTTGACCTAATAGACCCTGAAAGAAAACGAGAAGATTACTATCATATTCTTCCCAATGATGTGTCTTCTCTCGACATATCATTATCTCCACCGTCTCTAATTAAGAATTATACTTCAACCAAACTCCAAGATTATATAGGTAGTGCTCGTATATATACTCAAAGAAGTGGATGAGCACATCCCTATCTTATGATGACTCGAGGTTGTATGTCATTAGACATCTTGTATGATAGTGACAAAACACCCTTCCAAAGTCAAGGTTAGCCTCACCTATTTAGGGAGAACCTCAATGACTATAGACCACCGATTCTATTCCTCGTTATTCACTTTCGATTATACTACACTCTTATTACACGAAAGGAATTGTGAAGCAAAAGGGTGAGCACAATTATTTCGATAAAGAATATTATGACTAAAGATAATTAAATTATCAATAGTCTTCATCGATGTAAATCGAGAGATTTAGAACATATGGTAGATGATAAAACTTTTTCACCATAGTAGTTGCGGTAGACGAAATCCATTAGAAGAGTCAAATAGACAATCTGATCTATTATTTTCTCCGTGTTAAAAGTCCACCAACAATGTTTTATCCACCGTAACATCAATCAGCAGTTCCTTTCCACAATTATATGAATATCTCATAATCATAATTGTGATTCTAAATTTCTCTTCGCATCCGTGAACGAAGATAATTTTCATCTTTGTCTTTACCTAAAACATCAAAGATCATGGTTATACCAAATCATAGTTCTGTTCATAATCATACTAATAAATTCATCTTTGCACTACGGGCCAAAGATATTCATCTGATTCATCTTCGCACCATCGGCCAAAGATATTCAACAATGTGTCTTTGCACTCTGGTGCCAAAGACATTCATATTTCAAATAAATACATAATCATTTCAGAATTTATATAAACCATAAATATAACCATGTTGATCAATTCACCTTTGCACTTAAGCTAAAGATATTCAATTATAAATTCAATGGACATGATCATACCAGTCACAATTCAACTTTTCACCACTGGCCAAAGAGAACCCTAGTCATGATCATACCAATAATCTACCCATCTTACTCAAGTGAAAGAGAATTTCAACATCAGGGTTATAAAAATGTTATATATGATAATAAAATCAATATAATCAATATATAGTTTTAATCTCCAGAGTAATATTCATATATCAACTATAATTTGGTTAGAAAAAGAAACTAATTTTGTAGTGAATAGTACCCGTGAATAGTAACTCGTGAATAGTAACTCTCATGAATAAGAACTTGGTCGTGAATAGTAACTCGTGAATAGTAAATCGTGAATAGTAATTCGTGAATAGTAACTCATGAATAGTAACCCGTGAATAGTGCCGTATTCGTGAATAGTAACCCCGACACAAAAAGTTCCAAATTTGATAAAAATTCAGATCAATACTTCGGCATAATGATATTGAAGAAATAATATCATTTTTAAAAAAATAATATCCCTTACTATCCCCTACCTCAAAAGAAAGAAAGACTTACATTGGATATCTGGATGTAATGAAGGAAACTTGCACTAATGAATATCAACTCACCAAGTATCTAAATACTCACAAAATACACTCAATAATCTAGAGAAAGAGAGAAAGCTTATGTTTTTGGTGTGATTTTTAATTTTAACTTAGCCCTCTATTTATAGAAAAATTTTAGCAGACTTGACCTGCAACCTGATGGCTTTACCTGCTACTATTCCCACCCACTACGTTTAAAATAAAATTAAGCACATTTCTTCACCAACCACAAGTGGGGCCCACTCAATTCTAGAATTTTCCACCAAAATGCTAAATTCGGATACTTTAACAATTTCTGAACCATTCACTTCTTAAAATTCATAACAAATCATACGTTCATTTTTAACGGTTCAAAATTTGTGGACATATACTCAACTTATATATGTATAACATATCCAAAAAATTACAACGATCCAACGATCGAATTAAAATTATAACTCACATGATATATCTCAAAACACCTTTGGTTTAAATTTTAATACCTTCATTCGAAAAAAATCTCGATAAAATACCTCAACATTAATTCCTTCATTTATAACCACATAAATAAATCCATCATTTATATCCACATCAAATAAATATTTCTTTATCATATAAATCAATGATTAATTATTCACAAATAATATTACAGAATCACATTTATATGACAACGGTGTTTCACAGGAGAGGGGCTTTCAATAAGAATTTCTCCTTACTGGGGCGCAATTAGGTGACCAAACCTCTCATTGACAAAACTTTCTAGACATTGCCAATAATGCTATCTAATAATATTATTCAAATAATATGAATTATTGATATGATAATGAGAAATATTGTGCAGTGATAATTATTGAAACAACAATAATATAAAATATCAACGCAGCAATTATTGAATCAATAAAATAAAATATTGAACAGTAATTACTGTAATAATTATTGAGTAGTGCCTTCTTATGTAAGGATCAATAATTCAAAAATATCGTAAAAAGCAGGCCATCTTCTTTGTGCAAACACGCTTTATTATCGTATTTTAACCACGGGTATTCAACAATGTTACTTGTTAACTTAACGATTACGCCTAGATTATTTATAAAAACTTAATTTTGTCATTTTCTTCATCAAGCGGTTATTACATTATGGGGCCCACAAATGGTCTGCTTGCCGTCGCATACGAATATTCCTGAACGGAAAGAATATTCCACGACCAAACGAATATTCCCAAACAACAATGAATATTTTATAACCACTTGTGTATTTTGAAAAAATTCATATATCACCCTTGACTTTAACCTTTTATCAATTTAACCATTTACTGAATAGTAATTATAAGAAAATTTGAATACTTTTATTTTATAATATTCGGGGTCTTACAATAATAATATTATTTCTTTTCTTCCTTCTACGCCACTTCGCCCAACCAAGCCACCGCGGTGACCATTAAGGAAGAAAATTGAAATTTCACATGCTTATAACATAAGTGGGTCCCACCCATAATTTAATAAAAATTTTATTTTATTTTTTCGAAACTTCAACAATTCATAGAAAATAGCGCGGTTATCAGTAAAATACGAATTTTATGTCCATTCTGACTGGAATCGAATTCTCTACAACTTTGCAGAAGAAAGTTTTTTCAAATTCCAGACCAAAAATATCCGAAATCCACAAACGGATGATTTTTAATACCTCTACACCGATAAAATACTGATAAAACACCTCAGCATTAATTCCTTCATTTTTATCCACATAAAAATAAATATATCCATCATTTATATCCACATAAAATAAATATTTCCTTACATATAAATTAATAATTAATTATTCACAAATAATATTATGAATCACAATTATGACAACAAAGTAGTCCTCAGGAAAGGAGGCTTTCCAATAAGAATTTTTCCTTCTTGGCGCAATTGATTAGGTGACCAAACCTCTCCTTGATGTAACTTTCTAGACATTGCCAATAATCTATCTAATAATATTATTCAAATAATATGAATTATTGATCGATAATGGGAATTATCGTGCATTGATAAGTATTGAAACAACAATAATATAAAATATCAACGCAACAATTATTGAATCAATAAAATAAAATATTGAATAAAGAATTATCAGAATAATAATTGAGTAGGCCTTTCTTACGTAAGAATCGATAATTCAAAAAATACGTGATCCACGCCAGCGTATTCGTATTTTAACCAACGGATTATTCCAACAAGATTAATCTGGTGAATAACTACAAGTTATTTATAAAAACTCAAATTTGTCGTTTTCTTCATCCGACAATTATTAGTTATGGGGCCCACAAAAATGGGCTTAGCAATCCGATACGAATATTATTAAACGAAAAGAATATTCCACGACCAAACGAATATTCCCAAACAATTGAATATTTTATAACCACTTGCGTATTTGAAAAAAAAAATTCATATCTCACCCTTAACTTTAAACTTTTTATCAATTTAATCATTTCTTGAATTGTAATTATAAGAAAATTGAATACTTTTATTTCATAAAATTCGAGTGTCTTACAGAGTGGTTTCTCAGCGCCAAGTAGAAACATGTGAGCTTGCTGGCGTGGGCATGCATTCGTGATCAAGATTTTTTGGGTTGGTTTTGGAAAGGTCATTATGGGTAACTGATACATAATGTAAAGTAAGTAGGTTTGGAATAAGATTAGTAGCTATAAATACTATATATTGTAAAGCCCTATATAACCAAGGAATCATAAATAAACAACAAATCGCATGTAGAGTACCCAAATTAAGGAACCAAATCTATATGTGTTATTCTTAATTATATATCGTTTGTGTGCGTGTGTGAACAACTTTCAATTTCGTTGTTCAGTATCATTATCAAAATGGGTCAAGGTTTTAGTTGTGTTAGTGTCATCGGTCGGCCCGTAGCCATAGACCTATAGTAGTTATGTGGTTGTACAAGACGTTTTCTCTGTGGCATATATCTTAGCAGTGTTGAGTTCATGGAATTTTGTTATTTTGCAGTCCTTGCTTCACCCTTTTATCCCCCCAAACCCTGAAGATATGAAGCATCTTTCCTGTGCCCGTGCCTCGTCTTATGACATGGTTTACAACGGAGTTGAGGTATATATGTGCATGTGTTTGTTTTCTCTGTTGTGGCTGATTTCTGATGATCTTTTGCTGCAATACGCATGGTAAAGAAAAGTAATGTGCCTTCACTTCTTTCTTTTGATGCTATTAGATTGGTGGAGGAAGTTTGAGAATTTATAAACGTAAAGTCCAAGAATAGGTCTTGGAGATTATTGGCATTTCCCCTGAACAGCTAAGCAGATGTTTAACTTATTTCGTAGTTTGGTTGGGTCTACTTGCTCATAGATACAATGTCGAGTTTTTCGTAATTACTTTTCCCCGTGTTGACAGTTTGGTTTACCTTATGTCTATTTAATAGTCTGCTGAGTATTTACTTAAATATTTTGTTATCTAGCGTTCAGTCAATTCACATTAGTGAAATATTTATGGTAACCAGTTATTTTAAACATTTAGTTTATATAGTTTTATATAGTTGGATCTGTGAACCAGTTCTTTTGAAACATGTATTAGTACTGTGGTGAATGGAACGTAGACAGGTGTGCCATATATGCTGCAAAGAAATTATCGCATTGAATGATAAATGACCTAATATGCTACTTTAAATGTTGATGAACAAGGACTTGTATATTCTTTCATGGCTTTTAGATTGCTTTATCTTTCCCTTGGTAGGAAAGAAATACAAAATGATACAAAAGATGGTTCTTTGTTGAACCACCAAGAAGTAAGATGTATCAAGTATCAACAAATTAAATTATATTCAGTCCTTTGGTACTGCATGTAGTTTTGTACTGAACTCCAGGAAACCTTGTCCTAACTAATTGTGGTTGGTTTAATTTGGAGCAACATCTATATTCAAAAGTGTGGAAATAAAATGTTAACTATGAAGAATATCCGAGTACTGTAGATTCTTTTGATGGTATTGATACCATCTTGTTTTATTTGCAGGCTGAAGCAAAGTTTGGCAATCTTTTGGAGGCTTTGGACATGGGTGCTCCTCCACATGGTTAATATGGCCTTCTGCATATGCATCTAGTTCATGTGACATTTGTTTTATGGTGCATACGACAATCCAATGCTATAATCACTGCTTGAGTTGCATCCTTTTATCGTACGTGATTAATTGGTCACCGGGGGCAATTAGCTTTCTTACGATCGAGTTATGGCATAGATCTATCGATCTGTATCTACAATCGAAACACCCCAAAGTATCAATATTGTCTGGTGACTGATGATCATGAGTTGTTTTCTGTTGGACCAGTCTCTATCCTTTAGAATTGATGCCTTTCTTGTTTAACACTTGATTAGTCTGGTGTAGATTAGTAGATTTAGTCATGTCTCATGCCTTGAGAGATGGAAACACCAGTGGCGATAAAAACTGATTAGTTTAAATATACGTATTTATTATGTATTTAGCTTTAATCGGTGCAGGGGGCATTGCTTTTGGGTTGGATAGATTAGTGATGCTTTTAGCCGGTGCAAATTCAATCAGGGATGTTATAGTTTTCCCAAAGACGGCAACTGCCAGTGTGCTCTCACTCGGTCACCTTCAGAGGTTGGTCCTTCATTAGATATTTATGCATTAGATATTATTGGACGAACCTGTAAAATTATTTGGAGAATTCTTGACTACAACCAATATTGGCTGTGGCATATCAATCAACATGCTAAGCAAAGTTGTTGTGACGACTCAATTTTTGTCTTATAAATTTCAATGTTTTCAAGAATTATACTCATTACCATATGTTGCTTATAAACATAAAAATGAATTTGAATTGATTTTAAATTTTAAAATTTGACAAATAGATTTTAAAAATCAAAATATATATTTAATTTTGAAATAAATGTTTTCTTTAGAGTCGTGCAAGTCATGCACGTGGTACTCATTATATTTATTAAAATTCCCGATATAAGAAAACATAAAAATAAATTCTAATTATCTCCACAATAAGTAATAATATAGGAAATCCCAAAATGAATATTAGCAATTGAAGATAGATTCTAATTATATATTTCCACCATTAGTAATAATATAGGCCAAGGATACCGTTAGAATCGTAGTTTCGTAGAGTCAAAAATTATTGTAGAAAACATAACACATATGATCTCTGTGCTTAAGGTCTTTATCGCCCACACCAGGATCGATTTGTTAAGGGTTGTAGACGATATACCTTCAAGATATATGTCAAGCCTTGGTGAATTATTAGTGATAGCAATTCACAAAAAAATCCAATAGAATACTGCTTTGTAGTAGTTATTTGTTTGTAAGAAAAATAGGAGAAGATAAAAAAAGAGAAAAAATCATGTGCAAAATCTTATATGTAAACTTATATATTACATATGCATATATCTAATCTTATGTATATATATCAACATATATGTAAGTTACATAATATACTATTTAATTCTATATTTAACCATACTTATTAAAATTAAATATGTAAGTTACATACTAGAGCTAGTATTAATATAGTGGTTAATTAGAATTTAAATATCACTCAATATTTTCTTTTTGTTCCAAAATAAAATTGACTTCTATTAAATTGAACAAAGGAAAAATAGTTTTTATCAAACAATTTTGTACCTTATTAAATGACACAAATCAAATGATTTCTACACAAATCAAATAAAATTCTCTTATTCTCCACGTAGAGGACATTAAGTTACACATTTTATACTTACTTAAATTATGTATCAAATTCAAATATGACATATAATAAGTCACAAAAGTATAAATTAAAATAAGGTGCAATATATAACATATACTATATCATGAATTATAAGTCAATAAGTACGTAATTAAGATGATGTTTGAAAGCCTTAACATTTATTTGAAGAGTGTTTAAAAACTTTTCACGGCTAGTTTATTACATTCATTATTTCATAGTTATAATTTGGGTGATTGAAAATTAATTTGTTTAGACTAGCTAATTGTATGCGAGATGATTACTGAGGACATGTTATTCAAGTTTTCGTACTGAGGAATTGGTCAAATCTACAATTTTAATGATATTTTTATGTTTGTCTTTCAAGAGTAATTATATTATTAACTAGCTTCTAGCTACGATTGACTCATCTTCTTGATTTAATCAGTTAAATATTTTAAAGGCATTGTATTTGTTTTATTTAATCACTTATAATCTTTTCATGAGATTCACAAATTCAATATTGTAGGAATATTTTAAAAAGTAAAATAATTCATAAACTTATTTTTGGTGAATTAATTTCACAATAGTTTGTATTTTATCTAAAAATAAAATAAAATAAATCCAAAGTTAGTAATTAACTAAATTAGATGCATGATTCATCTAAATTAGATGCATAAAATAAATCCTCTTAAATTTCTTTTTAGTCGTCTATCAATTTTAATTAATTTCTTTTGCTCTTCTTGATCCCTAGCTATATATATATATACACTCTCCTTGTGGTAATTGTATCATGCATAGATTAATTAATGGCTAGAAAAATAAAGAGTAAGGGTTCTATGGCCTATGGGTCGCAAGAATTAAGGTGGCCATACAAAAAAATCAAAAATCAAAATATTATAGTATATATATATATATATATATATATATATATATATATATATATATATATACGGTTTCTTTCAAAAACGGACCATTTATACGGACCATGGACGAACCAAAGCAATTTCGGTCTGACACAAAAAAACAACACGCGGGTCAAAAATACGTGGGTCAAAAACTCATTTGAAATCAGTTTTGAGAATACGCTCTCTCTCACTCTTTCCTCTATCTCTCAAAGTAACCCTGTCCCTCTCTCTCTCTCTCCCTCTCTCTCAAAGCGAGCCTGAAGTAGAGTAAAGATTCCTACTGAAGCGGACCTGTTGCAAATCCGAAGGACAAGATTCCTACAAAGAGAATCGGAAGGTAAAGATTTTTATTTAATTTTGTAATTTCTGTTTGATTTGAAAGAAATCTAGGGTTTCTGAGATCTTTTGGGAAAAATTATTTATCGGTTTCAGTTAGAAGATTCTCCTCCAAAGTGTACTTGTAAATGGTCTTTTGGTCATATATACTTGTTTATGGCTTGATTTTTGCTAAAAGTCATTAGATACTTCTTTTGGCACTTGCTTATGGTCTAATTTGAGTACTCCGATTAACACTTACTTGCCGAGGCTGAGGAGGGGAAATCGTACAAATTTTACCAATTCAAATCATGACTTATTAACAGAAATAAGATCCAAATATGTCAACAAACCGAAACATTTCACTTGTGAATTGACATTATGTCACACAATGTAACTAAACTATGTTTTCCATAAATGGTCCATTTAATTTGAAAAATACGATATGTATACCTTCGACAACAAGAAAAGTGCGTAAAATTGTCAAAAGTAGCACAAGAAAAGGAGAGAAGCATATTACTATGGAGTGCTACCAAGGATTAAGATATTTACCTTCTTTTTCAATGCTCGAATTCTTTTATCAATATCAGGAGCAGGATGTTGTGAATTCAGGCACTCTGTTGAGTTTGAGGGAGCGTTAACTGTGGTAGAATTTGCAGAAATAGTAAACTCATTCAACTGGGTGGTAACCAGTTCAACAGGCACCATATGATTTACATCTTCAACAGCCTAAATATCCCTTTCAACTTTGGGTTTTTGGCAGCAAAAACTAGTTCTGTCGAAATTTTTCAACTTTGGGTTTTTGGCAGCAAAAACTAGTTCTGTCGAAATTTTTCCTCCTCAGCCTCGGCAAGTAAATGTTAATCGGAGTACTCAAATTAGACCATAAGCAAGTGCCAAAGGGAGAATCTTCCAGCAAAAATCGATAAACAATTTTCCCCAAAAGATCCCAGAAACCCCAGATTTCTTTCAAATCAAACAAAAATTACAAAATTAAGTAAGAATCTTTACCTTCCGATTCTCTTTGTAGGAATCTTGTCCTTCGGATTTGCAACATGATCGCTTCAGTAGGAATCAGGCTCGCTTTGAGAGAGAGAGAGGGACAGGGTAGCTTTGAGAAAGAGAGCGTATTCTCAAAACTGATTTCAAATTGGTTTTTTGACCCGCGTGCTTTTTTTGTTTCAAACCGAAATTGCTTCAGTTCGTCCCTGGTTCGTATAAATGGTCCGTTTTTGAAAGAAAAATATATATATATATATATATATATATATATATATATATATATATATATATATATATATATATATATATATATATATGTCCCCTTATCTTATTCACCCGTTCTCACTCCTTTAAGCGACGGTTTTGGTCATACAACCGTCGTCTATACTTTTAACGACGCTATATGTTGTTCTTCGCTAAAAGTATAGGCGACCGTTGTATGACTGAAACCGTCGCCTAAAGTGGTGAGCACGGGTGAGTAAGATAAGGGGTATGCACTTTGTAAGATCCCAAATTTTATGAAATAAAAGTATTCAATATTTCTTATAATTACTATTCACTAAATGGTTAAATTGATAAAAGTTAAAGTTAAGGGTGATATATGAATTTTTTTTTCAAAATATGAAGTGGTTATTGTGACGCCCCCAAAATTTGGTATACATCACCCATCTTGGGTCGCCAGATACATGGTACAGAATTCAAATACAACTTACTAATACAACTGTCATGTACAATACGACAAAACATAAACTGTGAGTTTGAATACAATTATTGTAAGACCCCGAATTTTTTTTAATAAAATGGAATTTCCTCTATTTATTATTTTGAAATAGTAAGGGTTGATTTGATTAATGTGGATAGTTATGGGTAAAATACGCAAATATTTTGAATAAGCAAGTGGTTATAAAATATTCATTATTATCGGGGAATATTCGTTTGGTCGTGGAATATTAAATCTTGTCGGGGAATATAAATGCATTTACGCAGCAGTGATCTTTTATTGGCCCCATAACGAAAAAGCGATTGGATGAAGAAAACGACAAATATAAGTTGTTTATAAATAATGGGCGTAGTTATTCAGCTAATTATCTTTGTTGGAATACTCGGTGGTTAAAATACACTATATGGCGTTGTTGAACAAGAAGACACGCAGTATTGCACCAATTATTGATTCTTACGTAAGAAGGCACTACTCAATAATTATTCTGATAATTATTATTCAAAGATTTTATTTTATTGATTCAATAATTCTTTGATTGATATTTTATATTCTTTGTTGTTTCAATAAATTGTCATTACACAAGATTTTCCATTATCAGAGCAATAATTCATATTATCTGAATAATATTATTAGAAAACATTATTGGCAATGTCTCAGAAAGTTACATCCAAGGAGAGGTTTGGTCACCTAAATGCGCTTAATAAGGAGAGATCCTTATTGGAAAGCCCCTTCTCTGAGAACGACTTGGTTGTCGATCTTGTGATTCGTAATATTATTTGTGAATAATTAATTATTGATTTATATGATGAGAAAAATATTGATTTTATGTGGATATAGATGGAGAAAATTTTTAATGTGACAATTGTTGAAAATTAATATTTTATCTTTTTCTGATAAAATAATTTATTTAAATATATTATTTTAATAATATATTAACGGTGATATTTTTATAATGAATGTGGGATATATGAGTATATGAGGAGGAAAAGTATTTTTGTGGAATTAAATGTTTAACACATATTTTGTGTGTTGGTGGACACAATTATTGACCGAAATTTGATTATAGCCTGTAAAATCGTCCGTTTGTGGATTTCGGTTAATTTTTGTTTGGAATTTGGAAAAACTTCCTTCTGCAAAGTTGTAGATAATGGAATTTCCTATGGAAAGTCGCGAGTTTTAAATTTTTCTGATAAAAGAGCTATTTATTATGAATTATTGAAGTTCCGAAGCTCCGAAATAATTGATTTTTGGAAGTTTTAATTATTTTTTTCAAGAAAAACGTTTTTTAGATGTATGAGCCTCATTTTACATGTGTTAGGTTGCTGATTTCAGATGATTCTAAGTGGGCGTAGACAAATTAATATATATATTATTATTATATTAAATTTTCTACTTTGGTGTTCTAAGCAATTTCCTATAAATAGGGTGCTTAGGTTAGAATTGAAAATCACACCAGAAACTGAATTTTTCTCTCTCTATATTATAGAGCGTATTCTTGTGAGTATTTTGAGTATACTTTGAGTATTGCTATATCTGGTGCAAGTTCAAGTCATAGCTTTATATCAGGTGTTTTCAAGAAAGATTGTCTTTCGAGGTAAGGGATGTTATTTTCTTCTCAAATGATATTATTTCTTCAATATCATTATCTTTGAAATATTGGTTGGAATTTTTATCAAATTTAGAACTTTTTCATATGGAATTACTATTCATGAGTTACTATTCATTCAGTTACTATTATTCACGAGTTCTTATTCACGAGTTCTTATTCACGAGTACTATTCACGAAGCATGATGATGTTTTTGTGAAATTTCTATCTTTTGGTGTCGGAGTTCTTATTCACGTATACGACACTTTATTCACGATACTCTGACTACTATTCACGAATACGAGACTATTCAATCGAAAAATGAAATTTCTTCTTTTTGTCAAAATATCTATTCGGATACTAGTTTTGATTGTATCTATGTTTTGATCATTCTTGAATTTTACTTGATATGATTATTTATGAAGTATTTTTGAATTCGGATTGTTTAAAGTACTTAATCCATAAATCTTGTTTTTTGTTTCCTTCGGATTCGTTTTCTTTAAAATTATTTTCATCATCCTCGATCTAAATGATGATATTATTGAATATCTTTGGCTGTAGTGCAAAGATGAATGATTTCTTGATGAATATCTTTGGCCCGTAGTGCAAAAATGAGCAGTGTTGAGATGAATACGACCGATCGATTAATATCTTTGGCCCAGAGTGTAAAAGATGAACAGTGTTTAGATGAACATGACCGATTGATGAATATCTTTGGCTGTAGTGCAAAGATGAATATTTGATTCGAGATATATATTGATTGATGTTCTGAGGATAAAATATCGATGATGAACTTTTAAATTCATATATAGAAGATAGTAGTTTGCATTCTCTACTTAACTCTTCTAATGAATTATTATTTCGCTGCGAATATTGATTTAAAACTTGTTGTCATCAGATTCTATTAGATTTTTTCTGTTGAAGACTAAGGATAATTTGTTGTATATTATCTTAGTCATAATATTCTTTATTGGGCTAGTTGAGCTCACCCTTTTCCTTGTTGTTCCATTTTTCTTCTCGGGAGGCGAGAATGTAGCGAAGTCTTAGTCGGGGTATGGAATGAAGGTTCTAGAGAGAGTTGTTTAGTAGTCCTCACCATTTTTGTAAAATAATGTATAAATAATTGTGATGAGGATTTATTTGGGTATGTATATTGTCTAGATGACAATATTTATATTTAAACTCACAGTATATATGTTGTCGTATTTTGCACGACAAATGTATTAATAAAGTTGTAGTTATTTCTGTACCATGTATTTGACGACTCAGAATGGGTTGGATGGAATGGACCTATTTTGGGGGCGTCACAATTATTGTCTACTAGAGATTATACAAATTCAAAAGGAGTCCTCATTACAATTATTCTCCGACACGAAAAATACCCCAAATACCCGAGTGAATAATATTCGGGTGAATAGTAATTTAGGTGAATAGTAACCCGTGAATAGCAC
This sequence comes from Panax quinquefolius, assembly GCA_020205615.1. NCBI lineage: Eukaryota > Viridiplantae > Streptophyta > Magnoliopsida > Apiales > Araliaceae > Panax > Panax quinquefolius. The sequence goes on from CM035157.1 coordinate 7,217,129, forward strand.
TCCGACACAAAAAGTGCCCCAAATACTCGAGTGAACAATACTAGAGTGAATAGTAACCGAGTATTTTATGACAACTTGTCAACTTTAAAAAATTTTCACATATCACCCTTAACTTTAAACTTTTATCAATTTAACTATTTACCAAAATAGAAAAATTGAATACTTTTATTTCATAAAATTCGGGGTCTCATAATCTCCCCTCCTTATGAAATTTCGCCCTCGAAATTTACGTACGTACCTGATATTCGAAGAGATGAGAATACCTTACTTTCTTTCAGATTGTACCTTCCCAGTTATTTCTTCTCTATCATGATTTTCCATTTCTCATCTCCTGTATTTCAAATATCATTCTAGAATATAGTTTCAAAATAAGGGTTAATTGACATACCACATAATTGAAAGTAGTATGCACACAAGCCAATCATGTTTGATGATAAAACATATACTTTGAAACAATCTTATTCATTTATTAATAAAAAGTATTAATTTATTAAAGGCTTTTAATTATCTACGTGATCTTCATTTTTATAACACGTGATAAACCCATAGTTTTAAGCAATGCTTTTAGAATAATGATGATGATCATTCTAATGAGATCTAAATTCTTAGAAAGCTTAAAACTAAAATAGTTCCCAATCGTTGGATTACTAAATTGGGGATTAGTGAATCCGGATAGATTGTAACGAGCTTCGGCGTCGAGATGAAACTATGGATGCTTCTACTATATTCCCGCACATCAAGTAGTTGATGGTGAGGAAGTAGGGGACCGATAGATATCGAGATATCTAAGGAGCTCTTCCGATCTAGAATGACCGGTGACACTACAAAGATGGATAAAAGTCCTTAACATTATCAATTTGATTGATCAATTAGACAACGAGTTTTGTCATGGATGGAGAGTTGAGCCAATATTTGATCTTGCACTCACTCCGGGACTCCTCTCACAATTGTTGTGAATTTTTATATGAACAAGCTAGATATCGCCTCATTGATTTGCTTAACATATTGAAAAATATTGAGAGTCACTTTCCAACCAAGAAAGATCAAGTCTTCTTGGTAGGGGCCAAAGGATCTTCCGAAAGAAGAACGATTCAAAAAAAGGTAAATAGAAAGGCATAAACAAAGGATAATAAGAACAAAACCGATATGGAAAGCAAAGGAGTTTGCTTCCACTCGCAATAAACCGGGACACTTTGGAAAGAAAGCTGAGAAGCATCTTGCAAAGGTTAACCAAAGAAGCTTAGTGAAGTTTTGGTTACAAATACAAATTTATTCATGATTTAAAATAATTTTTCTTAAAGTCAAGGTTCTACTTGGGTATTGGATCCGAGCTTTGGTTATCATAAATATAGATTTATGAAGGGACCAAGCAGAAGTAGAAAGCTAAACAAATATAAGTAATCCTATGTGTGGAAAATATAGCAAAGGTTGCCATATTAGCCATAGAAACTTATAGTTTAGCAATGCCTACTGAGCAAATCTATTAAGTCGATAAGTTGTTATTGTATTCCGGTTCTTGTTAAAATATTATTTCCATTTTATTGTTGGACAATAAAATCTTTGGTATTATAATTAAGAAACAATTGTTCTATTTATAATAATAATGTTTTGTATAGAGGCTGGAATATTACTTAATAAATTTTGTATACTTGACTTACATGAAAATAATTTTGCATATTGAACAAATTAGTATAAGAAAAGGAGATGATCATTCAAAGAGTTGAATGTGTGTATTTGATGAAATACAAGTGTGAATTATTTGAAAAGTTAGGAGAATTCATAAGTGAAACAAATTGACAAAGTATTAAGATTCTTTGATTAGATCGAGGAATAAATACTTGAGCAATAAGTTTCTAGATCATCTCAAATGGTTTTCTCATAATGGAAACATTCGACACGTGATAATTGATTGATGTATCCGAATGGAAAATTAAATACCTTGTTGGACATGGTGCGGTCCATAATGATTTTACCGACATTCGGTATCCTTACAGGATCATGTCCTAGAAATGGTGCATATCTACGAAAAGGTAACCTCAAAATCCAGCCCCAAGACTCCATAAAAGTTATGGACGGGGAGGATTCTAATCTTAAGTATGTTAAGATAAGGGGTTGTCCAACTTATGTGAAAAGGTTTCAAAGGATAAGCTTGGGACAAGATTTGACAAATCTGATTTGTGGGACATCCTAAAGTAAGTTTAGGGTATATGTTCTATAATCCTACTTAGCAAAAAGGTGTTTGTTGCGAAACACGCGCTTCTAAGATAAATGTGTTTATTATTGAAGGGGCTAGTGGGAGGATAATAGATCTTGAAGAGTTCAAGAACCACAAAATACTATAAGTCAAATAAGAGGAACCTATAGATGAGACTATTGTACCACTGGCCAAGATAAATAAATGCGGAATAAGACTTAGAAGATACCTAGGAGGTATGGATTCATCATAGATGATGATGATGAGGTACACATCATAGAAGATGATGATCCGATTACATCTGATGAGGTAAGAGTTCTAGTGTGTACAAAAGGGGACGATTGGGGCGCCGTGACATTCCTAATATTATATGTTGATATACTACGGATTAGGAATGACATACTAATGCTACAATCAATAATGATAAAGTTGTCTAAACATTCTTCCATGAATGGTTTTGGGAAGAGTATCTTAATTGGGGATAAAATCTATATAGATAGATTTAAGAGGATGCTCGACTTAACCCGAGCGTATATTCATTTGATGCTAAAGTCGTTTAGCATGGCAAGCTCAAGAGATGTTTCATGTTGATGAGCCATGGAGTGTATCTCTTAATAGTCCCCACAAACTATTAAAAGAAGAGAGATCGCATGAGTGACAATCATGTATGCAATGAAATATACGAGACCTAATGTTGATCAGTCATATTATGGAGAAGTTCACTATAAGTCAGTGAAAAACATCTTAAAGTGCTTAACCGGCACTAAGGATGTGATCATATTCATGGTGGGTCTAAATTAAAACTAAAGGGCTTAATAGACTCAAGTTTTTCGAGACAGACCAAGATGACGTAAAAATCCACTTTAAGGTAAAAGCGTTATCTTGAGCGGTAGTGCGTTGAATTGAAAGGTTCCAAAGCAATGAAAGAGTTCTTTGGTTTAGTGATAAAGACAAAGTATATAGCTATAAATGAAGGCTGCAAGTTGATTGTTTGGATTAAAAGTTCATTCTGAGAACTAGGAATAGTTCTAAGTCTCATCTTGGATCTAAACATGTGTTGTGGCACTTTCATTTGATTATTAGAATCATTGAAGATGGGAAATCACTATAGAGATAGTGGACTCTCATGAACAACATTACATATCCATTAACTAAAGCTTATCCAAATGGCCAGGATAATCGTCACTTAGAAGAAGAGTATGAGATACCATGGCGATTGGCTTTTTAGTGCAAGTGGGAGATTGAAAGTAGTATGCACACAAGCCGATCATGTTTGATGATAAAGCATATACTTTGAAACAATCTTATTCATTTATTAATAAAAGTATTAATTTATTAAAGGCTTTTAATTATCTACATGATCTTTGTTTTATAATATGTGATAAACCCATAGTTTTAAGCAATGCTTTTAGAATAATGATGATGATCATTCTAATGAGATCTAAATTCTTAGAAAGCTTAAAACTAAAATAGTTCCCAATCGTTGGATTATTAAATTGGGGATTAGTGAATCCAGGATAGATTGGTACATACGTTGCTTTCTCGTTGGATGAGGATGATTGATCTCATGATCATTTTGTGTGGAGACACTAAAGCAAGTATGTAGGTGCTTATTAGAGAATAAGTTCTTTGAGCATTGGCTCATTAAGGAATACCTAATGGAGTTTTACTTGTCTGTCAATAGGAATTCTGTAGTGATAGTAATCTGAAGTGATCCTTGGACTTGAGATCATCATAGTATCTTGTGTATGATGAGTTATACTTTGACTTATTCCTTAAGACCCTTAGGGTATATCAAAGGGTATGCTTGGGTATAATAAGTTGTACATGGAGATAATGTATGATCGATAAAGAATCTACCACTTACTATTAAAAGAAGAGAAATGTCTATGTGATTCGATAAATGACAACCCAGTGAGTCCTTGGCGAAAAGGAGAATGAAATTAGAAAGGAGTTTCTAATTTGCATTATTTGAGTTGTGCATTTAAGAGTCGAAATACATATAATTAAATAAAATAAGACTTTTGACGGTAATTCCATGTCTTATATTTAATTGGGACATTGTATGGTGGAAGGATTGAATTATGCAGTAACTATTTACTCAAAGGTTCTTTTTATGATTAATGTTGAAATCTATATTATACGGAAAGTCGTTGATCGCATTGAGGGAGCTTATCCTATTGTAGAATAAATATTATTTATTTAAATAAATTAATTGTTTAATTTATTTATTTAAATAAGATTAGAATCGTTCTAATTGATTTATTCACAATAGGTTTAAGGAGAACCTAAAAGGTCACACCATAAAAGGAAGAATAATTATTTAAGAAGTTAATGACATAATCGTAATAATATGTTAAGTATACTTAATTTAATCATGGTGATAGAATAAATTAAATAGCTTAATATTTATTATTTAATATTTTAGAAATATTAAATATAAATTAATAAGAGGAGTCTTATTAATATTATTACAATTATTATTATTTTAATTTCTAAAAGAGTTTAGGAATTAATTTAATATAAGTACTCTCATTTATTCTAATAGGATTAGGAGGAAAATTAATTAAAGGAGTTTAATTAATTATCCCTAATAAGATTAGAGAGCCCAATTTAATTAAAAGAGTTTAATTAAATAATACCTTATTTTATTAAATAAGGTTTACGATATCTTTATAAGAGAGTCTTATATCGGATATCAAAATATACGTAATTCCAAAGGTTGGAAATGCGCTCTTTTTCTATAGAGATAGAAAAACTAGGGTTTAGCCATAACACCCATCTTCTTAAATCCTTCTTCTTCTTGGTGGATCCTCTCAGAGGCCGAACACTTGGGTGGCTAACGTTGATCAAAGGAAGGAACCAAACCCGGTGGATTGAGTTGAGCGAAAAGGATTGGAGGTGAACTTGTACACGAGAAGCTTCGGATCTTCAAGGGTATGTTTCTTATTCATCTTTTTCGTTTAATTAATAATTGTGCATAAAAGGTGATCGGGTATATGGTTTGTAAAATTTTTAAACTCTGATTTTTACACGTTTCCGCTTATTTTATGCAATTTGATTGCGTTCTTGAATATTACAAACCTAACAATAATACCCTTATATTCTGACCAACCAATTAAATAATAAATAAACTTAGGTAGGTTATCTTAATGAAGGAATTTCCGTCTCTCTCCTCCTATTTCTTGTCTCACATCTCGGCCCGGGGATCGTGTCCTAAGCTCGACGATACCAATTGTGCGCCCCAAAATTAGGTATACATCACCCATTTGGGGCGCCAGATCGTGGATGTAATTCAAATACAAATTACTAATACAACTGTCGTGAACAATACGACAAAACATAAACTGTGAGTTTGAATACAATTATTGTCTACTAGAGATTATACAAACTCAAAGGAGTCCTCATTACAATTATTATCACACTATTTCACAAAATAGTGAGGACTACTAATCTTATCCTCGGACCATCAAGCCGTTTCCCAGAGCTCGTCCCGGCTATATTCTCATTTCGAAGAAACGGTGAAAGAAAGGGTGAGCTCAACTAGCCCAAGAAGAAATATTATGACTAAGATAATGCAGAATAAATTATCATTAGTCCCCAACAATGTTAAATTGATAAAATATAATAGACATCAAGTTTAACTACAGCGGAACAAGCAATCCATTAAAAGAGTCAAGTAGAAAATAAAATCTACTATCTTTTATGATTTAAAAGGTTTTTCATCATCATTATCATTTGAGACTCAAACTTAGTAAATAATCCACATCATGAAATCATCCCTGCACTACAGGCCAATGATATTCTTTAGTATCACGACCACGAATTATCCATGCTCTACGGGCCAAAGATAATCGTGTTTTCATCAACGGTCCTGATCATGCCATAAAACAATTCATCTTTGCACCCTTGGCCGAAGAGAATCTATAGCCATAATCATACCAAAAGCGTCCATCAATGCACTACTGGCCGATGAGGACTTTTTCACATCATTTGTAACATTACGGTCATGATTATACCAAATATCCCTGGTAATAATCATACTAAGTCCATCTACGACTCTTGTCGGGATGAAGAAAAGCAATAAAAGGAGTTTTTATAAATAACGACGTAGTTATTACCAATAACACTTGTTGGAATACCCGATGGTTAAAATACTGATGTCTGGCGTTGTTGCTGATAGCTACGGTATTGCACCAATTATTGATTCTTACGTGAAGGCACTACTCAATAATTGTTACATTAATTCTTATTCGATATTTTATTGATTCAATAGTTCTTTGCGTTGATATTTTATATTCTTGTTGTTTTAATAATTGTCACTTTACTACGGTATTTTCCATTATCGAAGCAATAATTCATATTATCTGAATAATATTATTAGATAACATTATTGGCGATGTCTAGAAAGTTACATCTCAAGGAGAGGTTTGGTCACCTAATTGCTGGTAGAGAAGGAGAAATTCTTATTGGAAAGCACCCTCTTTCTTAGGAAGCTGCTGATTGTCATTATTGTGATTACGTAATATTATTTGTGAATAATTAATTATTGATTTATATGATAAGGAAAATATTCATTTTATGTGGATATAGATAGAGAAATTTTTTTAAAGTGACAATTGTTGAAAATTGATATTTTATCTTTTCTGATAAAATAATTTATTATTATATTTTAATAATATAATAATGGTGATATTTTTACAATGAATGTGGTATATATGAGTATATGAGGAGGAAGAATATTTTTGTTGCATTAAATGATTAACACATGTTGTGACGCCCCCAAAATAGGTATACATCACCCATTTTGAGTTGTCAATACATGTATGCGAAACAACTTACAACTTTATTATTACAACATATAAGCGTGAGTTTAAATACGAGATATTGCCATCTAGACAATATCCACACGCATAAATAAATCCCAATCATAATTATTGATACATTATTTTACAAAAATGGTGAGGACTACTAAACAACTCTCTCTATAACCTTCATTCCATTACCCACTAAGTACTTTCTACATTCTCGCCTCACGAAAAGAAAAATGGAACAACAAGGAAAAGGGTGAGCTCAACTAGCCCGGTAAAGAATATTATGACTAAGATAACATACAACAAATTATCGTTAGTCTTCAACAGGAAAAATCTAATAGAATACAATAGACAACAAGTTTTAAATCAATATTCGCGCAATGAAATAATAATTCATTAGAAGAGTTAAGTAGAGAATGCAAACTACTATCTTCTATGTATGAATTTAAAAGTTCATCGTCTATCTTTTTATCCTGTAATATCAATCAATATATATACGGAATCAAATATTCATCTTTGCACTACTGAGGCCAAAGATATTCATCGATTAGTCGTGTTCATCTAAACACTGTTCATCTTTGCACTACGGGCCAAAGATATTTATCGAAATCATTCATCTTTGCACTAGGGCCAAAGATATTCAATAATATCATCATTTAAGGCGAGAGGATGATGAAAATATTTTTAAAGAAAGCGAATCCGATTGAAACAAAATGATGAGGATTAAGGATTATGGATTAGTACTTTGTTTTATCCATGTCAAAAATACCTCAAAAATAATCATAGTGGTGTAAAATTCAAGAATGATCAAAACATGGATACAATCAAAGCTAGTATCCACAATAGATATTTTGGACGAAAAGGAAATTTTTATTTTTCGATGAAATAGTGCGTGATTCGTGAATAGTACACTATACGTGAATAGTGTCGTATCACGTGAATAAGTAACCCAGACACTAAAAGTTCCAAATTTGATTAAAAACTTCAGATCAATACTTGGCATAATGATATTAGAATAAATAATATTATTAAAAAATAATATCCCTTACCTCCAAAGAAAAGACTTTAGGTTAAACAGGATATAAAGTATGACTTGAACTTGCATAGTATAGCAATACTCAAAATATACTCAAAATACTCACAAGAATACACTCGATAATATAGAGAGAAAACTTCAATTTCGGTGTGATTTTCAATTCTAACCTAAGCACCTATTTATAGGAAAATGCTTAGAACACAAAAGTAGAAAATTTAATATAATATTAATATATATAAATTTTTTCCCACTTACACTCTTATAAACTGAAATCAGCTCATTTCAACAACCAACCAAGCCCACCAAACATATCAAAAACGTTTTCTAATTTAAATTATTTTAAACTTTCAAAATCAATTATTTTGAACTTCAGAACTTCAATAATTCATAATAAATAGCTCTTTTATCAGAAAAATTCGAATCTCGAGTGTTTTTATAGGAAATCCAATTCTCTACAACTTTGCAGAAGAAAGTTTTCCCAAATTCCAAACAAAGATCGTAATAGAAATCCATAAGCAGGCGATTTTACAATTATAATCAAATTTCGGTCAATAAATGGGGTCCAATTGAGCATGTTTAACATGTTTTAATTATTTATTGCAACAAAATACTCTTCCTCCTCGTATACTCATATATCCCACATTCGTTGTAAAAATATCACCATTATTATATAATATATTTAAATGAATTATTTTATCAGAAAAAGTTAAAATATTAATTTTCAACAATTTTTAAATTAAAAATTTTCTCCATCTATATCCACATAAAATCAATATTTTCCTCATTATATAAATCAATAATTAATTATTCACAAATAATATTACAGAATCACAAGATCGGCTTTGTGCCGGTAGTTTCAGGAAAGAGGGCTTTCCAATAAGAATTTCTCCTTCTTGGCGCCGCAATTAGGTGACCAAACCTCTCCTTAGATGCGAACTTTCTAGACATTGCCAATAATGTTATCTAATAATATTATTAGGATAATATGAATTATTAGCTCGATAATAAAAAATCTTGTGTAATGACAATTATTGAAACAAATGATATAAAATATCAACGCATCAATTATTAAATCAATAAAATAATTTGAGCAATAATTACGTAATCATTATTGAGTAGTGCCTTCTTACGTAAGAATCAATAATTGGTGCAATCTTGTGTCTTCTTGTGTTTTAACCACCGAGTATTTTAACAAGATGATAACTGTGAATAATACGCTAGTTATTTTTAAACAACTTATATTTGTCGTTTTCTTCATCCAATCGCTTTCAGTTATGGGGCCCACAAAAGGCTATGGCAAGTCGTATGAATATTCCCAGAAGTGAGAAGAATATTCCACGACCAAACGAATATTCAAGACAACAATGAATATTTTATAACCACTTGCTTATTTTGAAATATTTGCGTATTTTACCCATAACTATCCACATTAATCAAATCAACCCTTCTTATTTCAAAATATTAAAAGAGAAAATTAAATTTCATTAATAATAAGTTGGGGTCTTACTTTGTTTTGTGTGTAAATTGGACCCCATTTCTTGATTTGAAATTTGATTATAGCACTGTAAAATCGTCCAGTATGTGGATTTGATTCAATTTATGTTTGGAATTTGGAAAAAATTTCTTCTGCAAAGTTGTAGAGAATTGAATTTCCTATATAAAGTCGAGAAATTTGAATTTTCTGATAAAAGGGCTATTTATTATGAATTATTGAAGTTTTGAAGTTCTAAAATAATTGATTTTTGGAAGTTTTAAATAATTATTTTAAGAAAAACGTTTTTTCTTACTTTTTCTAGAAGGTTAGCATGTGTGAATTGCTGAAAGTCAGATTTCAAGGAGTGCGTATACTGTTTTTATAAATATTATTATTTTATTAAATTTTCTACTTTGGTGTTCTAAGCAATTTTCTATAAATATGTGCTTAGGTTAGAATTAAAAATCACACCAGAAACTGAAGTTTTCTCTCTATTTCTCTCTCTATATTATCGAGTGTATTCTTGTGAGTATTTTGATATCTTGAGTGTTGCTATACGGTGCAAGTTCGTTCAGCGTTATTCCAGTAATAAGTATTGCTCTTTTGAGGTAAGGGATAGTACGGGATTGTAAGGGATGGTAAGGGAGATTATTTTCTTCATAAATGATATTATTTCTTCAATATCATTATGCCGAAATATTGGTTGGAACTTTTTATCAAATTTGGAACTTTTTCATATGGGAGTTCTTATTCATGAGTTACTATTCACGAGTTACTATTCACGAGTACTATTCACGAAGCATGATGATGTTTTTTTGTGAAATTTCTATCTTTTGGTGTCGGAGTTACCATTCACGTATACGACACTATTCACAAATACGACATTATTCACAGAAAAATTAAGTTTTCTTCTCTGTGTCCAAGATTGTCTATTATGATTCCTATCTTTGATTGGATCTATGTTTTGGTCTTCATTCTTGAATTTTACTCCACTCTGGTTATTTATGAAGTATTTTTGAACTTGGGTTGTCTAAAGTACGAATCCTTAATATTTGTTCTTTTGTTTCACTGGATTCATTTTTTTTAAAATATTTTGCATCATCCTCAGTCCTAAATGATGATATAACTGAATATCTTTGGCCTGTAGTGAAAAGATGAATGATTTCTGATGAATATCTTTGGCTCGTAATGCAAAGATGATCTGTTGTTGAATATCTTTGGCCTGTAGTGCAAAGATGACTTGTTGATGAATATCTTTGGCCTGTAGTGCAAAGATGAATGATTTGTGATGAATATCTTTGGCTCGTAATGCAAAGATGACCTGTTGTTGAATATCTTTGGCCTGTGGTGCAAAGATGACTTGTTGATGAATATCTTTGGCCCGTAGTGCAAAGATGAATTTATTAGTAGGATTATGAACATGAACTGTGATTTGGTATAACCATGATCTTTGATGTTTCAGGTAATGAAAATTAACTTTGTCTTGGATGAGGAAAGGAATTTAGAACTACAATTACGATTATGAGTTATACACGTGATTGTGGATAGGAATTGTTGATTAATGTTACAGGGATAAAACACTGTTGATGGACTTTTAATATGGAGAAGATAATAGATTTTATGGTCTATTTGACTCTTCTAATGGATTGCTCGTTCCGCTGCAACTATGGTTGAAAAGTTTTATCAACTACCATATGTTCTAAATCTCTGATTTATAACTGTTAAATGCTATTGATAATTTATTTATCTTTAGTCATGATATTCTATACTGAGCTAGTTGTGCTCACCTTTTTGCTTCACAATTCCTTTCAGGTAATAAAAGTGTAGTTGGGACAAGCGGGGAATAACAGGGGAATAGAACAGTGGTCTATAGATGTTGAGGGTGAGGTGAATTTAACTTGGAAGAGTGTTTTGCCACTATCATACAAGATGTCTAATGACATACAACTTCGTGTCATCATAAGACAAGGTTGTGCTCATCCACTTGTAGAGTATATTTACAAGCACTACCTATATAATCTTGGTGTTTGTTTGGAGTATAATACCCAATTAGAGACAATGAAGATAATGATATGTTAAGAGAAGACTCACCATTGGGAAGAATATGATAGTAATCTTCTCGTTTTTCTTTGGGGTCTATTGGGTCAATCAAGGATAATTTTGTGGGCATATGATATCTATAATAACCTGAGACGCATGGCCTCCCGTATACGAAGGTTTCTTGAGCACTTCCCAAAGATTCTAATTTCTAAAAGCAGGTTTTTGACTATACCTTTATGTAAGGTGTCATTGTGACGTCTTATCAAAGTTGGTGTCGAGTTACTGATTGGTATATATTTGTATTTAAACTCACAGTTTATGTGTTGTCGTATTTTGCACGACAATTGTATTAATAAAGTTGTAGTTGTTTCTGTACCATGTATTTGGCGACTCAGAATGGGTTGGATGGAATGGACCTATTTTGAGGGCGTAACACACTTGATCCCTATTTGCAAACTAAATAATGAGTATTACCACTACACCAAAGCCCATATCATGATTATAATTTTAAAATAAAAATATAAAAGGAAACATATATGAGTTGACTTTCGAAACAAAATTATTTCCACATAAGATTTGGTGATTGCAATGGCAGTCACAAATACTCTATAATGATGGTAAAATTAGTCATCACTGAGAGCCATCATATATTTTATTGTTTTGTGATGGCTTGAAAATTTCATCACAAATACCTTTTTTTTGTAATTGCAAATAAAAGTCGTCACAAAAATCTATCTTTTTAATGATTGTCACGGCCGTCATAAAATATTGTTTTGATTATTTCTTACATTAAAATATATAGTTATAGCTTAAATGTAATCACGAAAAGGGTATCTCTATAAGTGATGACTTAGTGCGTCACAAAAAGAAAATTTATTTTGCGTGAAAAAATTGGTGTGATTGAAATGGCCATCACAATTATAATACATTGATGACAAGATTAGTCATCACTAAGAGCCATCATACATACTACTGCCTCCGTCCCAGGATAAAAGTCCTTATTACTATTTTGGGTTGTCCCATGTTAAATGTCCACTTTCTTTTAATAACCAAAATTTTATACATTTTTTCCTATTATGCCCGTAGCATTAAATATCTCATACTTTTCTTATTCTAATTCTCTCCATATTTAATGACATTATTATGGGTAATTTTGTCATTTTATTCCTCTTCTTAATATGCGTGAAAAGTCCGTCACAAATTATTATCTTTTGTGATTGTTTTTAAAAACTGTCACAAATTCCGTCACATATTCTTGTTTTTCTAGTAGTGACCGAACAAATTAATCATGCATGCATGGCAGAACAAATAATGCATGCAGAGCTCGCTAGCTAAGGATCTTGATTACCTCATAAAACTTGAGAAGCAACGGGGCCAGATCTTGGATGGGGTGATATATATATATAGAATCTGGATCAGGGGCTTACCCCTGATCGAGCTCACCCAACTTACCTATAAAAGCCACCCTTATTAATTTCTCTCTCCTCACTTCGCATAACACGGCTCGTTCAGACCCCTCTTATTTCTCTCATCCGAAAATCCAAATGAAGGAACGCGAACTATTTTCCTCCTCATCTACAAACTCGGTAGAAGCAACGACGCCAAATCATCACCCCGATCATTTGCGTGAGAGTTATTCAAAGAGAAGCCCTCATCTAAGCCCTCTGCCTCATCCGATTCTCTCTCACGTAGACCCAAAACAAGCCCTAATCTGGTATGTCTTGGGTTGCTCACGATGATTCTAAGGCGAAGAGGGTTCGCGTTCTTGAGCTCTCAGCGCAGTACTTTTTTTCTTTTTAAGGTAAGAGTTTTATGCCTTCATTTTTCTTGAGGAGAAGCGACAAAATTTTCTGTCTTCCATTGACTCATTTTTTGAGAAAGTTATTTCTCTTGAGCTTACTATTCACCAAGAGGGAACAAAATACTCTTTATATCGATGGGGAGAAATCTTTGAATTGTTGGTATTTGGGCTTTTATAATTGGAACTAAATCAATTGGTTGTTTACATCTATATATGATTAGGTGCATCTGCTTGGGATAAAGAAATGTGTTTTTTGTTTTGAGATATCTTATATGAGCTGGGAAGTAGTTCTCACTACTTCACCTCGCTTTCGATTCAATTTTATTTGACTAGTTTGTTGCATAATATGGAGGCATAATCATATTGAATTATGAAATCTAAACCAAGTTTATTATGGGTATTATGATTTCTGATGTATGAGTTACATATCTTGCTTTGAATTCTATGTATGATTCTGATCATGCTCTTTCTTCTTATTCTCTGCAAACTTCAATATCGGTACTGATCGCTTATCACCTTTTATGGAAGTTTAATGATGAGTATTACTTATTTCTCTAATTTTGAAGGAACAAAAGTTGTTCAATACTTAAAATCTGGTATGTCTCCTAACTCTCTCGTAGTACAGCTCTCTGCTTTCTCTTAAGCAAGGATTCATGTTGTTCAATATTGGTTAATGATTTGAAACTTTTACGTATTGAGTGTGGACTTAATCATTTTTTAAATTTATTCTCAGGGAACTGTTGTTTATTATGGACCATGAAATAGATAGTTGTGGGGATAATGCAGAAATAAATTTAGACTGCATTTACAATGAGGAAATGGAGATGGAGATGGAGAGGGATGACTTGATTGAAGAGGGGTTTGATGTGAACAATGTTAAATCTGTTGTCTACTATCCTTAAGTAAGCCCGATGAGTTTCGCTTAAGGTAGGTCAAGAATTTCAAACATTAGACAATGTTCACACTTTTTACAATACGTATGCAGTACATGCTGGTTTTAGTGTGCGAAAGCATACTGAGAAAAAAAAGGAGGGAAACGGTGAGATTGTGAGGAAGGAATATGTGTGTTATAAGAAAGGAAAGGAAAAACTATTAGCCATTGTGGATGCAAAAAGAAAACGTGGATCTACCAAAGAAGGCTGTAGTGCAAGGATTGTGGTGGTTAAAAGAAATGACTTGTATGTAGTTACCATAACTGAAGAGGGTCATTGTCACCCATTGTCAACCCCACATAAGAGACATCTTTTACGATCGAACCGTAATATGTCAGTTGCCCAAAAATGTTTGAGTCAACAACTTGGGTTGGTGAATATACCACAATGCCAACAATACAACTTTCTTGCAGTGCAGGCGGGAGGGATTGAAAATATTGGTTGCACGCAACGAGATTTGTATAACTTTGAAAGAGACAATCGTAATGAGTTGAAGGGACAAGATGGCGATATGTTGAATGAGTACTTGAAGTTAGAACAACAGAAGAATCCTTCATTCACTTTTACAATTGATACAGACGATGAAAAAAGGATTACTCGTTGTTTTTGGGCCGATGCAACTTCTAGACGGGCTTATAGATTTTATGGCGATGTTGTCATTTTTGATACCACGTACAACACTAATCGTTACGGAATGATTTTTGCACCACTAATGGGGGTTAATAACCATGGGCAAACTATTGTATTTGGTTGTGCTTTCTTAAGTGATGAGACCATAGATACATTTGTTTGGCTTTTCAAGTGTTTTTTGGATGCAATGCCAGGTGATGCACCTAAGATGATTATCACTGATCAGGATCCGGCAATGACAAATGCCATTTCACATATCCTTCCTAAGACATTTCATAGGTATTGTAGTTAGCACATTTTGACCAAATTTTCAGAGAAGATTGACTCAGTAAAATTCAGTGCTTATTATAAAGAGTTTTCAGATTGCATTTGGAATTCAGAGACTATGGAAAAGTTTGACTGTACTTGGGTGGAGTTGTTGGAGAAAAGTGGGCTGACTACTAATAAATGGCTATAGTCAATGTATGACATCCGTTATAGATGGGGGTACCCGCACATGTGAATCATGTTTTCTCAGCTGGCATGTCAAGTAGCCAATGAGCGGAGAGTTGTCATGTGTTTTTTAAAAGATTTGTTTCTAAAGGAAATTCATTAGTGGATTTTATGATTCAATTTGGTCGGGGCCTTCAACATCAACGACATGTAGAGTTGGAATCAGATAACAAAGATTTGATTGAGAGACTGAGAATGAAAATTGCCAATCACTTCTTAAGTCAAATGGTTGACATTTATACATACTCTATGTATTATAAATTTGAAGACGAGTTGTGTGAGTCTTTGAATTATAAGTTTTAACTTATGAAGGAGGATGTCACTACTACCATGTATATAAGATTTCTTAGAAGGAATGTCAACAAGTGTAATGTAAGAGAAATCCATTATGACAAATCTTGGGATTATGCAACATGCACTTATAAAAAATTTGAGAGTTTGGGAATCCTATGTCGGCATATACTAGCTTACTTGAATAAGTATCATGATCATGACAAGTTGCCTACAAAATACATTTTATCGAGGTGGACAAAGACAGCAAAATCAATAAGTGTAATTGATGATAATGGTGTGGTGATCAAAGATGACAAGTCATACTTACTCAAGCGTAGTCAATTGATTCAACGTTCTTTACAGTTGATTGATAGTGCTCTCACAAATGAAGAAGCCACAAATGTTTTAAAAGAATGTCTAGATAATGGATATGAGAAGATCAAACAAATTATTGGAAAAACTGATTCCGAAAGAAACAAGCAAATGGAGTGTGGTGGACTTAGTGTATCCAAGTCAGTTAACATGACTTCTACTAATGAACATAGTTATATTGAGCTAAACCACGTGCGAGCAAAAGGGTGTGGCAAAAGGCTAAAGGGTGGCAAAGAAATGGCTTTGGGGAAAGCAAAAAGTGGCAAGAGTAGATGGTGTCATGCATGTGGCAAAGTTGGTGTGACACACGATAAAAGAAATTGTCCGAAGCTTAATAATCTGTAAGCAAGTTTGTGTATTTTGACTTTGCTATTTATTTATCATTGACTTTGGTAATTGTTTAAATTTGACTTTACTATTTGTTTCCATGTAGAATTGGAGTATCAAATGATGATGGTACTCAGGATCCGAGTGTAGATAATGATGATATTGATTCACCCCTAGGTGCAACTGAGATTGCTATGTGAATCACTTTATCTAAATTTTGAGGTAATTCTGCACACTCATTTGTTAAACTATATAGAGTATAATCACTGTATTTAGAAATGGACAAAAGAGTTTAAGCATATTGGATTAGAACGAAATTTAATTTTAAACCAAAACAAAATGTTAGAAATAGTTACAACAGGGCAGTTTTGAGGCTTGGTTAAGCACATCTTTAATGCCCGGATTAGATGGGTTATATTTTTTAAAATACCTACCATACCATATACAACATATTTAAATTTCATTTCAATTGGAGTTATGGTTTAAAAGTTATTAATTCATAAAGTGTCTTTGTTTGACCTTAGCACAGATGGGAAGAAGCAATGAAGAAGATACAATATTTGTCTTTGCTTATTTATTGCGATGACTTGACCAGGGTTTTGGCTTTTTGTTTCACATTGTCTAGGATGCCCAAATTAGAAGAGCTATATTTATTCTATGCCCAAATTAGAAGGCTAATTAGTATTCTTTTCGTACTTTCATAAAGCTTATTAGTAACTTTACGTATTCATCTATAAAACCCATCTTAGTCTTGAGTTACGATTTGAGAAATCAAGTGTCACATTCTTCATATCAAATTTCATAGCCAAATCTTTTTGTATCACTAAATCATGATCTAATAGCTTATTATGGAGCTGGAGATCTAAGAGGAAGAAATTAAAGTATTAAGGCAAGGAGCTTGAGCTGGTTGAGTTTTATGTGAAGGAATTGTGATAATTGGTGACTGTAATTTGATAATATAATTATGAGAGATTTCTAAAAAGAAATATGGGATTAGATATGATAATCAAGCTGTGAAATTAAAAAAAAAAATCATTATGTATGCTAATTGTTTGTTAAAAGACACAAATGTAAAGTCTATGTTATCAATTTGATAATTTGAGAAATCGGTGTTTGTTGATAATGGCGATTGCGTAAAATCAAAAGGTTGATAATGGCGATTATGTTATCTTTACAATTGTTGGATTACTATTTCTTAGAATTTCTCGTGATGAAACCGGCATGTTGGATCTTTTCAGTTGTCCCAGATGAAACCAAAGAATGCAAAGAACCATGAAGGCCTTTCGTGAAGATAAATATCGAATTGAAATGACAAAGATGAATGCAGTTCATGGAGATAAATTTCAATCCCTTGTTGAGAAAGAGTATTACGAGATGAAGAAGCGATCAGGAGGCGATATTACGGTTTGTGTAATGACAACATGTTTGTGTAATAACGCTGTATGTGATGGGAGAAACTTTGAATATCTGAATTTGTGTAATATCTGTCTCTAATGACATCATGTTTGTGTAATGACTTCTGCAAAGTGGATATCTGAATTTTGCTTTCATGTCTCCTATTTACTCAAAGGTCATTCTAATATTAAGGTGTAGTTAGTGGTAAATTGTGGTAAAACATTTTCTTTTTATTTTTTAGAGGTAGTTATAAGAGTATTGTTATTGACTCGGTGGAAATGAAACGCTAAGAAAGATGGACAAAAGTGTTGGCTGATTCAAACTTTTTCTTTTGTTTTGGTACTTAAAGAAGAAAAGCACCCATTATAAACAAACTACATTGCAGAGCAGAGATGTACCCATGGAGATTATTAAGAAGCGATGGAGCTTATGCAGATTTGATAAGCAATGCACTCATGTCAAGTCTACTTTGCAAGTTTGTACATTAGACTTGGATTACGAAAGCAAAAACAAAAGTCTGCATAATCCACCTTTGTTTTATGAAAACCTACAACTTGGATTTAAATAACAGTTGAATTTCAAACATATCGACTCCCTCTTTCAACCAATCATGGTAACAAAGCACAACAACAAATTGAATGAACAATCCTTAAGGAACATAACAATATTCAACACATTTTACAGTATGAACAATATTTACATGACAATATTCAACACAATATTACAATATTTAGTCCATCTACAATAACATGATTAAAATCAATAACCAAGAACAAACAAGTGCAATAATAAATCTGTTTCTTCGCATTTTGCCTATCGCGCACACATTTTCTCCATCTCTTGCTCCATTCCGTTAATCTTTCAAGTAATCCGGGGATGATTTGTCTTGATCCATCACACATTGGTGGATCATACCAAGCAAAAAAAATGATGAGGCATTCTCTCGTAAACAAAAAAGGTTAATTTTATGTGCAAGTAAATAGAATGGAAGAGATATATTAAAAATTGAAACCCTTAACACACTTACTTTTCCATAATTCGGACATGATAAAAACCTTCTTCACGGGTTTGAATCGGTCCGTGATGTTTTAATTTGAGGTCGCCTCTCACAATGACATTGTGCGTTCATAGCTACTTTCAAACAAAATGTATTCAAACACGAATAAAGTAGCGAAAAGGAGTGTCACGATCATCACAATTGAATTAGTAGAAACCCAATTGGTAAAGAATAACAAACAAGCAATCCTTCGGTCACTTGAATCTTCAATATCCCACTAATTTTTACAATATGTTTACGATTATATAGTTACTTTTCAATTTATGTGAACCCACTAGAAAATTTTAAGGTAGAAGACATAATTTTTCTTACTCTTATTGGCCTTTCTTATTTGTTTTACATCCACCTTACCGAATTAGTAGGTTGTTCTTCAAATTTGAATAATCGAAATACACTTTCACATGTAATTTAAAATCTAGATTTCCACGACTTCTAAAATCACGTAAATAACTCATTAAGTAGACTTAAGAACAAAAGATTTGATAATGATTTGTCTTTATTAAAATATTTTCATTGTTCTCAAGTTTGTAAAATTCTTGGGTTTGAGTTGTAAATTATGCGAAAGATGTTCAAATATGCACCAAAACATTTTGAAACTCAAAGCATCAAATCTAGTCATTTGAAGAACCCACCCAATTAAAAAACTTAGTCCAAAACTCTAATCACCACTCATCTTCAATTTTCAATAGCAACAAAACATTCAATCACAACAAATAAATTTCTTTATGTAAATATAAAATAAATAGTGACTAAAACTCGAATTACGTAGAAATTAAAATGAAAACCAACAACCCAAACCTTAATAAATCAAAGTTTTAGTGTCCAAAATGAAAAAAGAAATCGCACCTTAAAAACTTATCTAGGGTTGCTTGGCGATTGAATTCAAGAACTTGGGAAGAAATCGAACACAACCGTTCTCCTTTCGACCAAATCGGATGAGGGGCTGGGGGTTGCTTTCTCTGAAAATGAGAGAGAACACGTAGATTAGGGCTTTTTTAGCAACTAGAATATAAAAAAAAAAACTGATTCCACACAAAAGTTTAAAATTTGAAGACATACCAGGATTAGGGCTTGTTTTGGGTCTGCGTGAGAGAGAATCGGATGAGGGCAGAGGGCTTAGATGAGGGCTTCTCTTTGGAATAACTCTCACGCGATCAAGGGGCGATGATTTGGCGTCGTTGCTGTTTTCGAGTTTGTAGATGAGGAGGAAAATAGTTAGCGTTCCTTCCTTTGGATTTTCGGATGAGAGAAATAAGAGAGTGCGAACGCAGTAGTGTTATCATGAAGTGAGGAGAGAGAAATTAATAAGTAGGCGACTTTTATAGGTAAGTTGGGTGAGCTCGATCAGGGTAAGCCCCGATCAAGATTATATATATATATATATATATATATATATATATATATATATATATATATATGAGGAGGGCTCGTATTGAGAGAAACCAATATTGGTGGCTACGACCAATTATAATAAATTAAACGAGCTCACTGCTGAAGAAGATGCATCTATATATATATATATATTATAGGGATAAGGTTCAAAAATGCCTCTGACATTTTTTCTAATGTCTACCGAGCACCTTATACTTTTTTTTTGTCCAAAAATACCCTTAACGTTACGGATCTGAGGTCGATTAGAGACTCTATTGGTTGTGAGACACGCCAACTAGACTAACATCCGTCTAAATTGCTTACGTGGCTGCCAACTAGACTAATATTTAATTAAAAAAATATTAAATACTAATTAAAAAAATATTAAAATACTAATTAAAAAAATACTAAAATACTAAAAAAAATCAAATTTAAAAAATACTAAAATACTAAAATTCAAATTATTTTGTTAATTAAAAAAATACTAAAATACTAAAATTATTTTACTAAATATTAGTATTATATACTTTTTACATACTAAAATACTAATTACATATTTACATCATATACTAAAAATACTAATTAAAAAAAATAAAATATTAATTAAAAAAAATACTAAAAGGATTACCGCCCCCAATTCGTTCCTCCTTCCTCTCGAAATTTCCTCCTTCCTCCAATTCGTTCCCCGCGGTGGAAGGCTACGGACTGGCATCTGCATTTTGGGAATCATTTCAAGCAGTCGTGGTTGACCCAAAAAGGTAGGTGTGGGAAACTTCTGTTCGAATGAAAAGAGAGAAAATGAGCAGCAGTCTTGTCGAAACCCTCAGCCGTCTCACTGAATCCAAGATCGACACCGCTTCAGCCGTTCTTCACTCCCTCTCCTTCCTCCTTGGCTCCGCCCCCGACAGCTCATCCTTTGCCTCGGTTCCTCTGACCACGCCGTGGACTATGCCCTCACCGCTGACCTCGGTCTTCACCGGCTCGTTATCTATGATTTCTTTTAAAATTTGTGATTTCTTTTCAAATTGAGAGTATCTATGATTTTTTTTTGTTGGTTGCTGCTGGTAAGGTATAAAATATGAACACCAATCCTCAACCTAATATTTCTATTGGAAGCTAATACTTGCTCTTTACTAGATTAGCCTCTGTTTTCCCTCTTTTTCCAAACACCAAACAAATGAAGAATCTAATGGGAAAGACGTAGCATATGGTAATTAATTATGTGTGTTCTTAATACAGTTTCTTCCTACTTTACCTATGGCCTCAAATTTCTTTGTAATTGATTTGAAGGAGTTCAACGACTTCCACCGCGGGGGTCCCGACAGCGACAACAAGGATCTTCGCGACGCGTTCGACTTGTACGACAGCGACAAGAACGGCCTGATCTCGGCGAGTGAGTGAAGGAGGGAGATCTGGAGATCTGCGCGAGGGAGGAATGAGAGGAAGTGAAGAAGAATTTGGAGATCTAGATCTAGAGAAGGAGGAACATTTTAATTTTGATTATTGAATTAAAATTCTCTCTAATTATTTACTAAATATACATATATGTAAATTTACTAAATATACTAAATATAAATATAATAAATATTTTAATTTGATTTTTTTTAGTATTTTAGTAATTTTTTTAATTAGTATTTTAATATTTTTTTAATTAGTATTTGATGTAAATATGTATTTTTTTAATTAGTATTTTTTAATAAATATTTTAATATTTTGATTTCCATGTGGCAGCCACGTCATCAAATATGTTTTGAATTTTAGTATTTTGACTTCCATGTGACAGTCACGTCAACAAAATATGTTCAGCTGTCAACTCCGTTTGTCTATTTGGTACTTCTGTTAACGGCAGGGGCATAGGTGACCCAAAAAATGTAACGTTAAGGGTATTTTTGGACAAAAAAAAATATAGAATGTTCGGTAGACATTGAGAAAAATGTCAGGGGCATTTTTGACCTTATCCTTATATATCATCTGGAGAAGAGATGCATGCATGCAGAAGAATGCGAGGATTGGTCGGTCAATTGCAAAAGTCACTGGTGCAGTACATAGGCCCACTTTTTGATGATAGGTCAAGTGGACCCATTGGCGGTGTGCCATTGGTTGATTCTGCTAGGGTTCTAGCCTTCCAGGTAGGGCAAGTGGCACGGTGTAGTTCCAATTGGTCCTCCTCTGCCTAATATCGGCGGCGTTCCTGGGATTTAATTTTGCCATTTGTTGATTCTCATATTGCGCCTTTTCAAATCATGAACCGTGGTAGTACGTACCAGTGATGCCGGAGGTACAGGTACTGGTACTGGTACTGATGATTATATCGGGTCTTCTGCAGGTTCTAGCGGCTTTGGTGTGAGTACTCGAGCGGCACCTATGCGGGACTAGTATATTGGAAAAAGCCAGGAGGGTTAATATCTTAATTAAGGGCCTTTTATTTCTTGATGAGATTATTGAAATGTCTTAATTTAGTTGTCTCAAGAAATAAAAATTTATCCATTACACTACTTTTTTTCTTCACTAAATTAATTTAATTTGAAAAGGTCATCTTATTTACGTAAAAGGATATATATGTTGAATCTAATAATATTATCGTGTGTCCAATATTAACATATTCTTTAGGGTGTATATAATTAGAAATGATTTATAGGCCATTTCATCGGAGTAAATCATTTAGGACAGTTAAAATTAAGGAATCAAGCACATCATTCATGCGTTTGAGCCGTTACTTAAAAATTAGTATATTATAATGGAATGTAATGACCAAAATAAATTTTAAATTATCATCTTTGATTTTGTTTATATGAGAATGCAACCAGGTTTTCTTAATGAGAAAGTGTAAATTATTCCCTCTGCTTCACAATAAAATAGTCTAATATTTCAATTCTTTTTGTTTTACAAAAGATTACCTCTTTTTATTGTTAATTAGTATTATAAATGACACAATATCTTTAAAGTTTAAATTATAACCATAAGGAAAATGATATCTATCGGGAAAGTTTAGGTCGATTTTTTGATTATTAATTACGTGGATAAGTATAATGATAATCTTTTAGAGATATTGTAATAAATGGGACCTCTTATATATTCCCACTAATCCCATATCTTGATAAGATTCATAATTATAATTAATTGTGACAATTAATTGTTTTATAAAAACAATATCTGTACATAGGGCTGCGTTAATTTGTGGCTGGTCATAATATTCAAAATTAATTAACAAGTGAGAACCATTTTATATTTTTATTACCAAGTGATTAATGAGTTGATAACCATAATTGTCCAAATTGTGAGTTATAATATAAAATAACTCATTAGATATATCATAAATATAAAATAAAATACATCATTGATGTAAAATAATTAAGGCGATTGGATCATCCAATGAAATTAATTAATAGTTTTCCCAAAATATATTATTTTTTGGATTTAAACATTTAATTATATTATCCAACTTAATTGACCATTGCTCAAATAAGTTGTGCAACGTCATCATAAATGATTATATACTAGCTTCAAATGGAAAATTTTAATCAATGCAAAATGGTCATAGGAAATTAGGAAATATTATGAACGTGTGGCAAAATTTTGTCAAATACAAATAATGTTTGGCCATGAAGTATTTTGGGAGGCACTAAAGGAAAATATATTAACGGTTCCTGCTATGTATTATGATAAATTTATACCGACTTATAATTATAAAATTTATCAATACATATAATCGATAAAAATTATAAGAAGATCTCACTTATTATATATATTTAAAAATATTATTACTAATACTTATTCATGTATCTACACTAATAATTACACACGTAACTTATTTTCGTAATATTTTATTTTCTTATATTAATACGAGTTTGGATTTTGGTCGATAAGCCTAAGTCTTGGAGCCCACTCTAATTCTCCAAAAGAATCTCCCCGCGTATTGTAAGATTTTTATTAGATTGAACATTTTTATAGCCTTTAGATTGTTTAGTAAAAAAATTCATTAATTCTTTTTTTCCTGTTTTTGTTTAATAATTTAACATAAAACGTGGTAAACTAATTCAAAAAAAGTCAACACTTTAAGATAAAAAATCGCATGGGCAGTTATATAATAATTAAATGCTAAAATAAGAACATGTGAGAATCACGTGAGACAAAGCATATATCACCCCTATAAAATCCCCTCATCTTTCTCCCATTACACACACCGCCACCATTTCTAATTTCCTTCTTCTTAATTTAACCATGGCAAGGAAGAGCAAGGGTCGTCAAAAGATCGAAATAACAAGAATGTCCAACGAAAGTAACCGCCTTGTCACCTTCTCCAAACGCTCCGGTTTGTTCAAGAAAGCGAAGCGAGCTTAGCACCCTTTGTGGTGTTGACATTGCCATGATTGTCTTCTCCCCCTACCAAAAAGGTTTTTCCTTCTACCACCCTTACATTGAATCCATCGTGAATCGATACCTTGCTCGAACTAATCCGCCCAAAAATTCGATCCTACCTCCAACTTGTTGAGGCTCATCGCAACGCCAATAGCGTTCATAACTAAACGCCAAGAACTAATCGACACAATCCTCCAGCTGGAGGTTGAGAAGAAGCGCGGCGAAGAACTTGACAAGATGAGGAAATTTGGCCAAGAAAATAATTGGTGGGAAGCTCCCGTGGAAAATCTCGGGCTTGATGAGCTGAAGAAGCTGAAAATGGCGATGGAGGAACTGAAAAACAATGTTGCCAAACAGAAGATGATGATGGAGGCGGCTTCAGCTGCAAATGTCACCCCTTTTTTCTCAGCTTCGTCGAGTTCTTATGGAGGACTACTAGGGAATGTTGGTTCAGGTGCGAATGATGGTATTGGTCTCGGGCCATCCATGATGCCTCATGGATATGCCCTAGGGTATGGTAGTGGTGTAGGGCATGTTGGCCCGTCAAGTGTGATGGATAGTACTGATCCCCTAGGGTATGGTCGTGCCGTAGGGCATGTTGGTCCGTCAAGTGTGATGGATGGTACTGAGCCCCTAGAGTATGGTCGTGGCTTAGGGCATGTTGGTCCGTCAAGTGTGATGAATAGTACTGAACCCCTAGGGTTTGGTAGTGGTGTAGGGCATGTTGGTTCATCAAGTGTGATGGAAAGTACTGAACTGGGATTCCCCATGATGCCTCCTTATGGATATGCCCAAGGGTATGGCCGTGGGTTTTTCTGAATGTTTTTAATTCTAAGTATTGAGCTTGTTTTGGGTGATCAAGCCAAGCCTGTTTGCGTTATAATTTCCATGTATCTAGTGAGAGGGGTGCAGGGAAATTAATTAATGCTACTAATAAATGGTTAATTTCTTTTATTAATTCTTTATTCATTTTCCTTGGTGCCTTTTATCGTATTTTTAATTAATTTTATGTTTCAGTACTAATTAATTACTGTTTTAATTTCTTGTTTTCAAGTTGGAAGAAAAGAACTTAAAATCTGATTTAATTTCTAAAACAAAGGTATATATTAAGGTCACAAAACTAACAAAGGAAGATTGTTAATGGTTGCTGCTTAATTTGTCGTGCATTAAACAAATGAAGAAGAAACACCCTAGGCGCGCATTTGTATTAAAAAGTAATTAGAGAAACATTATTATATGCGCATGGTTGCAGCATTTAATCTAATGATAAGGTTTCTTAACCTTTTGTATCCTCTTTTTACTATTCAATACATACATAGGATAATAATGTTAATTTGTGCACGTAAAATTGCTCAATTTAATTATTATATCGATTGATGAACTCCGTTACAGAAATCCAGTTAAGTGGAAAATGTTATCGCAGCTTGGATTGATGTTTGCTTTAATTAGGTATCTCAGGATCTTTGCTATGAGATTTGAGAGATGTATCGTATATAATTTTTTTTTGTAAGGTTGTCTACTTAATATATGTAAGCAGTACTGTGACAGGAATAAAACAAATTTTCTGCCTTTTGCTTATAAAAGTGGTATCGAGATAATTTACCATATGCACTAAAAAACAGATGAAATTGCGAATGACACGAAAGTTGAAATATATATTAGTTCTCATATGATATCTTGTATGTAATGATATGAGATAATTTAGGCTCATAGATGTACAAGTATTTGATGATCAGTTTAAATTTACATCCAACCGGCTAGCTAGAGGATTAGGACCGGAGGAGTTTTATCGTTCATTAAATTATTAATTAAGTAGTGATCATTACATACAAGATAATATATGAGAACTAATATATATACATGAAAATAATTAATTATCTGTGCTATAATATATTCCCCCTAGCTCAAGCCAATGGTGGTGCAGCAACATGAAGGTCGTTGTCAGGCATAAATTAACTGGAGCTAGCAGTGATGGATGTAGCCGGCCAGTGGTTGTTAAGGATGTCTGCAAGTTGGTCTTTGATGGTTCTTTAAGAGCTCCCCGGCCTTTGCAACTTTCTCACAAACAAAGTCGGTATCAATTTCCATGTGCTTTGTTCTAGCTAGTATGAAAAATGGGATTTGCGACCAAGTAAGTTTCACCGCCATTGTTAGTTGTCACACCACAGTTTGTAGGCGAATGAGCAGTATGTGAAAAAAATGGGATTTGCAGCTAAGTTTCAACATGAATTAAGCTTGGTTTGGTAAATGTTGGTATTTACTTTGGACTTACAGCAGTACGTACTATTGGATGCGAGGTAATTTTGTTGTTTTTGTGGTGAGTGAGTTTGATGGTAATGCTGCTCAAAGGAAAGAAAAAGCAAAAATTATATGGCTATTCGTTCAAGTCTATGGTTAGTTCAAAATCGCAAGAGGAGTAATTTTTTGGATGGTACTATTAAGATCATATATAGTTTTAATTAGTAGGTTGGTTTAAGGTTTTTCTCAAGAATTTTTCGTTTAATCTTATTGTAATATTGCAACTCTTTGTGGCCCATTCAAAACTTGTAGATTTGTTACATTTGTATTACTCTGGGTTTTAATTCAAAAATAAAATAAAATGTCTTGATATGAGCTACGTAATGTATAAATTTTTGTTGTTTAATTTCAAGGTAGGTCATTATATTGAAAGAGAAACATATATATATGAAGAAAAAAAATTATTTCCAAGTTGTAGCTAGCAACGTTGTCAAACCACATCAGGGTTAGATCGCGCGCTTTGCCATCAAATTTCCGTAATTCCCTTGTCTATGAAGACTTTGAAAATCCTCCATTTTCCCAAGCTCTAGCTCTATTGAATGTGTTTCAGCCATTGGATGACTATATAAACCTAGCTACTCTCAATGCTTAAAACCCTAATTAAGAAAAATTTAGTTAAGTGGAATGAATTTTTTTAAAGATCTTGAGTACTGTCATATAAATTGTATGACACGAACACAAACTCTGTGCGTGCTAGGCACAATATATATTAGTATAGGTCCCCAAGATTAATTATATATGTGTATTATAAACTCTAGAGGTAATAAAAAAAAATGGAGTATTTAAAAGTCTCAGTCTCAATCAGCATATTGTGCCCGTCTATCTGAGTCAATATACATGCTTCCGACTGAGACAAAGTGTTTAGCTAGGGTTTAATTTCTCATATGATCACTAGTAGGACTAGGGTTTCCGACTGAGACAAAGTGTGAAAGACTTAGGGTTTTAAGTAGATGAAATTAACTATGGGGGAATGTGGGCTATTATTTATGAGAGATAAGTAGGAATTAAGGTTTAGTAACATTTACTAGATTGTTTAATTAATTTCATCAATAGGGTTCGAGTACTATAGATGAAATTTATGGGGAATCATGACGTTTTAGTTGTAATAATTCATCATAAACATTAATTATGAAATTGCAAATGACCAGTGACTTAAAATTAAGCTGCATATTTCTTATGAAGCTAATATTAATCAACATGTTTTTAATTGAATGGTAATTTGGTGGAATAAATGTATAATTCAGCCATATATATGATAAACATGATAATATTTAAAATACAATATTTTTAAAATTTCTGGATTAAAATGAAATCTACTACAGTATTTAACTATTAAATAACTTATAATTTGTTTTACGCCTAGAGAAAGAAAACATTCTAATAAATAAACAAAAACTAAAGAGCCTTTTAGAGCAATCGTCTAGCCCCGCTTAGGCATAATAATTTCAATTTAGCTGGGGTACTTGGATCTTTTAGAGCTTTAGGTGAAATCTCTCGTCTACACTAATTAAACTTCCATAAATGAATGTTGGATAAAATTGGGCATGTGTACTAAAGTAATAATTTGACTAAATACATTAAGTAATAATTTTTTTAATATATATATATCCTTACAAAAAGTCTTTTATTTTGAAAATATATATCTAAAGTTATAACTTGTTTTTTTTACACACCTAATTAAACCAAATTCAACCTCATCCTTAACTTTTTGTAGTGCATACATAACTTCCGAAATAACTTAAAACGTTTTGTTTCCCAAGAAATTATACGTTTCACCAATTATTTTAAGCTTCTCTAGACTTAAATTAATACAGTAATTGTTGTCTCTTGATATTTTCGACCATATACATAAATTAAAAAACTCCCTCTAAAATAATAAATATTAATTTATCGATAAATAAATAAATTATTTATTTATTAATAAATAAATAGTATTACTAAAGTAATAATTTTTTCGATCCCAATAATATTCATTTATCGAGATTTTTCTTGTACCACGTTGATTTGGCCTTAATATCCAAAAAATTTATTACTTCCATTATGTCATGACCTTGAAATTTTTAGGTTTATAATTATACAATTCTTCCTAATTTTTTAAAATGTTTTGTTAATACATCATATTTTTTTATTTTATAACTCTAAAATCATAACCATTTGATTCTTTTTTGAGTACTAAATAAATTTTACCATAAATAATACATACTTGCTTCAAATGGAAAAATTCAATCGATGCAAATTTAAATGGTCTTATCAAATAAGGAAATTACTCTGATTCGGTCAAGGTGGTTACATAGATAAGACCAAGAATTAACAAAAAGTCTAGGCAAACAGAAAAATGGGACAGTGTATTTAACAGCTTTTATCCATTTATGTTTTAAATATTAATACGGGTAAATATATAAATAAATTAAATACACCTCGTGTCCAATATCCGTGTCCCATAGTTTATTTTTCAATTCACATCTCATTACTGATGGACTTGCATATCTGTCCTAGATGGAACATTTCTCATTCCTCGTTCCTTGGCTTCACCAACTTTATCTTCCATATCTTTTTCCATATAAAGCTCAACACATTCTCAGTTGGCTATGGAATTTCCAAAATTCTAACTGCCGCCATAATATTTAAAATCCTCCATATTTCATTTTTATATTCTTCCTCTTCCATAAGTTAAAATTAAGCTGCTGGTTTTGAGCTTTTTTAAATCAAATCGACTATTTTAGAATTAATAATTAAGATATATAAATATATTTCTAAAATTATAAAAATTAGGATTAGTAATAAATTGTATATACTTTCTTTTGGTTATAATCTCTTCACTTATATTTTAAGCAAAAATAGTAAAAAGATTAGTTTTAAAAATGGTCAATTTGACTTTAAAAAGTCAAAACTGAGCAATTAATTTGGGACGGAGGGGGTATATAATAGGATTCGATGATCATTACTGTCAAATAGATTATCATAAAGTTAAGTAACAGAAACAGAACTTGTCTATAAAGATTAATCTAATGGCTCAACAAGGCATGCTGTTGAAAAATTAAGATTTCTGTTTCAATTTAGCATAAGTATACCAAATTAGGCCAAGTAAGGCAGCGAGCGATCTGGATTCTTTCAAAATATGGGTCAAAAAGAGATTAGCAATTATTAATCCCATTGAACTTAAAACCTTGTGAGAATACGTACGGTAGACTTCTGTATTAGTTGTGAACCATATAAAGTTTTGGATGAAATTCATTGTTAATTTTTTTTTTTGATCGGCAATTCTATTCAAATATACTGGAAACCAAAAACTGGTGCAACATACCACAATGCAGAGAATCCACACTTAAGAATTCCTTTTCAATTGGAAACTCTATTACTTTGATGATAAATTGTAAGAGTTGTCTTGTTGTCTATGTAATCTGATCATTTTGATATGTCATAACAATATCATCTTCTTGTACTATGTTTCTTCATTATCTTTTCCTGGTATAACTATTTTCTTAAGAGCCATGTTTTCTAATTGCTGGAGTGCTGTAATGAGCTTGTATTACTTTTCTGATATATGTTTGCTGCTGCTCCTTGAAAGACAAATGACTATTCTTCAATCCCTCAAGAACTGAAAGATCAAGTTGGTGAAAGGTAAATCTCCATCTTCAGGTATGGGTTGATTTCATGCATGTGTAGCTATTTCTATCCAAGGGCTGCTTGCTTATAGCGGTAATATTCTTGTTAGCATATCTGTTTCCTTTAAATTGGTAAATACAATATGACAGCTACACATGAGACGATCGACTAGGCGTTGAAGCTCGTCCAGACTTGGTCCAGGGAGCCCCAAAGGATGAACCATGTACTGGAGTTAATTGCAGTTATTAAGCTCTCCATGAACCAACCAAATTCTTAATTGCAGTTATTGATGGAGCATGTACTGGTTCAATAAGAAGATTAATAAGAAAATCATGATGCACATAATTATATCCAAGCACCTGGCATGTTCAAATAACAAGGTGGTTACGTTTAAGGACATAATGTCCTAACGTATATATAGACACATATAAACGTACACTAATAATAAGACTAAACACATGCACTCTTATAGTCACACCTAGCCTCTATATATCTTTTGTTGTCTAGAGTAATGAGTATTAACATTGTATAAGCATGATCGATCAGTAAACAAGATATGACACTATTATACCAAAATATGACACTACAGGAGAAAATAAATGTGAAAATAATTTATACAGCTGAAATTGTTGTAAAAAGTGAGAGTAAATTGTACACCACTGAAAGAAAAGGAAAACAAAAGTAAACAATATATACAGTTGAAAACACACTAGAAAAATTTATTTGGAAAGTTTTGTTACAAGGGAAGAAGCTAAACCTGCCATAGTTAGAATACCTCAACAAAAAATTTCATTAAAGACTTGAAGTCATCCATATACACTAACGTAAGCATACAAGAACAAGAACAGCAGCACTGCATGCTTACAAATCTCATGAAACTTAGAATGGCAGCAAAACATAATAAATGAAAAAACTGATGAAATTAGGTACGAATTTGGTAGATTAAATGAAAAACTTACCGATTAAATGCTGATTAGTATGCTATATAAGCCAAATACTGGACGAACAAGTTCAAATTTCTACAACTTGTTGCCAATTTGCTCCTCTTTGCATTCTAGGGTTCATGAGATCGAATCTTCGAATCGCAGCTTGATCGTCTTCACTTAGCAATTTACCTTCGAATACTGGACGAACAAGCAGTAATTTCTACAACTTGTTGATCATTCCCCAATTTTTGCATTCTAGGGTTCATGAGATCGATTTGGGAATCGCAGCAGCACGCTAGTTTCCACAGCAATTTTACCTTCTTTAGCTTTTCACCTAATTATTTTTAGTAAGTTACCATCCGCTAGACATACTAGCGGATTATGTATATACTTTCCAGGCTAAATTTGGGGGGAATTGGAAAGTGAATTGATTAAATACGTCCGCTAGTAAGTCTAGCGGACGGTGATTACCTAGTTCTACTCTCAGACATTCATCAATAAAACGGACGGTTTAGAGCTTATATGCCACTTTTTATCCCATAGCATATAGATGCTATGGATCATTCCCCTATATATATATATATATATATATATATATAGAGAGAGAGAGAGAGAGAGAGAGAGGTAAAAATAGAGGTACACAGCCGTGTAACTTTTAAAGTTATTACGGTCTACGATCGTAGAGTGATTTTACTCTACGATCGTGAGACCGTGTAACTTTAAAAGTTACACTACTGTGTACCTCCATATTCCCCATATATATATATATATATATTGTTTTGTACCTTGTGAGCCAAATAGTCCATTAATCTAATCTAACGGTAATCATTTTAGCCAAATAGCCAAATGCAGTGGACAGGTCTTGGACCCATAATATGTGCACCGTGATAACCATCAGTTAGGATAAAATAACAGATATCAAACCCATGAAGAGATAAATATACACCTTTTGGTATCTCAGTTGAGCCTTCAGCAACTCCCTTTTCCAATCTCCAGAGTAGGTAATTTTGTTCATCAGTTTCCTTGCCAGCCTCAACCAAAGGTGCTGCAACAGGAAGAAAACAATTTCATATATGACCAGTAAAAAGTTCATAACTTGACTCGTTTGCTCACAAGAAGGTGTAAAAGATACCAGACAAGTCAAGCTTTGGCTTGCCAAACTAAGGCTCGAATGTATAGTAGAGCTAGTGAGAAATATGTGGGAAATAAAATACCCCACTTTGCACTTGGCAGATATTTCATCTTTGGAAGCTTATCTAAAAGAAAAATCCACAAAGCTTATAGTACTGCAAATATGAAATTCACCATGGATGCGACATTTCTGTTGGATTATCTATCAACATCTCACAACACCTACCAACAAACTGGACAACATTCAAAATTTCCATTTCATCTATTGTACTTCTTATAATGTACATCACAACTATTTCAGAACCATCCCTCCTACTATTTCTTCTCATATTAAGAGAATTCTCTCAGTTTCTGCAAAACAAATCTCGAGTTTTTATAAGAGAAAATCTAGAATTGGCGAGGAAAGTTGAGTGTACAAGGGGTGGCTTTATTCTTGTAAATAACCATTCTAAGCAACTGAACTATGTTGTTGATAATCTTGATACCATTCGCATGGGCCACCACTCTGGTTTAATAATAGCTTCAACCTTCACATCTTCCTGCCCTTGTATGATCAAGTTTCCTGTTCCTTTGAAGGCTTCTTCCAGGCGCAAAAGGCCAAGCCCACGAGATCCAAATGCAGTATTGACAGTCCCAGCCTTCTTGCCAGATGCAGCTACCATAACTTCTGATCCAGGAGCAACTTTCTGCTCCAACTCTGGAAGGACAGAAGAAGCTTAAAATAAGATAATTAACAAAATGTCATTAACAATGAAACGGGGTTGTTCTACCTTTTCCACTATCATCAAGAAAATTTAATGGAATTAAGCGCTTTCGAACTACTCCACGGTGATGTGCTTGAGCAATAAGTTCTTGACCAACATAACACCCTTTGTCAAAGCTTATGGCATTCAGACCAGCAAGGTTGTATTCTAGTGGAATTGCATTACCTACAAAGGTTAATCACAAATTCAGATTGAAATTACAAACTTGAGGCCTTTAATAAGCTGGAGCTCGGTTATGATAGCGCTGGAAGTTCGACTTACAATTCCAAATCAATAGAATAGTAGTGCCCTTTTAATTTAATTTAATGTTTAGTTCTAAGAAATAGCAGGTGTAGCAAATTAAACAGTAAAGTAAAGAAAAGTAACTACTATGTCACCATGCAGTGAACAGGTCTAAATAGACAGGAACATTCTAAATATTATGTCACCATGCAGTGGACAGGTCTTGGACCCATAATATGTGCACCGTGATAACCATCAGTTAGGATAAAATAACAGATATCAAACCCATGAAGAGATAAATATACACCTTTTGGTATCTCAGTTGAGCCTTCAGCAACTCCCTTTTCCAATCTCCAGAGTAGGTAATTTTGTTCATCAGTTTCCTTGTCAGCCTCAACCAAAGGTGCTGCAACAGGAAGAAAACAATTTCATATATGACCAGTAAAAAGTTCATAACTTGACTCGTTTGCTCACAAGGTGGTGTAAAAGATACCAGACAAGTCAAGCTTTGGTTTCCAAACTAAGGCTCGAATAATATTTAAAAGGGTTGAGTTATTAACGAGTTTCATGAGCTTGCTTCAGCTCAGTTAGCTCGTGAAGCTCGTTTAGTAGGTCATTTAGCTCATCAAATTTGTTTAATATCTCATTTAGCTCAAAAGTCAAATTTTACATACAAATTAAATTGTTACAACTTAGTGATTTACAATATCTTTTTAAGTTGTAACAAAATTCGCTTATGATATACCAGAGAACATATACAAAATATAATAGACTTGTAGCTTATGGAGTGAATTTATGGAGCATGTAACCATGGAAGAAGATAGACTGAGATATGACTTACTAAACGATCATTATGAGATTATACAATATTATATTATTATATCTATGTATATTCATGGAATGCACAAGTAAATACATGAGCAAGAATTCGAAAGAGGGTAATAGAGTGCACTTGACTCGACATTGAAATTTTTTAGCTAAACAAGCTGAGTTCAGTTTTCCAAAATAGTTTGTTGGATAAGTCGGTCCCAGTTATTACCCAAGTGATGGGGACTCCAAGTCAAGAACAAAGAAGAGATTTTTTATATTTATTATTTGGAGTTTTTATTATGTTTAATATAAAAATACTTGATGTGATTTATGTATTTTACTTATTAGTAGGGATCTAAGACATTAATTAGTGATTAGGAATTATTAATAAGGGTATTTTAGTCGTTTAGTACTTTTATTATTACCTAAGTAATATTAGGTTTTGTCTCCTTAAATATTGATCCCACAAATCATTTAGACTATGTACTATTGATATTAAAGTTGATTATTTTATTCAAAAAAAATGATGCAGGACAAATTTAAGATGAAGAATTAACGAAAAATAAACTAGAATTTAAAATACACGTTTAAACCACTAGAATCTCAAGTGTATCAACTTCACTCATCAACACCAAGATAGATAAAATACCTTTACGGTATAAATAAAATAATCAACTTCAATATCAATAGTATGTAGTCTAAATGACTTGTGAGGCATCAATATTTAAAGAACAAAACTCTAATATTACTTGGGGAATAATAAAAGTACTAAACGACTAAAATACTCTTAATAACAATTCTTAATCACTAATTAATGTCCTAAATCCTCACTAATAAATAAAATACATAAATCACATCAAGTACTTTTATATTAAACATAAAAAAAACTCCAAATAATAAATATAAAAAATCTCTTTTGTTCTTAACTTGGAGCCCCCATTATTGAATACAAAAACGATACTCTTATCAATTCTCTTTCCAAAAAAATTTGAGCCTTACCGTGTGATCATGTTGTCAAGGGGTTCCAAAATGTTCTTCCCTTGCAGAGGAGTTTGTGGCTTATTCTATCATATTATAAAACTCAAGGTTGAGTTTTCTCCAAAAAAGAGGAGAATAATGGAGACTCCAAGTTAAGAACAAAGAAGAGATTATTTATATTTATTATTTGGAGTTTTTATTTATGTTCAATATAAAAGTAGTTGATGTAATTTATGTATTTTATTTATTAGTGAGGATTTAGGACATTAATTAGTTATTAGGAATTTTAGTCGTTTAGTACTTTTATTATTCCCCAAATAATATTAGGGTTTTGTCTATTTAAATATTGATGTAATTCACACAAATCATTTAGACTACATACTATTGATATTGAAGTTGATTATTTATTCATACCGTAGATGTATTTTATCCATCTTGGTGTTGATACGTGGAGTTGATACACTTGAGATTCTAATGGTTTACACGTAGAAATTAAATCCCAGTTTATTTTCCGTTAATTCTTCATCCTAAATTTGTCATGCATCACTAAGTCAGCTTGTTAATTCTTGCCATACTAGACCCGTTTGATTAAATGAGCCTAGAATTCTCATGAACGAGCAGGGTAGCTTGCAAGTAGCCTGGTTAATTTTCAACCCTACTCTCGAGCATCAAAACAATGTCCCAAGCTTTAAACGAAAAAGATCTCAGAGTAACCAAGTTCACGAGAACTCACGTGTTGTATTGGATGGAAAGATACCCCTAAATCCAAGGCATTCCAATCTGGGATCCATGTACCATTGCCATCCAAGATTATTTCCTCGTGAAGCTGAAATGCCTGAGCGATCAACAGTGCCACCATATCCAACTCCAATTGACCTCTGGTTCTTCTACGAAGACAACTTTTGAGTTAAATTCCCACCATAACGCTGCCAACAAGAGAATTCCTCTGCTGCATTCTCAATCTCAACCTTAGACCTCAACCGGTATCTACAACATTAACACAAACAATAAGTTACTAGAAAGTAAAAGCGGCTTTTGATAACTGGAAGAAAAGCAATTCATTCAAAACAATCATTGTAAACTGAGTATTGCGGTGAGAGCTCCTAGTCTCCTACGAGAAGAAACAAAATCACAAAAGGCAGAATGAATCACATTCAACTCAACACTTTAAGCAAGCATTAGTTAAGGACATGGAAATTTGGCTTCCTTTTACCATATATTTCGTGTCCACAATATTTTGTTGCACTATTATTGCCACATTGATTTCCAGCATAATTCTAAGTAATTTTATGCTGTGAACTAAATAGTGAGATATTTATGTCTAAAATGTAAAAGAGAACTTGTAATAACTCCATGACAAACAAGTGCAGAATAGGAGGTAAATAAATATTTCAAACATTGGACGTGGCATTAGAAAGTCATTTCCAATATGGTTCTTGATGTCGTACAATGTTGAAACTAATCATTCAGTCCTCATATTTGAATCGTCAATCACGGTTGTCAGCACGAGTTTTTATTACAATTCTAAGCAGTGTCCACTTACTCAAATTCAATATACATGAATTAACATTTAAAATTTAGTAGTAGTCCTAACTTTCAACTTGTAAGGTACAGATGCAAAAGCCAGAGTGCAACCGGGGAGCAGGGGCCTAGGTTTGATATTATGGTGGAATGAGAGCGCCTAAAGAGATAAATAGGTAATAAAGGTTTGTTCATTTACCGTCCAGAAATGTGTTGAATATAATATGATTTACCATGAAATCACAACAAACAACAAAACAAGAAAAGCAAGTCTAGTGCTGTGATATTGCTGGTTTAACACTCCTTTCTCTCCTTTATGATGTCTTAAAAGCAAAGAATGTCTATGCTGAGTGAGTCATGTATGGTACGACTGCACCATTGACAATACATATAGCCCTCCATTCAGTGTAAGCCAAAACTAAGGTTCACTTTAAATTCAACAATTTACAAAGAAAGCAGACTTAGCATAATATTATGCTGGGTAAACCTGTACGCTGAAATGAAATTTTGAATCCAATTTGCTGATTCACTTTTATGAGTTGGCAAATTATGCTCCAACTCGAGTTTGACCCACAGTTTTCTCATTTCTGAACAATAACTACTAACAAATTGAACTGAATAAGTCACCTATGTCATAAGCCATACTATCCATGTTTACTGGCTACAAAAACTCACTGTTCTCTAGAAATAGCTAACTTGAAGAGTTCAGAACTTATTATATTCCACGTCCTTCAATTAGAGGTGCACTCTAAATAGCACCTATGATAAATTTTGAGCCAATACCATTTATATTAGCATGCCATATGCTCTATGCAG
This sequence comes from Panax quinquefolius, assembly GCA_020205615.1. NCBI lineage: Eukaryota > Viridiplantae > Streptophyta > Magnoliopsida > Apiales > Araliaceae > Panax > Panax quinquefolius. The sequence goes on from CM035157.1 coordinate 7,254,768, forward strand.
TTACCTTTATTACCAAAACACTCAGCACAACCTTGTGACATCAAGAACTCCAAATAAACTCAGCTCATCTACGAGCTTGCTGGAAGACTTCAGCTACACCACGTCACAGAAAAGAGAATACTTTTACAAATAGTTACAATATTACTTATAAAAGTTAACTTTTCAGCTGGATTTTGACAAACAGCAGAACAGATGAACATAAGCTTATATATAAAAAAACCTTATATTGGGCATTCAGGTAGATTAGACAGTTATATATTAGATAAGTAAGTTGGTTTCTAAAGTATGCCTTCTTGGCAATGAAATAAACTATTAAGCACCATTAAGATAAAGACTCTCCCAATGTGGTCTCTCTCATCACTTTCCCACCCTATGCAACTTAATTAAGAAAATTAACCAAAGGGTCTTGGCCCAATGGTTACCCCCATCCATGAGGGTGGGGTTTCAAGCCTTGGCAGTGGCCTTGTGTACCAAGAGGGTGGGTTTCAAGCCATGACAGTGGCAAAGGTTGAGTGCTTGTGTTTAAATTATGTCTCAAACTAGCAAAAAAACAAATAAATAAGAAAATTAACTAACTTTAAGATACTAGAGATTTACCATTTCATATATACAAGCAGAATTCAAATAGTTGTAACTTCAATATCATAAAATATTATAGGATCAAAGAAAGAGTCAAAATTGAATGTCCTTAACACTATGTTAGTGAGTTTTCCAGACTAGGAGTCCTAAGGATTCAAATCACTTTATACATAAAATCATCATGAACCATTAAAAGACATAACTTACTTCTTCAATGTGTCCAATAGCTCGTCCAATACAGACCCATCTACATCAGCAAGCAACTCCAATTCTTCCGGGTTCGGGCCTGGACCAGACCCGGAATTATCAAGCTTCTCTACTGGCAAGGAGGGTCTGTATATAAAGAAATCATACAAAAGCCTTCCCTGAGGTGTCAACATTGCGGCGTACATTGGCGGAATCGAAACAGAGGACAAGTTAGGCGTAGGCACAGTCGAAGTCTTCTCACCCACGGATTCAGCGAACCTCCGTACATCGTGGGTTAACAGACCCTGAAGGAATTTCACGGTGTCGGGTCCTCGGAACCGGACCACAGCTCGGGTCTTCAGGTGAGAGGCAACGGGACCCACGTCATCGAGGTGGGGTTTCTGAGAAGAGAAGTGTTTGATGGATTTGAGGAAATTGTGGCTAATGGGTTTGGAAAATTGGATGGATCGCTTGAATTGACTCATTGATTTTCCCAATTGAAAGGAACTGAGAGCTGGAGCTTGGGGGGAAGAACTGAGGAAGGTATTTATGGTGGCATGTGAAAAATGTTGACACGTGTACTTGAAGCTTTATCTTTTTGAGACACCTGGTGTGTCTTGGTAACCCTGTCTGAGAAGTGAAAAGAAAGAGTGACGATCGGTTAGGTGTTTGATGAAATTCCTGACAGAATTGTAATTAAAATACTACCGTCGGCAATGACCTATTTTTTTTAGTGTACATTAAATCCATGGAAAACGCCGGAATTTCGCCGGAAGTTATTGTAGGGGAGCCGGAGGAAGCGTTTAGGGGATTAATGGGTATAGATTTTCTAGTATTGAATTGTAAAAAGGATCATTTCTCCAGAATTTTGAGGGTAGCTAAGCTAGGCCACAGGGGTGCAGTTATTGTGTGCAAAAATATTAGTAGCAGCTCGAGAAGCGAGTCGGAGATTAGGTGGCGCGCGGTCGTTGATAGTGATTCGCGGCTGCTGTTGCGGTCGGTGATTTTGCCGGTGGGGGAGGGACTTGATATTGACAGGTTATCTGGTGAAGAGTTTGTGATTAGGAAATGAAATTGCTTATTCAATTAATTAAATTTGGTTTTTTGGGTTATTCGTTGTTTCTCTTTTAGGGAAGTAATATTCTCACATTTATTTATGATATTTCAACGTGATCATCTCTTATGAGGATATAGGGAGTCTAACATTTAGTATAAAAAAGTATAAAAAGTAACTATGTAAAAATATCAAAAATATATATAAAAATAATATTCCTCTTTTTTATTTGTTTGAATATTTGGATATGTAAATTAATGGAAAATTAGCACTCATTTGTCTTATTTTATAACCATTTTGTTTAGTATATGGATGAACATATAATACAAAACAATTGAAATCAATGTATATCGATTAGCACATATATATATTATTCCTTCTTTCCTTAATATAAATTATTTTAGAGTTGTGCATAAATATTTAAAAATAATTATATAACATTAAATATAATATCAATTATCTATATTATCTTTTGTATTTGGAAAAGAGAGTGTTATTTATTAGGCAAAAAATAATGAGAGAACCAAAGTTATATTTAATACTTGGGATAATATTGGAAACTAAATAATTAATACTTATTTAAAATTTTTAAACGACTTATATTAAGGAATAAAAACACTTCTCTAAAACTACTTATATGAAGGGTCGGAAGGAGAATAATTTCATTGCTTATGGATTAATCATCATTGCACATAATATTTAACAACATCACACTGAATAAACTCGTAGTACATTATGTTTGATGGATACAATAGAGATTTAGAGGTCGACCTATGATTTTTCTCATTAAGGGCACGTTAAATATTGTGTATGCACGTGGATGATTATTTATTATTCTTGTTCTCGTTGTTAAATTTGTTGATTTTTTATTTAATTGTACAAAAAATTAATTTTTTTAATTAAAATTATTTTTTATGCACTTCTCAACAATATATAATTTATAGTTTATGAATAGATGTTATTGTCAATAATAAATTATATAACATGACCAAGAAATCCCCACGAAAGTTTGTAATTTATGTGAATCTTTCCATTGTATAATTGTAGAAGGAGACAAGCGGGCTACAACTTGAGGTAAACGCTAAACATGTAAATCCGTTAACATGTTTTATTTAAAGTATATTCCATGTTGTTGCATGTTTACCTTTCTTTCTTCAAATTCTTCTTGAGTATAAGTTTGGTCGATCGAAATGAATTAATTTGGTTGAATTTAATGGACAAGAAAATGGGGGCAGTAATTGTCCTTTTGTTAGCATATATATATGAAACTTTGAATTTATATTTTATGAAAAAAAAAGTTTCTAATATTTTTTACTGAAAATAATAATTATTTTTACAAATATTTAAAATAATTATTTTTAATTAGTTTAATGAGGTAATTTGAAAAATTAAAAGTTCAATAGTGTAATCAGTAAAATGTGCATGCCAACTATAGTGGGTAATTCATTAGTTTTGTAGATAAAAAATTAACATCCGTTATTTTTTTTTAACTGAATGACCTAATTTTAAAATAATTATTATTTTAGTGGAATAATTTAAAAAATTAAAAGTTCAATGTGGTGTAACCAGTAAAACCTGTCAACTACAAATGAACATTTCATTAGTTTTGCCAAAGATTAATCTATGCGCACCTACTACGTACGTAGCTAGTTAAGTTTTATAGAGATATCTATTTTTCTGCAGGATGGATAAAATACATTAATTCATTTTTTGATGTTAAAATAAAATGAAAAATTAAGTAACGATTTTAATGATATATAAACTCGATGCGTAGTAGGGGTTATCTTTTATATCAATATACCTATATTATTTTTTAAAATTACTAATGGGGCAGAACGAATAAATATATTTATTAAAACAACGTCATTTTAAAATTTAAAAAAACAAAAACAAAATAATATTTAAAGTGGATGGTCCCACCTGCTTTTCTTTTATTTACAAAAATGTCACCCACTGCCCCACTTATTTTTTAAAAGAATATTGAAAACGATGTAGTTTTAATAAATGTATGCTATTTAAAAGGGTATGTTTTAGATATGTCCTAGTACTTATATATATATAGACATTAATTACTAGCTATATATCAGTTTAAAATATATGACTTTATATGATCTTGATATAATGTGCTATATATAATGTATTTTTTATTACACCATAAGAGGAAAGAGGTCATGCTCATGCATCAATCTCGGATGGTGCTACCTGTTGATTGATTATTTCATCACTTTAACAACTACGTACTTGATGAACAATATAAAGACTTTGACATGCAAATGTCAAATAGCATCATTATAATGCCAATTAAGGGAAAACTTATAGCATGATATCCATGCATTAAAAACAAGATTTTTTTAACTCCCGAATCAGTGAAAATTGTTCACATAAAGAAAATGGCAATTAAAACACAAAGGATATTTAATTTCATGTCAATTCCCAACCCCTTTAAATTCCCTTGTTTATCCTCCACATATCACACGACCTGCAAAATATCTTGATTTGTCTAAGCTAGTTTCTATTCTCTGATACATCATAAAGTTGTAGCTAGCCATGGCAAAGAAACCAAGCATGGGTCGCCAAAAGATCAAGATTGCCAAAATAGAGATAAAAAATCACTTGCAGGTTACCTTCTCAAAGAGACGTTCTGGCTTATTCAAGAAAGCCAGTGAGCTTTGCACACTTTGTGGGGTTGAGATTACTATTATAGTCTTTTCTCCGGCTGGAAAAGTGTTCTCTTTTGGCCACCCTAATGTTGAATCCATTATCGGAAGGTATATCACTCGAAACCCTCATTCAAACCCCAGTGCCCTCCATCTTGTTGAAGCTCATCGCGGTGCTACTGTTACTGACCTCAACTTGCAGCTCACTCAAGTTGTTAATGAATTAGAATCAGAGAGAAAAAGAGGAGAGATACTTGACAATATGAGACAAGTTAGCGAGAGCCAGTTTTGGTGGGAAGCTCCCGTCGAGAAATTAGGGTTTAATGAGCTTGAACAATTGAGGGATTCCGTGGAAGAGCTCAAGAAGAATGTGAGCAATCAAGCCAACAAGATTTTGGTAGAGAATGCAAATTATAATTTGCCATCTTTTGGTGGTAATAATGGAATTAGGGCTCTTGATCAGTTTGAGACTAAACCTAATTTGATCAATCCTCATGTTTCAACTACTTCTAATGTCCATAGTTTTGGCTATGGTAATGGATTTTTCTAATTTTCTTTGAGAATTTGATGGAAGTTCAGAGCTAGTATCTTGCTAGTTCGCTTAGAATAAATTAATATATGTTCTATTTAATTAATCAACAAATTAAAAATTATTTCAATGTTTTATTTAATTTTCGGTTACATGCAATTATATATATATATATATATATATATATATATATATATTCATTGAATAATGATGAAGTATTTATCTGATATTTATGGTGGTATAGTAATGATCGATGATATGATTTAAGTGTAATATACCAAATTAATGTTTTTATCAGTTATATTTTATATTCAATGCTGTTTGGATATGATGTCCTAACAAGACCCAATTAGAGGTGGCTAACTGGCCATATATATATGAATTCTTAACCATTGATATATATATATATATATACTAGCTAGATCCAGTAGAGAGATCTAATATAATAACCATTGTCCTTGGGGAAATATGAATTCTTTAAATTACAAAATATCAAATTTTTTAAAAGGAAAATAAAAATTTAAATTAAGAAAATTAATATTTTCACAAGAGAATTTGATAGTTGGATCCACAAGTGTCATCTCACATGAATAGTAAATGAGATCCAAATTTATGTGAATAAAATTTTGTGAAATTATCAAAATTTTCTTGTGCAAATAACAATTCTCTAAATCAAAGCTACGGAAATTAATTTGTAGACTTCTTCCGGCACTCCATCATTTGATTTGAAAATTCAGGGGTCTACTGTGTGAAGGGATATTTTATCTAATCAAGATCAAAGTGGGTTATGTCCTATTGTTGGGAAAAACAATTGGAAGTGGTTTGTAGGTGATGGTAAGTGCATTAGGTTTTGGACATATAGTTAGGTGGTGTGGAGAAAATGTATTTTGTTCTAAATTTAGAAAGCTATTCTATCTGTCAATAAATAAAGAATGTAAATTAGCTTAGATATACGTAGAGGGAGAAGATAGGAAAGGATTGTAGTTGTAAAATTTCAGAAGGCAACTTAGAGAGTGGGAGGAGAGGGACATGGTTGAATTAAGAAACATGATTAATGATGTGAAGCTGAATAGTCGATCTTAAAGTATTTTGGTGTGGGGATCTTAAAGGCTTTTTTATTGTAAAAAAATGTACCCAGTTGATGGAGGAATCAAAAGATTTGTCTAATGTTAAATGGTACAAATGGGTATGGAAAAAAGGTACAGATTTTTATGTGGGTAGCAGTACAAGAATGTATATATTCCAGTAAATGGTTTTTTGGTAAAGAGAGGGATGAAGTTTGAGGAAGAGCAGATTCCCCCTGTTGTTGGTCTAAACTTGAAGAAGAACAGATTCCTCACACTTTGCTATATTGTAAATGGCCATGGTTGGTGTGGTGTGTTTAACTGGTTAGGAATAATCAAACTCAGTTGATCTTTTGATAGCTCAATGGGACTATACGGGGAAAGCATCTTAGACATGTGAGAGGTTATTAGTGTTAGTAACCTCAAAAGGAAATTATATATATATTTAAATGAACTTATCTTGCAGAAGAATTGATTTGTCGAAATTTAAGATCTTTAGACTTATATCCTTAAGACAATTATGTCTTCCAGTATGGTCTTTCGCCAGAATGACAAAGACATGTCTCCAGGATACAATAACTCAAGTATATCTTTAAAGACTACAAAAGATATATCTACAACGAAACCAAACTGAATCGCTTCTAACTCTCTCTCTTTTAGAACTATGAAAATGATGAAAAACAAAACTTAAATAATAATGAATACTAAGATGCTTGAGAAATTGAGTGAGTATGAATATGCCTCCTCCTATCTATTTATAGGAGGGTTGGTGACCATTTAGAAGGGTGTCAGCCCTTTGAAAAGGCATAGATGCCACCGAAAAGGCATATATGACATCCATTGGTCAAAACGACGTAGTTTGATCATGATCATACGCAAGATATAAATGCCATCCATTCGGACATGTAAAACGCAGCGTAGTTTTAATATTCACTTGAACCAAAACTACGTAGTTTTACTTTTTAGTAGAAAAAGGCGCGACCAAAACGAGCGTAGTTTTTGGCCGCTTATTCAAATATATATATATACCGATTCCTCAAAGCGATTACGCTTTTGATTATACCGCTTCTCAAAAACGTATACGCTTTTGATAATATAATAAATCTGACGTTCAAAAGCGAATACGATTTTGATAATAGAATTTAAATAAATTTTAATTAAAATTTAAATAAATTTTGTCTAAAAAGATATATATACAGGACCCGGACCCCGAGCTCGAGCTCGATTTAGCCGAGCTTCTAATGGACGCATGGCGTATGCGATGTGGTTGGTTGAACTAAGCCTTGGCTAGGTCCTCTCCCTTCCACAAAAGTGGGGTGACCCTTGGGGCCCAAACCCAAGAAAGCACTTTCCTTGTATATAAACATATAAAATATTTAATTACTAACCCATGTGGGACTTGGTTTTCCCACATGTATTTATTATCTTTTATTATGATCTTTGGGAGTTAATATCTCATTCATTACTCCATGAATTTGAGCTTCCAAATACTTAATTTAATCTACTCATGGAGTAGAACACATTAATATATTAAAACATTAAAATTAATTAATGACACCTATATTAATTTAGGCTCAAATTCCAACAATCACCCTTACAATGAATGATATTATTTACCCGCCCTTATGCAAATGTTATGCGAGACTACGAGAGAGGCGTAATTAGAAATCATCTATATCGAGAGAGGTAGCTTTTGGCTTTGAACCTTCCCTTGTGAAAACTATCGGGTTTACTGGTTGTCCAGTGAACGTGATGTCTTGAACTGTTCAACCGTTTGTGTAAACCGAGACAATAGTAATTCACACGTAATCTTTCTGACACTATTTGGTTCTCATAATTTTGTTCATTTTGGCCCCGAACAATCCGGATTTATGAGTGCTTTGAGAAGTATAGCCTTATCCTTCTCATAGAATTGGCCCGATTCACACTCACATGGGTGATTCTTAATAAGAGTATCTGCCATACTCCACATGTTTATCAAGATTTAAGAATCATTAAAAGCAAAGCTTATCCTGTAACCGCTGCAGGTATCACTATCTCGTATCATAGGAATGAGTAGAAGAAAATAAATTTCTTCATAGTGATTTGGTTGAATCATTCACAATTTAGTTGTCCTTTGAACCTAGATCGTGGGATCTCCGGTCAACTAAGTTGGTTTTTCCATCATGTGGCGATCCTTGTTTATAGGCTTTAAACCCATTCCCCTCGAAGTTATTTTTTACTTGCTCTCTAGTCAAACCTTTAGTCAACGAATCGCTTATATATTTTCTTTCGACTTTATGTACTCAATAGACATAATGTCGTTAGAAAGCAATTGTTTTATGGTATTGTGTCTCACGATTTAATATGTCTAGACTTACCATTATACATGTGACTCTGTGCCCTTCCAATTTCTTGATTGACTATTACAATGAATACAAATAGGCGCATGGGTTTAGGCCACATAGGAATATCTTCTAAAAAGTTACGAAGCCATTCAGCTTCTTTTCCAGCCTTATCCAATGCAATAAACTCAGATTCCATCGTTGATCGAGCAATGCATATCTGTTTAGAAGATTTTCATGATACTGCTCCTCCACCTAGTGTAAACACAAAACCACTTGTAGATTTAGAGTCTTTTGTATCCGATATCCAATTCGCATCACAGTATCCTTCAATCTTCTTTGGATATCTTGAGTAATGCAATCAAAATTTTGAGTGTATTTTAAATACCTTAAAACTCTTATAATCGCTTTCAAAGTGATTTTGTCTGGATTGCTTGTAAATCTACTCAATTTATTGATGACTTGTCTTTATGTAAGGACGTGTACAATTCATTAAGTACATAAGACTTCCAATTATTTGTGCATACTCGAGGTTGTGATATGCTCTCCTTTATTTTTAGACAAGTGTAGATTTATATCTCACTGGGTGTTCCCTATTGTGATTACAATCATATTGATTGAATTTCACGAGTATTTTCTCAATATAGTGTGATTGTGATAACACTAATCCATTCGATGTTTTAGAAATCTTAATTCCTAATATTACATCCAGCAACACCAATGTCTTTCATGTCAAATATATTATTTAACATTCTTTTAGTAGTTTTAATGATATTATTATTGTGGCGCCCCAAAATTAGGTATCGTCACCCATCTTGGGTCGCCACTTACATGGTATGTAATTTAAATACAACTTACTAATATAAGCGTAGGTATACAATACTGATATAAAGCGTGAGTTTGAATACAAATATTGTCTACTAGATATTATAAAAACTCAAAAGGAGTCCTCATTACAATTATTATCACACTATTTCACGGAATAGTGAGGACTACTAATGCTATCCTCGGACCATTATTCCGTTCTCGACTCGTCCCGACTATATTCTCTCATTTCACGAAGAGAACGGTGAAAGAAAGGGTGAGCTCAACTAGCCCAAGAAGAAATATTATAACTAAGATAATGCGAATAAATTATCAATAGTCTTCAACAATGTTAAACCGATAAAATATAATAGACAACCGGTTTAAGCTGCGCAGAATATATGCAATCCATTAAAAGAGTCAAGTAGAAAATAAAGTCTACTATCTTTAGGTTTTAAAAGGTTTTCATCATTTTTTTATCACTAAGACTCGGTTTAATGAATAAACCACAATATCTAATCATCCCGCATACTACGGTCAAGGATTTTCATCAAATTATCAATGGTCATGACTATACCGAATCACCCCTGGTCATAATCATACCAAAACTATCCATCAACGCATTACAGACCCATCGAGGACTTTTGTCACATCATTTATATCAAGCCATGATTATACCGAATGATCTCTAGTCATAATCATACTAAGTTCATCTATCTTGAGTAAGCAAAAGATAACATAATATAACATGAGGATGATGACAATGACATAATAATTCACTAAAACAAGTTCACGAATTAATTTATTCAGGAACTAATAACGCCCAAATTGTCAACATGATTTGCTTTGTAGAGTAAAATTCAAGAATGATCGGAAGAATATTTCAAGAAAAGATCTTTGGATGAAGCGTAAATATCAAGAATATTCTACTAATTTCATGGAGTATAGAAGTCAAAGTTTTAACCATTTGGGTATAATAAAGAATGGAATAACAAAGGAAATCACCATGCATGCGGTACTTAGATGTAGGCAAAGTTATTCAAGCCAGAATAATAATAACGGAACCGGTCGGGTGAAATTACACAAGCGGGATGTTCCAGCAGAATAATAAAGATGGAACCGGATCGGTGTAAAACACATGATAGGATATTCCAATGAATGATAAAGAGCGGAACCGGTCCGGTGTAAAAACACATGAGCAGGATGTTCCGATAGAATAATAAAGAATGTCACCAAGTATAGGGTAAACCACGTATACTGATTATGTATAGGGTATCTGGCGTATCTGAGTTATTCCAATGAGAATAATAAAGAATGGAATAACAGAGGATTTCACCAAGTATAGGGTATGCCATGGCGTATCTGAGTTATTCCAATGAATAATAAAGAATGGAATATGTAAATTCTCTTCATGAATAAGAAAGAATAACACTTTACGAAGTACAACAAATAATATCCCTTACCTTAAAAGAACTGAATATTGGAAAAGTGAAGTAGCGAGAATACTTTTCTTTCTTTCTCTCTATAGTTTCTCTCAGAGTTTCAATGAATTCGTAAGAAATAATGAAGGAATGAGCTTTCTATTTATAGAAAAACCGAGGGTGGCTCTTGAGTCTTAACGAAGGGTCAAAATGACTCTTGGTAATATGAAGAGACAACTACTATTCATGAAGGGATAATTACTATCGACGAAGGTAATTACTATTCACAAAGGTAATTACTATTCACAAAGGTAATTACTATTCACAAAGGTAATTACTATTGATGAAGGTAAATACTATATCGACGAAGGTAATTACTATTGTGAAGGTAATTACTATTCACAAAGGTAAATACTATTAATGAAGAGACTCTTAGATGATGACATATGGCCCCCATAAAATAATCAAACTTACCACAAACGTCTCATAATGGACTCTTTATATACATCAAGGATTGAATAAATATTACCACAAATTATTTTATTTTTAATCAACACATATTTAATCTTTCAACAATTATTAATCATTTATAACTTGTCGTCTCAATTAATAATATAACATATTATACAGATGATACTGTGATAATTATTGAATCAATAATATAAGAGATATGATGCAAAGAATTATCAGTGAATAATTGAGTATAGCTAAGTGACTTCTCACGTAAGCATCAATAATCAATACCGTAGCTTCTTATGCAACCACGCGTATTCATTGTACTTTTTTACTAGGGTAGTTCAGCGGTTTTAACGGTAACACCTCTGCTTAGTTATTTTATAGAAAGATAATTTTGTCGTTTTCTAACTACGACAATACTTCCGTTGTGGGGTCCACCACTGATTGAGCCGTCGTACGAATATTTTCCGACAAAAAGAATATTCCCTGAATATTTCATAACAACTTGCTTACTTTGCAAAATTTATAAATATTACCCACAACTATAACATTATATCAAATTTATTCCATAATATTCAAAAATAATATTTATAGAAAATTCATCTTTATTTATAAAAGCTGGGGTCTTACAACCTCCCCTTCTTATGAAATTTCGCCCTCGAAATTAGGGTACGTACCTGATATGATAAAGAGGTGAGGATACCTTGAATACCTTTATCATTAAAAATATTAAATTCATCTTCTAATCCGCCAAAGATATTCATTAACAATTCATCTTTGCACTACATGTGCTAAAGATATACAATGTAGAAACCAATAATCTTTGAGACGCGACTTAATAGTATCACGACCACGAATTATCCATGCCTTCTTGGCCAAGGATATTCGTGTTTTCAATCTGATCATTTTATAATGAATAATCTTGGTCATAATCATACCAAGTCTATCAATGCACTACTACCAAAGATGACTTTTACCACATCCATGAATTAATATTTCATTCTTTGAGACTCATTTCAATAATTAATCCATATCATCGAATCATCTCTCGCACTTCTGAGCCAAGGATATTCATTAGTATCATGACCACGAATTATCCATGCACTTCTACGGCCAAAGATAATCGTGTATTCATTAGTATCACGACCACAAATTATCCATGCACTACTACCAAAGATAATCGTGTATTCATTAGTATCATGACCACAAATTATCCATGCACTACTACCAAAGATAATCGTGTATTCATTAGTATCACGACCACAAATTATCCATGCACTACTGACCAAAGATAATCGTGTATTCAATTACGGTTATGATTATCTTAGAACAATCCACAGTCATAATCATACCAAATCCATCTATGCACTTCTAAAAATACGTAGATGACTTTCAACATAATATAAGCGTGAGGATAATGATATAAAGAATCAATCAAATGAGATAAAGGATAAATATTAAACATTTATAATATAATTTATCCAGATTCAAGAATATCCCCATGTTATCAATCACTTAATAATCTCATAATCTAATATCATTAATATTATAACAATATTTTAATCACTTTTTAAATTTATAAACAATTTATCTCAATTGTTTACGCTTTACCATATAATGCATTTAATCATTCAAAATGCCATACTCATAAGATATCATCACCAATTATCAAATCCTCAAAAAAATATGCATATACTCTATATAGGATTCTCTAGCCATAAAATCCTATTTTCAACTTTCATACTTCACATAACATATTTAACTCATATGTTCAGTAACTAAACTATTTTCATGAAAATACCAAATCAGTCCCAAAATTATTTCTTTTCTGGGATTTAGCATAATATAGTCCCATAATGAAAATATATTTTTCTCGAAATTTTAAAATTCATTTACTATTTTTCAAAAATCAATTTCTAATTAATTCCTTAAGAAATTAGCTACCTCAAGTTTAACTCCAAAAATTCCAAAATCTTGGCAGGACCTTACACATGTTAATGTGAGCCTCCAGTTTAAATTTCATGGTCATCGGAGTTATAGAACTCCAGTTATAGCATTTTTCGTCAAAAAAACCTAAATATTGAAATGGTCATAACTTGCTCATTTTAAGTCGGAATGAGCTCATTTTTGGACACGATGTTCTTTATACCATATACTTTTATGTCCCAAAAGGCCTGAATTTTTCTTACTAATTAAGTGGCCGAAACAGCCCTTACAAAAACGTGGCAGCAGCTTTTTGGACATTTTGAAGTTTTGACTCCTTTGCTAAAATCAGTCCACACGAAAATCTACAACACCTTTTTCATTGATTCCACTTGGATTAGTTAGGTAACTCATAGATCTAACTCTAGGACTTAACCACACTCAAAAATTCAAAATATAATAGGAGATTTGGTCAATTGAATTTCATGTTACGTTTTCACCAAAATCGGTTTTTAACTCCTTGTGATTTTAAGAAACTTTCATGTTTTCACATACTAACCAACATAACTCATCATAACACTTACTAATACCACGATACCCATGATTTTCATTAGTCAAATGCTTTTATTATGACTTTCATCATAAACCACGTAAACCTATTCATTTTAGTTGAAGAAATATTTGAGGGTTTAAGAAATGGGTTTTATCTTTGGGGTCAATCTGAAATTCGATTTCACGCTCTAAGTAGGCTAAGAAGTCTTCAAGAATACGCCAGAAATTTATTAATAATAGAAATATCATTCAAAACTGTGACTCTCATCCAAGACTTGGATAGTACGTCACATTGATACCAACTGTGACTTCTATCCCTTAACCTAGATAGCACCTCACAATGATACCTATAAACTTGCCATCTTCATTCACGATGTCGCTTTATAGAAAGTCCGGCTTCTTGGCATTGCATTCCACAAGGAAGTCAACATCGAAAGGTTAGGGGCTCTTTACTTATGGAGCGATATGACAATAATTGACTTTAGTAGTTTGGTTACTTGAATTCACACAACAAGTTGGTTATGAATATAAAAGCTAACAACCTTACGAAAAGCATGATGAGTAGTTAACCAATTGATTCCTAAAATCACATCAAAGGCAAATATTTTCAAAAAGATAAGATCGACAGTAACGTGAAAATGTTTATTTGAATCAAACAAGATTTAAAAATAGTAAGCGATAATGAAGGCTCCTACTAACGAAGTTTCAACCAATAAGTCAAAGTTTAACTTCTTGAGTCAAATTTAAGCGTTGAACACAACTAGGTGAAATAAAAGAGTGGATAGAGGCGGTATCTAACACGGTATAGACTTATCGAAAAAAAGCTTATGATTAACTTACCCGTGATAATTTTATTCGGGTTCCTCGTCACGAGAAAAAAAAACGCTCTCTTAAACCAGAGGCTTTGGTTTATGCAGGGATGACCTTTGGTGCCTCCATCCTAGTTGAATTTTGTCTTGATAAGCGACAAAATCGAGCTAAGTGACCTTCTCTTCCACAATTATAACATGCTTTGGATGGCACGGGTAGCTATTCGGATCGATGTGTCCTCTCCTCCGCATTTGAAGCATATGATAGGTGGTCTTTTTCCTTCCTTAACAACGGGTGGTGGTCCGACGTCTTTCCATCATTGTTGAATCTCCTTTTCTTGAAATGTCCATTCTAATTGCTTTGACCCTGATTACCACCGAAGTGGTTACCATATCGGCTGTTGATTCCTCCACGCTTGTTGTCACCGCTTCGATGACTACTCATTGGAATTATAATTTTGCCACCGCTTCTCTTTTTAGTTGCGTTGACTCGTTATCGCGCTCCACTAATCGAGCCCTATTTACAACATCGAATACAAACACGGTTTATGAGAAATAAGATGTTGGCGTATCTCGACTTCAAACCTCTTAAAAACATTCGCACCATTCTCTCTTCATTATCCACCAAGTTGGACGCAAATCGTGATAACTCCGCAAATTTTGCCTCGTATTGCGACACGGTCATATTGTTTTGTTCCAACTTGATAAACTCCACCTCCTTCATGTGGCGAATACTTTCAAGAAAGTATTTGTCGTTGAACAACTCCTGGAACTTCTCCCAAGATATCTTGAAGATAAAGAGAGTTGAGTACGCGTTTACCGAGATTCCACCGAAGAATCGCTTCTCCGCGCAACATAAAGGCGTGAAGGAACCTTTTGCTCCTCGGAGCATCCCAAGACATCAAATATCTTGGTAATCTACTTTATCCATGCTTCCGTCAGAAGTGGTTTTGGCTCTCTCCTTAAACTCCGGTGGTCCCAGCTCCTTGAATTGTTTAGCGTTGACCGCCGAGAGTTTTCCATGTTTCCACCCACGTTTTGGATGTAAGTCTTTCGCGATGATGCATGAATTCTAAAACCTCTTAAACGCATCGTCGTTCGTCAATTGATCGGTGTTGTTGTGGCGCCCCAAAATAGGTATACATCACCTATTACGAGTTGTCAATACATGGTACGAAACAACTACAACTTTATTATTACAACAAGAAAGCGTGAGTTTGAATACAAATATTATCTTCTAGACAATATCTATACTCAAATAAATCCTCATCACCTTTATTGATACATTATTTTACAAAAATGGTGAGGACTACTAAGCAATCCTTTCTAAAACCTTCATTCCATACCCCAGGCTTCGTACTTGCTATATTCTCGCCTCCCGAGAAAAATGGAACAAAAGGAAAAGGGTGAGCTCAACTAGCTCAAGAAAGAATATTATGACTAAGATAATATACAACAAATTATCGTTAGTCTTCAACAGGAAAAATCTAATAGAATACAATAGACAACAAACTTTAAATCAATATTCGCAATGAAATAATAATTCATTAGAAGAGTTAAGTAGAGAATGCAAACTACTATCTTCTATGTATGAATTTAAAAGTTCATCGTCTATCTTTTATCCCCTGTAACATCAATCAATATACATACGGAATCAAATATTCATCTTTGCACTACAGCCAAAGATATTCATCGATTAGTCATGTTCATTTAAACACTGTTCATCTTTGACTACAGCCAAAGATATTCTTAAGAAATCATTCATCTTTGCACTACAAAGCCAAAGATATTCTTAAGAAATCATTCATCTTTTGCACCTTCTGGGCCAAAGATATTCCATAATATCATCATTTAAGGCGAGGATGATGAAAATATTTTTAAAAAGCGAATCCGGTGAAACAAAATGACAAGGATTAAGGATTAAGGATTCGTACTTGGTTTTATCCACGCCCCAAAAATACCTCAAAAATAATCATAGTGGTGTAAAATTCAAGAATGATCAAAACATTTATACAATCGAGCTAGTATCCGAATAGATATTTTGGACAAAAAGAAAAAATTTATTTTTTCGATTGAATAGTCTTAGATATCGTGAATAGTCTTTAGTATCGTGAATATGCCAGATATCGTGAATAGTAACTCTCTACACCAAAAGATAGAAATTCCACAAAAACATCTTCACGCTTCATGAATAGTACTCGTGAATAGTAATCGTGAATAGTAACTCATGAATAATAAGAATCGTGAATAAGAACTCATGAATAGTAACTCATGAATAGTAACCCATGAATAGTAACCCGACATGAAAAAGTTCCAAATTTGATAAAACTTCAGATCAACATTTCAATTATAATGATATTGAAGAAATAATATCATTCTAAAAAAAATAATATCCCTTACCTCGAAAGATTAGTACTTTCATTTGGGAATAAGGGTATAGTCTTTGAAGGAACTTGCACCGCCTAGCAATACTCAAAGTATACTCAAAATACTCACAAGAATACGCTCAAAATATCGAGAGAGAAATAGAGAAAACTTGAGTTTACGGTGTGATTTTCAATTCTAACCTAAGACCCTATTTATAGAAAAATGCTTAGAACACCAAAGCGAGAAAATTTAATATAATATTAATATAATTATACAAATTTTCCTTAGCCCACCTTTTGGTCAAAACACCAGCCACACATGTTAATGATGTCCAAAAAAATACAAAAACGTTTTTCTTAACAAAAATAATTTAAACTCCCAAAAATCAATTATTTGAGACTTGAACTTCAATAATTCATAATAAATAGCCCTTTCATCAGAAAATTCGAATCTCATGAGTTTTTATAGGAAATTCAATTCTCTACAACTTTGCAGAAGAAAGTTTTTCCAAATTCCAAATAGAAATTGACCGAAATCCACAAACGGGTGATTTTACAAGTTTATAATCAAATTTCTATCAATAATTGTGTCCACCAACACACAAAACATGTGTTAAACATTTAATGCCACAAAATACTCTTCCTCCTCATATACTCATATATCCCACATTCATTGTAAAAATATCACCGATTAATATATTATTAAAATAATATATTTAAATGAATTATTTTATCGAAAAAGATAAAATATTAATTTTCAACAATTGTCATTTTAAAATTTTCTCCATCTATATCCACATAAAATCAATATTTTCCTCATCATATAAATCAATAATTAATTATTCACAAATAATATTATAGAATCACAATATTGACAACTGAGCAGGTTCAGGAAAAGAGGGCTTTCAATAAAATTTCTTCTTCTTGGTAATTGATTAGATGACCAAACCTCTCCTTATGTAGAACTTTCTAGACATTGCCAATAATGTTATCTAATAATATTATTGAGATAATATGAATTATTGCTTCGATAATGAAAAATATTGTGTAATGACAATTATTGAAACAACAGCAATATAAAATATCAACGCAGCAATTATTAACTCAATAAAATAATTGAGCGGTAATTATCGTAACCATTATTGAGTAGTGCCTTCTTACGTAAGAATCAATAATTGGTGCAATACCGTGGTGCTTCTCTTGTTCAACAACGCGTATTAGTGTGTTTTAACCCACCGGGTATTCCAACAAGATAATCTGTAATAACTACGCTAATTATTTAAAAACAACTTATATTTGTCGCTTTTTCATCCAATCGCTTTCCGTTATGGGGCCCACACATGGTCGCTGCTGGCGTCGCATTTAATATTCCCGACAAAGATTTGAATATTCCACGACCAAACGAATATTCCCAAACAACAATGAATATTTTATAACCACTTGCTTATTTTGAAATATTTGCGTATTTAACCCTTAACTATCCACATTAATCAAATCAACCCTTACTATTTCAAAATAATAAATAAAGGAAATTCCTTTTATTTAAAAAAATTTGAGGTCTTCTGATTTGTTGTTTACATGGAGGATTATCGCCATCCTGTTGCACATTGTCTCGATTATTGATCCGTGGAGAATCAGCGGTCTCTGTGCTCCATTCTTTATTCTCAACATTCTCGGATGCCATTTTCAAACACCGCCACAAAATAAGGGTTAATTGACATGCAACATATTATCACTATATTCAACGACAGACCAATCAAATACCAAATAAACTTAGGTAGGTCATACTAAATGTAGCGAATTCCCTATCTCTCCCTCCTAGTTCTAGTCTCACATCTTAGCCAGGATCATATCCCTAAACTCGATACCAACCGTGACGCCCCCCAAAATTAGGTATATCGTCACCCATCTTGGGTCGCCACTTACATGGATGTAATTTAAATACAACTTATTAATATAAGCATGTGTAATAATATGACATAAAGCGTGAGTTTGAATACAAATATTGTCTACTAGATATTATACAAACTCAAAAGGAGTCCTCATTACAATTATTATCACACTATTTCACGTAATAGTGAGGACTACTAATGCTATACTCTGGACCATTATTCTATTCCCCGACTCGTCCCAGCTATATTCTCATTTCCTGAAGAGAACAGTGAAAGAAAGGGTGAGCTCAACTAGCCCAAGAAGAAATATTATAACTAAGATAATGCGTAATAAATTATCAATAGTCTTCAACAATGTTAAACCGATAAAATACAATAGACAACCGCTTTAAGCTGCAGCAGAGAATATGCAATCCATTAAAAGAGTCAAGTAGAAAATAAAGTCTACTATCTTTTAGGTTTTAAAAGGTTTTCATCAATTTTTTTATTACTAAGACTCAGTTTAATGAATAAACCACAATATCTAATCATCCATGTACCACGGTCAAGGATTTTCATCAAATTATCAATGGTCATGACTATATAAGAATCATCCCCGGTCATAATCATACCAAAACTATCCATCATTTGCATTCTGTGCCTTTGAGGACTTTTGTCACATCATTTATATCAAGCCATGATTATACCTAAATGATCTCTCGGTCATAATCATACTAAGTTCATCTATGCACGTAAGCCAAAGATAACATAATATAACATGAGGATGATGACAATGACATAATAATTCACTAAAATAAGTTCACGAATTAATTTATTCAGAACTAATAACGCCCAAATTGTCAACATGATATCGCTTTGTAGAGTAAAATTCAAGAATGATCGGAAGAATATTTCCATGAAAAAGATCTTTGGATGAAACGCAAATATCAATAATATTCTACTAATTTCATGGAGTATAAGTCAAAGTTTTAACTTAATTGGGTATAATAAAGAATGGAATAACAAAGGAAATCACCACGCATGCAGATTGCTTGCATAGGCGGGATATTCCAACAGAATAATAAATAACGGAACCAGGTCAGGTGAAATTCACACGGACAGGATGTTCCAACAGAATAATAAAGATGGAACCAGATCCGGTGTAAAACACACAGATAGGATATTCAAACAGAATGATAAAGAGGCGGAACCGAGTTAAGGTGTAAAACACATGCATGGATGTTCCAGCAGAATAATAAAGAATGTCACCAAGTATAGGGTAAACCACGATACAGATTATGTATAGGGTATGTCGGCGTATACAAAGTTATTCCAATGAATAATAAAGAATGGAATAACAGAGGATTTCACCAAGTATAGGGTATGCCAGTATATACAAAAGTTATTCCAATGTAATAATAAAGAATGGAATAATGAAGTTCTCTTCATGAATAAGAAAGAATAACACCCCTTACGGTACAACAAATAATATCCCTTACCTTAAAAGAACCTGAATATTGGAAAAGTGAAGTAGCAGAATACTTTTCTTCTTTTCTCTATAGTTTCTCTCTAGAGTTTCAATGAATTCGTAAGAAATAATGAAGGAATGAGCTTTCTATTTATAGAAAAAACCGAGGGTGGCTCTTGGTCTTAACGAAGGGTCAAAATGACTCTTGGTAATATTGAAGAGACAACTACTATTTCATGAAGGGTAATTACTATTGAATGAAGGTAATTACTATTCACAAAGGTAATTACTATTCACAAAGGTAATTACTATTCACAAAGGTAAATACTATTGGCGAAGGTAATTATTATCGACGAAGGTAATTACTATTCACAAAGGTAAATACTATTATTGAAGAGACTCTTAGATTATGACATATGGGCCCCCATAAAATAATCAAACTTACCACAAACGTCTCATATAAGACTCTTTATATACATCAAGGATTGAATAAATATTACCACAAATCATTTTATTTTTAATCAACACATATTTAATCTTTCAACAATTATTAATCATTTATAACTTGTCGTCTCAATTAATAATATAACATATTATACAAATGATCTTTGTGACAATAATTGAATCAATAATATAAAAGATATGATGCAAACAATTATGTAGCAATAATTGAGTATAGCTAAGTGACTTCTCACGTAAAGATCAATAATCAATACCGTGTCTTCTACTATGCAACCATGCCAGACATCGCACTTTACTTACTAGGGTAGTTCATGCGGTTTTAACGGTAACACCTCCGTAGTTATTTTTATAGAAAGATAATTTTGTCGTTTTTAACTACGACAATACTTCCGTTTGTGGGGTCCACCACTAATTGAGCCGTCGTACGAATATTCCCCGACAAAAAGAATATTCCCCAAATATTTTATAACAACTTGCTTACTTTGCAAAATTTATAAATATTACCCACAACTATAACATTATATCAAATTTATTCCATAATATTCAAAAATAATATTTATAGAAAATTCATCTTTATTTATAAAAGCTGGGGTCTTAAAATTATTACTACCCATAATGAGCATATCATCTACATAAAGACAAATAATAACATACCCGTTCTTAGTGTCCTTGATATACACACATTTGTCACACTCATTTATTTTGAAATCATTTGATAACATTGCATTATCAAATTTTCATGCCATTGTTTAGGTGCTTGTTTTAATCCATACAGAGATTTTACAAGCCAACAAACTTTCTTTTCTTGTCTTGGAACAATAAATCCTTCTGGTTGTTCCATGTAGATTTCTTCTTCTAAATCTCCATTTAAGAAAGCTGTTTTTACATCCATTTGATGTATTTCTAAATTATATATAGCTGCAATGGCTATTAACATCCTAATTGAGGATATTCTTGTCATAGAAGAGTAAGTATCAAAATAATCCAAACCCTCCATTTGCCTGTATCCTTTGATTACAAGTCTTACTTTATATTTGTCTATAGATCCATCTGCTTTCATTTTCTTCTTGAATATCCACTTATATCCAAGAGGTTTAGATCCTGGTGGGAGATCTACTAATTCCCATGTATGATTATGCAAAATGGATTTCACTTCACTATTTATAGCCTCTTTCCAATATGGAGCTTCAGGACTCGATATTGCTTCTTTATAGGTTTGAGGCTCATTTTCTAACAAATAAGTTAGAAAATCCGGACCAAAAGATTTTGATGTTCTAGCACGTTTACTACATCTAGGTTCATCAATATCTTCTAAATCATGATTCTTGTCGATGAATGACATCATAAGTTCTTTTATTTGAACTTGTTCCTTGTTCGTTAGAACTTGGCTCTTGTTCCTTTTTATTAGGAAATACTGTTTCAAAGAATTCAGCGTCTTTTGACTCAATAATCATATTTTCATGTATTTCCTCTATTTTTGATTTATTAACCAAAAATCTATAAGCACTGCTATTATTAGCATAACCTATGAATATACAATCTATTATTTTTGGTCCTATTTTCACCTTTTTGGGTGGAGGAACCATTACTTTTGCTAAACACCCCCACACTTTTAAGTGTTTATAAGACGGCTTATGTCATTTCCATAATTCATAGGGTGTAACATTAGACTTCTTTTGAGGTATTCGGTTGAGAATATAATTTGCTGAAAGAATTGCTCCCCCCCACAAATTCTGAGGTAGCCCAGAACTTAATAACAATGCATTCATCATTTCTTTTAAAGTTCGATTCTTTCTTTCTGCAACACCATTTTGTTGTGGTGAATAAGGTGCAGTTGTTTGGTGTATTATACCATGTTGTGAACAAATTTTAACAAAAGGAAATTCATATTCCCCACCTCTATCACTTCTAATTATCTTGATCTTTTTATCAAGTTGATTCTCAACCTCATTTTTGTAATGTTTAAACATTTCCAAAGCCTCATCTTTACTTCTCAATAAGTAAAACATAACAATATCTTGTACAATCATCTATAAAAGTGATAAAGTATTTTTTACCTCCTCTTGTTTGCATATACTTTAAATCACAAATATCGGTATGTATTAATTCAAGAGGTTCGTACTTCTTTCAATTGATTTAAAGAAGATTTCCTAAGTTTTGCCTCAGCGTTAAATTTCACATTTATGATTAGAGTTAATCTCACATTTTGGCAAACATTCCATATTAATTAATCTACGTATAATATTATAATTAACATGTCCTAATCTACCATGCCATAAATTAGATGACTCAATCATATAAGCGTAAGATGTAATTTTATTAATATTGGAAGGTATAATGATCATTACATTCATTTGAAGAGCCCATTGCTCATATAACCCTTTCCCACAAACGTCCCATTTTTAGTTAATACAAATTTGTCTCGTCTAAAGACTAATTTAAATCCTTTTGACTAAGAAGGATCCCGACACTAAATTTTTCCTAATATCGAACACATGGAGCACGTTGTTGAGGGTGAGTTCCTTGCCGGATGTCATCTTGTAATCACCTTTCCTTGTCCAAACCATATCTTTGATGAAGAAGAATTTCCCATGTATAGATGTTCTCCATTCTCAATTTCTTGATATGTGGAGAACATATTCTGCTCGAACACACGTGGCGGAGTTGCTCTGTTAGATTTGTAATATTCATGAACGCAATCAAATTGCACAAAATAAGCTTAAAACGTAAAAATCGAGTTTAAAATTTTACAAACCATATACCCCGGATCACCCTTTATGCATAATTATTAATTAAACTAAAAGATATGAATAAGAATCATACCCTTGAAGATCCAAGCTTCCTCAGGTACAAGTTCACCTCCAATCCTTTTCGCGTTCAACTTGAATCCACCGGGTTTGGTTCCTTCCTTTGATCAACGTTAGCCACCCAAGTGTTTGGCCTCTAGAAGTGATCCACCAAGGAAGAAGAAGAATTCAAGAAGATGGGTATTTGGCAAAACCCTAGTTTTTTTATCTCTCATAGAAAAGGGGTGTACTCTCCCAACTATTGGAATTACGTATCCTATGAATACGTTAACAACCAACTCATCCATAATAAGACTCCTCTTATTTATAGATGTAGGCAACCCTCCTTAACAATTAAGAAATTGGATTTTATTTTAATTAATTAAACTCCTTTAATTAATTAGACTCTCTAATCTTATTAGGGATAATTAATTAAACTCTTTTAATTAATTTGCCTCCTAATCCTATTAGGATATTTGAGAGTACTTTTATTAATTAATTCCCAAACTCCTTTAGGAATTAAATAATAATAATTGTAATAATATTAATAAGACTCCTCTTATTAATTTATATTTAATATTTCAAAATATTAAATAATAATATTAAGTTATTTAATTTATTCTATCACCATAGATTAAATTAAATATACTTAACTTATTATTACGATTATGTCATTAACTTCTTAAATAATTATTCTTTCTTTTTTATGGTGTGACCCTTTAGGTTCTCCATATTAAACCTAGGTTGTGAATAAATCAATTAGAACAATTCTAATCTTATTTAAATAAATAAATTAAACTAATAATTTATTTAAATAAATAATATTTATTCTACAATGAAAGTTTTTAATAAAAGGAATTTCCTTTATTTATTATTTTGAAATAGTAAGGGTTGATTTGATTAATGTGGATAGTTAAGGGTTAAATCATAAATATTTCAAAATAAGCAAGTGGTTATAAAATATTCATTTTTGTCGGGGAATATTCGTTTGGTCGTGGAATATTAAATCTTTGTCGGGGAATATTAAATTTGACAATAGAAATGACCATGTGTGGGCCCATAACGGAAAGCGATTGGATGAAGAAAACGACAAATATAAGTTGGTTAAAAAATAAAGGTGTAGTTATTCAATTAAGACATTTGGAATACCAAATTGGTTAAAATACTGATGTCTGGCGTGGTTGCATAAAGAAGACTGCAGTATTATTGCAGTATTGTTGAATTATTGATCCTTACGTGAAGAAGGCACTACTCAATAATTGTTACGATAATTACTATTGGTATTTTATTTTATTGATTCAATAATTCTTTGCGTTGGTATTTTATATTATTCTTTATTTCAATAATTGTCACCGCACGCAATATTTCCCATTATCGGATCAATAATTCATATTATTTGAATAATATTATTAGATAACATTATTGGCAATGTCTAGAAAGTTACATCTAAGGAGAGGTTTGGTCACCTAATTGCGGCGCCAAGAAGGAGAGATCCTTATTGGAAAGCCCCTCTCACAGGAGCGGCTGGTTATCATAATTGTGATTACGTAATATTATTTGTGAATAATTAATTATTGATTCATATGATAAGGAAATATTTATGTTATATGAATATAAATGATGGATTCATTTATGTGGTTATTAATGAAGGAATTAATGTTGAGGTGTTTTATCAAGTATTTTATCGGATTGGAGGTGTTAAAAATCAAATCGGGGTTTTGAGATATATTGCGGGGTTATAATTTTTAATCCGATAGTTGGATCGTTGTAATTTTTGGATATGTTATACATACATAAGTTGAGTATATGTTCACAAATTTTGAACCGTTAAAAATGAACGAATGATTTGTTATGAATTTTAAGAGGTGGTGATTAGGAAATTAGGGTTATAATTGATTTTGGTGGAAAATTCTAGAATTGAGTGGGCCCCACTTGTGGTTGGTGAAAAATGTGCTGAATTTTATTTCAAATGTGGTGGGTGGCAATAGTAGCGAGTAAAGCCATCGGTGCAGTCGAGTCAAGTCTTCGCTTGGGCTAACATTTTCCTATAAATAGAGGCTAAGTTAGAATTGAAAATCACACGGAAACAAAGTTTTCTCTCTTCTATCTATATTATTGAGCATATTTTGTGAGTATTTAGATACTTTGAGAGTTTACATTCGTCAAAGATAAGTTTCATTCAAAGATCACTTGAGCCCTTCCTTCAAGAAATCGATTCTTTTGAGGTAAGGGATGTTATTTTCTTCTCAAATGATATTAATTCTTCAATATCATTATCTTTGAAATATTGGTTGGTACTTTTTATCAAATTTGGAACTTTTTCACGATCGGGTTACTATTCATGAGTTACTATTCACGAGTTCTTATTCACGAGTTACTATTCACGAGTACTATTCATGAAGCGTGAAGATGTTTTTGTGGAATTTCTATCTTTTTGGTGTCAGAGTTACTATTCACGATATCGACCTTTATTCACGATACTCTGAGACTATTCACGAATACAAGACTATTCATAGAAAAATGAAATTTTTTCTTTTCGTTTAAAATATCTATTCGGATACTAGCTTTGATTGTATCCATGTTTTGATCATTCTTGAATTTTACACCACTATGATTATTTTTGAGGTATTGTTGGACATGGATAAAACAAAGTACGAATCCTTAATCCTTAATCCTTGTCATTTTGTTTCTTTGGATTCGTTCTTTAAAATATTTTCATCATCCTCGGTCTTAAATGATGATATTATTAAATATCTTTAGCTTTTTGTAGTGCAAAGATGAATGATTTACGAAGAATATCTTTGGCACTGTAGTGCAAAGATGAATAATTTCGATGAATATCTTTGGCTGTAGTGCAAAGATGAGCAGTGTTGAGATGAAACATGATCGACCGATGAATATCTTTGGCCTTTAGTGCAAAGATGAGCAGTGTTGAGATGAACATGACCGATCGATGAATATCTTTGGCCCGTAGTGCAAAGATGAATATTTGATTTGAGATGAATATTGATTGATGTTACTGAGGATAAAATATTGATGATGGTATTAAATTCATAGATTATAGTAGATTTCATTCTCTACGTAACTCTTCTATGAATTATTATTTTTTTGCGAATATTGATCGAAACTTGTTGTCATTGTATTCTATCGATTTTTCCTGTTGGAGACTAACGATAATTTGTTGTATATTATCTTAGTCATAACATTCTTTCTTTGGGCTAGTTGAGCTCACCCTTTTCCTTGTTGTTCCATTTTTCTTCTCGGGGAGGCGAGAATGTAGCGAGTACTTAGTCGGGGTATGGAATGAAGGTTCTAGAGAGAGTTGTTTAGTAGTCCTCACCATTATTGTAAAATAATGTATCAATAAATGTGATGAGGATTTATTTGAGTATAAATATTATCAGAAGATAATATTTGTATTTAAACTCACGTTTATTGTTGTGTGATAATAAAGTTGTAGTTGTTTTACGTACCATGTATTTGGCGACTCGAGAATGGGTTGGATGGAATGGACCTATTTTGGGGTTAACGCTGATTTAATATCGAGCTTAGGGATATGATCTCTGGCGGAGATCGGGGAATAGAACTAGGAGGGGAGGCGAGTAAATCCTTTGCTAGTGTGTCCTACCTAAGCTTATTTGTTAGTTGGTCAAGATATATAGGGATATTATGTGATTGATTTCCTTAATTAACCCTTGTTTTACGACAGAATTGAGAATGTCGATTGAGAATATTAATAGTGGTGTAAATGAGACCGTGGAGATGCTCGTCTTTTAACAAAGGAGGAGAACGTGCAACAGTGGCAATGTACCTCTGTGAATAACACCACCGAGCGAGATGATGAGCGAGGGATGTTTAGAAGTTTTTGCGATTCATGTAAAATCGATTTGAGGAGACTCGTGTTCAAAATACGAGGAGGAGATGATAGCAATTCACGGTGGTCACGACCAAGCGTTCAAAGAGTTGGGACCACGAGTGCTGGGAAAGCAGATCCGATCATGGCGGAAACATGGGTCAAGCAAATTACCAAGATATTCGATGTCTTGGGATACGAAGGAACGAAAGTTCCATTCGCTACTTTTATGTTCGTGGCGAAGCAGATTCATCGGTGGGAATCGTGAAGCGTATCCATTCATTTTATTTCAAAGATATCATGGGAGGCGTTTGAAAGCAGATTCAATGACAAGTACTTCCACGAAAGTATTAAATCATATGAAGGAAGTGGAGTTTATTAGATTGGAGCGAGAATAACATGGCGGTGTCCCAAAGACGAGGCGAAGTTTGCGGAGTTATCCGGGTTTGCACCTCATTTGGTGGAGAATGAGAGCGTGATGACGCGGATGTTTCGAGAGGTTTGAAACCCGGCGATACGTCGATATCTCATTTTTCATAAATTTTCTCTCTATTCAGGATGTTGTAAAACAGGCTCGATTGTTAGAGCGAGATAACGAGTACGTTCAACCGAGGGACCATAAACGAGGATCATCTACGAAGATAGCGATCGTCGAATAACGATAACGGCGGAGAAAGAAGAATACTGGACAAAAGCGGTAACCACTCGGTGGTAATCATGGCATGAAAATAGAAGAAGCGAGTTGGGAGGAGATTTTTAAAAGAGGAGATTCAACAACGACCATATGAAGACGCGGCCGCCAAAGGCAAGTTGGTTCCAAGGAGGAGAAAGACCATCGGTCGTATGTTACAAATCTTGGGAAAGAGGGACATATCATCACCAAAGCGCCGCCCACAACAGTTTAAGGTATGCTATAATTGTGGAAAAGAAGGACATATCGCTCGAGATCAGACGATATCGAAACCTAGTGCAATGGGAGCGGTGACTCAAAAGGATGTCCCAAAAAGTCAAAGTCAGCGGTTCTTGGAAGAGCGTTTTGTCGTGACCGGGTCAAAATACGAGGAACCCGAACGAAGTTAGCAGGTTAGTTAATTATAAATTGTTGCGAAGTTTATACCTTACTAGATACAGGTTCTACCCATTCTTTTATCTCTCTTTGCTTTGCGCTCAACGTTTGAACTTGACTACGGAGAAATTAGACTTTGACCTATTTATGGAGACTCCGTTGGGAGAAACTTTCATTACATCCGTTGTTTAAAAATCTTGTTTGATTCAAGTTGGCACCATTACCTTACTACCATTGACCTTATCTCTTTAAAGATACTTGCTTTTGGGGATTGATTGGTTAACTACTCATCACGCCAAAATTGATTGCTTTTGTAAGGTTGTTAGTTTTCATATTCCTAAGCAACTTTGTTATTCGAACTCAGTAGTCAAACCATTGTAGTCAAACATTTTCATATCAAGCCATGAAGTCATTCGTTTATTACGGATGTCAAGTTTTCTTAGTCCATGTTATGGATTTGAATAAAGACACGTCAGATTTGAATAATATTCTTGTTGTTATTGATTTTTCCCGACATATTTCTGAAGAATTTATTGGCTTATCTCAAAGATCGATATTAAATTTTGTATCGACTTTGAACCCGGTACAAAACTCATTTCTAAAATCTCATATCGAATGGCTCCTATTGAACTTCAGGAGTTAAAAAAATTCAACTATAGAATTTGGTACATGAGCCTTTATCTTGTGACTTCCTTTGTGGAATTCACCTAAGCGGACTCTCTGTAGGGGACACCATATTCGATGCGATAGTAAAGCGATAGGTGTCAATGTAACGTGTTATCAAGGTTGGGATATGAGTCGCGGTTGAGAACAACCTAAGTCGGTAATCGAAATACGTAGCTTTCTAGGCTTAGTTGGTTATTATCGGAGATTCGTTGAAGGATATTCTCAATCGCTATTCCATTAACGTGGTGACTCATAGAGATACAAAATTCGAATGGAGCAAGGAATGTGGGAAGAGCTTGAAGAACTCAAGAGGAGACTCATTTCAAAGACATGTTACGACCATGCCATCCCGGAAAAGCGAACGTGGTAGGCGGCGTGTTGAGTAGAAGATCGTATACAAGTCTGAGTAAGTAATATTGTCAAAGACTCATTTCAGTATAATATACAAATAATAGAGATGGAGATGAAAACTCTAGGTACCCACGTGATGATATCTGATGCATTGATGATATCTGAGTATAATCGACTTTAATCGATAAAGTTAAAGTCATTCAAGCTACACACCGGGTGATGAATTTGAAGAAGGAGGTGCAAGAAGTTGTTATTTTAAAAGCGAGAATCGGTGAGGTGAGGAAAGCTCAAACCTTCGATTTATTAATCCATTTGAAATTCTCGATCGAATAGGAACTGTGGCCTATAGACTCGCTTTTACCACCAAGTATGACGCGTGTTCATAACGTTTTTCACGTATCGATGTTATGTAAATATGTGGACGATTCGAAACACGTCATTGAGTTAGAACCGGACGAGAGATAAATAGAAGACTTAACGTCTGAGGAGGTACTGTCAAGATATTGGATAGGAAGAGCATGTCCTATGCACCAAGGTTATACCACAAGTTAAAGTTTTGTGGCGAAACCATGTTATTGAGGAAATGACACGGGAGTTGGAAGCGAAAATGAAAGCGAGGTATCTTTATCTTTTGAAACACTGTGTACGTACGTCAATTTCGAGGACGAAATTTCATAAGGAGGGAGGTTGTAAGACCTCAAATTTTTTAATAAAAAGGAATTTCCTTTATTTATTATTTTGAAATAGTAAGGGTTGATTTGATTAATGTGGATAGTTAAGGGTTAAATACGCAAATATTTCAAAATAAGCAAGTGGTTATAAAATATTCATTTTTGTCGGGGAATATTCGTTTGGTCGTGGAATATTCGTGATGCTTCGGGGAATATTAAATGCTGACGGTAATGACCATGTGTGTGGGCCCATGTAAAGCGATTGGATGAAGAAAGCGACAAATATAAGTTGGTTAAAAATAACGGCGTAGTTATTCTCAGTTAAGATCGTTGGAATACCCGGTGGTTAAAATACGATGTCTGGCGTGGTTGCACAAGAAAGACACCGGTATCGCAGATAAAGATTGTTGAATTATTGATCCTTACGTAAGAAGGCCTTTACTCAATAATTATTACGATAATTATTATTCAAAGTATTTTATTTTATTGATTCAATAATTCTTTGCGTTGGTATTTTATATTATTCTTGTTTTGATAATTGTCAACGCATAAAGATTTCCCATTATCGGATCAATAATTCATATTATTTGAATAATATTATTAGATAACATTATTGGCAATGTCTAGAAAGTTACATCTAAGGAGAGGTTTGGTCACCTAATTGCGGCGCAAGAAAGAGAGATCCTTATTGAAAAGCCCTCTTTCCAGGAGCGGCACTGGTCATCATAATTGTGATTCAGTAATATTATTTATGAATAATTAATTATTGATTCATATGATAAGGAAATATTTATGTTATATGAATATAAATGATGGATTCATTTATGTAATTAATGAAGGAATTAATGTTGAGGTATTTTATCAATTATTTTATCGGATTGGAGGTGTTAAAAATCAAATCGGGGTTTTGAGATATATCATGGGGTTATAATTTTAATCCGACCGTTGGATCGTTGTAATTTTTGGATATGTTATACATACATAAGTTGAGTATATGTCCACAAATTTTGAACCGTTAAAATGAACGAATGATTTGTTATGAATTTTAAGAGGTGGGTGATTAGGAAATTAGGGTTATAATTGATTTTGGTGGAAAATTCTAGAATTGAGTGGCCCCCACTTGTGGTTGGTGAAAAAATGTGCTGAATTTTATTTCAAATGTGGTGGGTGGCAATAGTAGCGAGTAAAGCCATCGGTAGCAAGTCAAGTCTGCTTGATTGGGCTAACATTTTTCTATAAATAGAGGGCTAAGTTAGAATTGAAAATCACACGAAACAAAGTTTTCTCTCTTTCTATCTATATTATTGGCGTATTTTGTGAGTATTTAGATACTTTGAGAGTTCTTTGTTAAGCATAAGTTTCATTCAAAGATCACTTGAGACCTTTCCTTCCCAAGCAATCGATTCTTTGAGGTAAAGGATGTTATTTTCTTCTCAAATGATATTAATTCTTCAATATCATTATCTTTGAAATATTGGTTGGTACTTTTTATCAAATTTGGAACTTTTTTTCATGCTTCGGAGTTACTATTCATGAGTTACTATTCACGAGTTACTATTCATGTGTTACTATTCACGAGTTCTTATTCACGAGTACTATTCATGTAAGCGTGAAGATGTTTTTTGTGGAATTTTCATCTTTTGGTGTAGAGTTACTATTCACGATACTCAAGACTTATTCACGATATCTGAGACTATTCACGAATACTTAAGACTATTCATATCGAAAAAATGAAAATTTTCTTTTCGTCTAAAATATCTATTCGGATACTAGCTTTGATTGTATCCATGTTTTGATCATTCTTGAATTTTACACCACTATGATTATTTTTGAGGTATTGTTGGACATGGATAAAACAAAGTACTTAATCCTTAATCCTTAATCCTTGTCATTTTGTTTCTTTGGATTCGTTCTTTTAAAATATTTTTCATCATCCTCGGTCTTAAATGATGATATTATTGAATATCTTTCTTTTTGTAGTGCAAAGATGAATGATTTCTGAAGAATATCTTTGGCCCTGTAGTGCAAAGATGAATAATTTCGATGAATATCTTTGGCTGTAGTGCAAAGATGAGCAGTGTTTAAATGAACATGATCGATCGATGAATATCTTTG
Organism: Panax quinquefolius; assembly: GCA_020205615.1. NCBI lineage: Eukaryota > Viridiplantae > Streptophyta > Magnoliopsida > Apiales > Araliaceae > Panax > Panax quinquefolius. Next base: position 7,286,801 of record CM035157.1, read on the forward strand.
GGCCAGTAGTGCAAAGAAGATGAGCAGTGTTTAAATGAACATGTGGTGATGAATATCTTTGGCCTTTAGTGCAAAGATGAAGCAGTGTTGAGATGAACTATGACCGATCGATGAATATCTTTGGCCTTTAGTGCAAAAGATGAGCAGTGTTGAGATGAACATGACCGATCGATGAATATCTTTGGCTCATGTAGTGCAAAGATGAATATTTGATTTGAGATGAATATTGATTGATGTTACTGAGGATAAAATATTGATGATGGATTTGTTAAATTCATAGATTATAGTAGATTTCATTCTCTACGTAACTCTTCTATGAATTATTATTTTCATTTGCGAATATTGATCCGAAACTTGTTGTCTATTCAGATTCATCGATTTTTCCTGTTGGAGACTAACGATAATTTGTTGTATATTATCTTAGTCATAACATTCTTTTATCGGGCTAGTTGAGCTCACCCTTTTCCTTGTTGTTCCATTTTTCTTCTCGGGGAGGCTAGAATGTAGCGAAAGTCTTAGTCGGGGTATGGAATGAAGGTTCTAGAGAGAGTTGTTTAGTAGTCCTCACCATTATTGTAAAATAATGTATCAATAAATGTGATGAGGATTTATTTGAGTATAAATATTGTCTAGAAGATAATATTTGTATTTAAACTCACAGTTTTATTGTTGTGATAATAAAGTTGTAGTTGTTTCTGTACCATGTATTTGGCGACTCAGAATGGGTTGGATGGAATGGACCTATTTTGGGGTCGTCACAATATGTATCAATAAATAACATTCATCTCATGAATAATAAACATTCAATATATATATATATATTGATATCATTTAATAGGCAAATTTAGTTAGTATAAAATCTAATTTTGAATCAAAATAAACTCCTTTATTTTAATTCAAATTTAAATCAAAATAAAACTATTTTATTTTAATTTATCCAATTTTGAATAAAATAAACTATTTTATTTTAATCAAAATCTTTAATCAAAATAAACTCCTTTATTTTAATTAATAATGGAATCCAATTCCATGTTAAAAAAAAACTTTTATTAAAGAAAACACGGATTCTCTTTCCTATTCACAAATAAACTCCTTTATTTTGAATAATATGAAATCTTATTTCATATCTAAATAAACTCCTTTATTTAAGGAAAGACTGATTCTTTTTTCTATTCACAAATAAACTCTTTTATTTTGAATAATATGAAATCTTATTTCATATCTAAATAAACTCTTTTATTTAAGGAAACATATAATCCAATTTCAACTCCAATTAGTTATCATGGAATCCAATTCCAACTCTAATTAGTTAGCATGAAATTTCAATTTTAAAATTAAAATAAATCTTTTTATTTTAATATTAAAATAAACTTTTTATTTTAAGATTAAAATAAACTATTTATTTTAATTATAAAATAATTAAAAATATTATATATTATAATATTTATATAAACCTCGTGGCCACCTATTGGGAAAAAAAAAAGACTGAGTCACGTAAATCCAAGGACATCCCTTTTCCAGCAAAGCAAGATGTTACTTATATATATAATATATATAATCATATAACATATACTAACTATACAGGATTAACATATATATATAATATATATACTAACTTTACAGGATTTCATGAATCACTTAAAGTTATACCGCAAACTGGAATCAGATATATATATATATATATATATATATATAATATATCAACAAGCAATCAACAATCATATATAATATTATATATGATTAACAACATGCAATCTGAAACATAACAGGTTAATATATGATACCATATACGCAATCAAAGAATCAAGTAATTCCTGATAGATCGCCGCTTAGATTTCCGTTTTTTTTAATAAATTTTATACAATAAATTATGCCCAATTAAATTGTTCTAAACACATATCAATATACATATCAAATTAAAACAATTAATAATTTGCATAAAGGTTTGGCTCTGATGCCACTGTTAGGTTTGTAATATTCATGAACGCAATCAAATTGCACAAAATAAGCGAAAACGTGTAAAAATCAGAGTTTAAAATTTTACAAACCATATACCCGGATCACCCTTTATGCATAATTATTAATTAAACTAAAAGATATGAATAAGAATCATACCCTTTAAGATCCAAGCTTCCTCAGGTACAAGTTCACCTCCAATCCTTTTCGCGTTCAACATGAATCCACCGGGTTTGGTTCCTTCCTTTGATCAACGTTAGCCACCCAAGTGTTTGGCCTCTAGAGGTGATCCACCAAGGAAGAAGAAGAAGAATTCAAGAAGATTGGTATTTGGCAAAATCCTAGTTTTTCTATCTCTCATAGAAAAGGGGTGTACTCTCCCAACTATTGGAATTACGTATCCTATGAATACGTTAACAACCAACTCATCCATAATAAGACTCCTCTTATTTATAGATGTAGGCAACCCTCCTTAACAATTAAGAAATTGGATTTTATTTTAATTAATTAAACTCCTTTAATTAATTAGACTCTCTAATCTTATTAGGGATAATTAATTAAACTCTTTTAATTAATTTGCCTCCTAATCCTATTAGGATATTTGAGAGTACTTTTATTAATTAATTCCCAAACTCCTTTAGGAATTAAATAATAATAATTGTAATAATATTAATAAGACTCCTCTTATTAATTTATATTTAATATTTCCAAAATATTAAATAATAAATATTAAGTTATTTAATTTATTCTATCACCATAGATTAAATTAAATATACTTAACTTATTATTACGATTATGTCATTAACTTCTTAAATAATTATTCTTTCTTTTATGGTGTGACCCTTTAGGTTCTCCATATTAAAAGGTTTGTGAATAAATCAATTAGAACAATTCTAATCTTATTTAAATAAATAAATTAAACTAATAATTTATTTAAATAAATAATATTTATTCTACAATAGGGATAAGCCTCCCTAGCGATCAACGACTTTTCAGATAATATAGATTTTAACATCAATCATAAAAGAACCTTTATGTAAATAGTAAACTGCATAATTCAATCCTTCCACCATACAATGTCCCAATTAAATATAAGACATGGAATTATCACAAGTCTTATTTTATTTAATTATATGTATATTGACTCTTAAATGCACAACTCTAAATAATGCAAATTAAAACTCCTTTCTAATTTCATTACGCGCCCTGGCCGAGGACTACTTGGGTTGTCATTTATCGAATCAAGGACATTTCTCTTCTTTTACTAGAAGTGGTAGATTCTTTATTGATCATACATTATCTCCATATACAATTTTATTATACCCAAGCATACCCTTTGATATACCCTAAGGGTCTTAAGGAATAAGTCAAAGTATAACTCATCATACACAAGATACTATGATGATCTCAAGTCCAAGGATCATTTGTCTACTATCACTACAAGAATTCTATCGACAAAAAGTAAAGCTCCATTAAGTATTCCTTAAGCGAGCCACGTTCAAATTGAACTTATTCTCTAATAAGCACCTACATACTTGCTTTAGTGTCTCCACACAAATGATCATGAGATCAATCATTCTCATCTAATGAGCAAGCAACGTATGTACCAATCTATCCGGATTTACTAATCCCCAATTTAAAAGAACTGAATATTGGAAAAGTGATGTAGCAGAATACTTTTCTTTTTTTCTCTATATTTCTCTCTCAGAGTTTCAATGAATTCGTAAGAAATAATGAAGGAATGAGCTTTCTATTTATAAAAAACCGAGGGTGGCTCTTTGGTCTTAACGAAGGTTGAAATGACTCTTGGTAATATTGAAGAGACAACTACTATTTCTTGAAGGGGTAATTACTTATCGACGAAGGTAATTACTATTCACAAAGGTAATTCTTATTCACAAAAAAGTAATTACTATTCACAAAGGTAATTACTATTCACAAAGGTAAATACTATATTGTGAAGGTAAATACTTATTGTGAAGGTAATTCTTATCGACGAAGGTAATTACTTATTCACAAAGGTAAATACTATCGACGTGAAGAGACTCTTAGATGATGACATATGGGCCCCCATAAAATAATCAAACTTACCGTAAACGTCTCATAATGACTCTTTATATACATCGAGGATTGAATAAATATTACCACAAATCATTTTATTTTTAATCAACACATATTTAATCTTTCAACAATTATTAATCATTTATAACTTGTCGTCTCAATTAATAATATAACATATTATCTGATGATGATCTTGTGACAATAATTGAATCAATAATATAAGAGATAAGATCAAAGAATTATCTGTGTAGTAATAATTGAGTATAGCTAAGTGACTTCTCACGTAAAGATCAAAAATCAATACCTTAGTGTCTACTACGCAACTACGCGCAGACATCGTACTTTTACTACTCTACGGGTAGTTCAGCAGGTTTTAACGGTAACACCTCTACCGTTATTTTTATAGAAAGATAATTTTGTCGTTTTCTAACTACGATAATACTTCCGTTAATGGGGTCCACCATTCGATTGAGTAGTCGTCATTTAATATTCCCGACAAAAAGAATATTCCAGAATATTTTATAACAACTTGCTTACTTTTGCAAAATTTATAAATATTACCCACAACTATAACATTATATCAAATTTATTCCATAATATTCAAAAATAATATTTATAGAAAATTCATCTTTATTTATAAAAGTTGGGGTCTTACAACCTCCCTTCTTATGAAATTTCGCCCTCGAAATTAGGGTACGTAATGATACGATATGATAAAGAGGTGAGGATACCTTGAATACCTTTATCGTTAAAAATATTAAATTCATCTTTAATCCGCCAAAGATATTCATTAAAAATTCATCTTTACACTATAAAGCTAAAGATATACAAATCATAAAACCAATAATCTTTGAGGACGCAACTTAATAGTATCACGACCACGAATTATCCATGCACTACTAGCCAAGGATATTCGTGTTTTCAATACTGATCATGATTATCTTAGAATAATCCTTGGTCATAATCATACTAAGTCTATCAATGCACTACTACCAAAGATGACTTTTACCACATCCATGAATTAATATTTCATTCTTTGAGACTCTTAATAATTAATCCATATCATCGAATCATCCCCGCACTACGTGCCGAGGATATTCATTAGTATCACGACCACTTAATTATCCATGCACTACTGACCAAAGATAATCGTGTATTCATTAGTATCACGACCACAAATTATCCATACCACTTGCGCCAAAGATAATCGTGTATTCATTAGTATCACGACCACAAATTATCCATGCACTACTACCAAAGATAATCGTGTATTCAATTACGGTTATGATTATACCGAACAATCCTCGGTCATAATCATACCAAGTCCATCTATATGACTACATGTGACGACGACCCCAAATAGGTCCATTCCATCCAACCCATTTCGAGTCGCCAAAATACATGGTACGTAAACAACTACAACTTTATTATCACAACAATAAAAGCTGTGAGTTTAAATACAAATATTATCTTCTAGACAATATTTATACTCAAATAAATCCTCATCACATTTATTGATACATTATTTTACAATAATGGTGAGGACTACTAAACAACTCTCTCTAGAACCTTCATTCCATACCCCGACTAGTACTGCCACACATCTCGCCTCCACGAGAAGAAAAATGGAACAATAAGGAAAAGGGTGAGCTCAACTAGCCGAAAAAGAATACTATGACTAAGATAATATACAACAAATTATCGTTAGTCTCCAACAGGAAAAATCGATAGAATACAATAGACAACAAGTTTCGAGATCATATATTCGCGTGAAATAATAATTCATAGAAGAGTTACGTAGAGAATGAAATCTACTATAATCTATGAATTTAATAAATCCATCATCAATATTTTATCCTCAGTAACATCAATCAATATTCATCTCAAATCAAATATTCATCTTTGCACCATGGGCCAAAGATATTCATCGATCGGTCATGTTCATCTCAACACTGTTCATCTTTGCACTAAAGGCCAAAGATATTCATCGATCGGCATTATGTTCATCTCAACACTGTTCATCTTGCACTAAAGGCCAAAGATATTCATCGATCGGTCGTGTTCATTTAAAAACACTGTTCATCTTTGCACTTTCAAAGCCAAAGATATTCATCGAAATTATTCATCTTTGCACTCAAAGCCAAAGATATTCTTCAGAAATCATTCATCTTTGCACTACAAAAGCCAAAGATATTAAATAATATCATCATTTAAGGCGAGGATGATGAAAAATATTTTTAAAGAACGAATCCGGTGAAACAAAATGACAAGGATTAAGGATTAAGGATTCAGTACTTTGTTTTATCCATGTCCAACAATACCTCAAAAATAATCATAGTGGTGTAAAATTCAAGAATGATCAAAACATGGATACAATCAAAGCTAATATCCAAAAATAGATATTTTTGGATGAAAAGAAAAATTTTCATTTTTAAATTGAATAGTGCCGATTCGTGAATAGTGTCAGATATCGTGAATAGTCTTAGTATACGTGAATAGTAACTCAAGACACCAAAAGATAGAAATTCAACAAAAATATCTTCACGCTTACATGAATAGTACTCGTGAATAAAGTAACTCGTGAATAAGTAACTCATGAATAGTAACTCGTGAATAGTAACTCATGAATAGTAACCCCGACATGAAAAAGTTCCAAATTTGATAAAAAGTACCAACCAATATATTTCAAAGATAATGATATTGAAGAATTAATATCATTTGAGAAGAAAATAACATCCCTTACCTCAAAGAATCAAGATGCTTGAAGGAAAGAAAGGCTCAAGTGATCTTTGAATGAAACTTGTCTTGAATAAAGAACTCTCAAAGTATCTAAATACTCACAAAATACGCTCAATAATATATAGAGAGAGAAAGAAAACTTTGTTTCGGTGTGATTTTCAATTCTAACTTAGCCCTCTATTTATAGGAAAATGTTAGCCCGCCAAGCGAGACTTGACGACGCTTACTGATGGCTTTTTACTCGCTACTATTGCCACCCACCACATTTGAAATAAAATTCAGCACATTTTTTCACCAACCACAAGTGGGGCCCACTCAATTCTAGAATTTTCCACCAAAATCAATTATAACCCCAATTTCAAGAATCAGCCACCTCTTAAAATTCATAACAAATCATTCGTTTCATTTTTAACGGTTCAAAATTTGTGGACATATACTCAACTTATGTATGTATAACATATCCAAAAATTACAACGATCCAACGGGTCGGATTAAAAATTATAACCCCCGCAATATATCTCAAAAACCCCGATTTGATTTTTAACACCTCCAATCCAGATAAAATCTTGATAAAACACCTCAACATTAATTCCTTCATTAATAACCACATAAATGAATCCATCATTTATATTCATATAACATAAATATTTCCTTATCATATGAATCAATAATTAATTATTCACAAATAATATTACTGTAATCACATTTATGATAACCAGCCGCTTGTTCAGGAAAGAGGGCTTTCAATAAGGATCTCTCTCATCGGGCGCCGCAATTATTAGGTGACCAAACCTCTCCTTAGATGTAACTTTCTAGACATTGCCAATAATGTTATCTAATAATATTATTCAAATAATATGAATTATTGATCCGGTAATGGGAAATCTTTGCAAAGTGACAATTATTAAAGCGGTAATAATAATATAAAATACCAACGCAGCAATTATTGAATCAATAAAATAAAATAATTGAGCGATAATTATCGTAATAATTATTGAGTAGTGCCTTCTTACGTAAGGATCAATAATTCAACAATCTGCATGTAATACCGTAATGCTTCTTTGTGCGAACCACGCCAGACATCGTATTTTAATCACCGGGTATTCCAACAATCTTAACGGTCAGAATAACTACGCAATTATTTTTAACCAACTTATATTTGTCGTTTTCTTCATCCAATCGCTTTCGTTATGGGGCCCACACACATGGTCATTTGCTTGGCCAGTAAATGCGAATATTCCCCGAAAAGATTTAATATTCCACGACCAAACGAATATTCCCAGACAAAAATGAATATTTTAATAACCACTGCTTATTTTGAAATATTTGCGTATTTAACCCTTAACTATCCACATTAATCAAATCAACCCTTAATATTTCAAAATAATAAATAAAGGAAATTCCTTTTATTTAAAAAATTTGAGGGTCTTACAACCTCCCTCCTTATGAAATTTCGTCCTCGAAATTGGCGTGACGATACTGGTGTTTGAAAAGGTAAAGATACCTCGCTTTCATTTTCGTTTCCAACTCCCCAGTCATTTCCTCAATAAGCATGGTTTCTCCACAAAACTTTAACTTATGGTATAACCCCAGACATAGGTCATGTTCTTTCCTCTACAAAATCTTGACAGTACCTCCTCGTGACGTTAAGTCTTGGCTATCTCGTCTGGGGTTCTAACTTCAATGGCGTGTTTCGGTCGTCCACATATTTACATAACATCGACACGTGAAAAGCGTTATGAACACGCGTCATACTTGGTGGTAAAAGCGAGTCTATAGGCCACGGCCCTATTCGATCGAGAATTTCAAATGGATTAATAAATCGAAGGTTTGAGCTTTCCTCACCTCACCGATTCTCGCTTTTAAAATAACAACTTCTCGCACCTCCTTCTTCAAATTCATCACTCGTGTGTAGCTTGAGCGACTTTAACTTTATCGATTAAAGTCGATTATACTCGTATATCGTCACGTCTTTCGTATATCATCACGTGGGTACCTAGAGTTTTCATCTCCATCTCTATTATTTGTATATTATACGAAATGAGTCTTTGACAATATTGTACTTTCAGACTTGTATACGATCTTCTTTCAACACGTCGCCTACCACACGCTCTTTTTCAGGATGGCATGGTCGAACACGTCTTTGAAATGAGTCTCTCTTGAGTTCTTGAAGCTCTTCCCACATTCCTTGCTCCATTTGAATTTTGTATCTCTATGAGTCACCACGTTAATGGAATAGCGATTCGAGAATATCCTTCAACGAATCTCGATAATAACCAACTAAACCTAGAAAGCTACGTATTTCGATTCATCGACTTAGGTTGCTCTCAATCGTGACTCATATCCCAATCTTGGATAAGACGTCACAATGACACCTATCGCTTTCTTATCGCATCGAATATGACGCCCCCTACAGAGAGAGTGCGGCTTAGGTGAATTCCACAAAGGAAGTCATAAGATAAAGGCTCAGTACCAAATTTATAGTTGAATTTTTAACTCACGAAGTTCAATAGAGCCATTCGATATAAGATTTTAGAAATGAGTTTTGTATGGGTTCAAAGTCGATACAAAATTTAATATCGAGCTTTGGGAGTAAGCCAAGAAATTCTCAAAAAATACGTCGGGAAAAATCAATAACAACAAGAATATTATTCAAATCGGCGTGTCTTTATTCAAATCCATAACATGGACTAAGAAAACTTGACATCCGTAATAAACGGTGACTTCATGGCGATATGAAAATGTTTGATTACAATGGTTTGATTGCTTGAATTGAATAACAAAGTTGCTTAGGAATATGAAAACTAACAACCTTACGAAAAAAACAATCAATTTTGGCATGATGAGTAGTTAACCTTAAAATCACATCAAAAACAAATATCTCTATAGAAATAAGGTTAACGGGTAATGCGATAGTGCCAAACTGAATCAAGCAAGATTTTTTAAACAACGGATGTAATGAAAGTTTCTCTAATTGAGTCTCCATAAATAGGTCAAAGTCTAATTTCTCCGTAGTCAAGTTCAAACGTTGGCGCATGAAGAGAGAGAGAAAAGAATGGGTAGAACCCAGATATCTAGTAAGGTATAAACTTCGTAAGAATTTATAATTAACTAACCCGTCTTAACCGTTCGGGTTCTCGCATTTTAATTGGAGGGCCACGACAAACGCTTCTTCCGAGAATCGTTGACTTTGACTTTTTCTTGGACATCCTTTTGAGTCACCATTCATTGGATCTGGGTTTTCTTCTGCATACAATCTCGGCGATATGCCCTTCTTTTCCACAATTATAGCATACCTTAAAGCTGTTAGGGGCGGTTTGGTGATATGTCCCTCTTTCCGCATTTGTAACATATGAATGATGGTCTTTCTCCTCCCTTGGAACCGATTCTTCTTGGCCGGCGTCTTCGCATGGTCGTTGTTGAATCTCCTCTTTTAAAATCTCCTCCCGACTCGCTTCTTCTATTTTCATGGCCACGATTACCACCACAGTGGTAGTACCGCCTTTGTCCGTATTCTTCTTTCTCCTTTGGTTATCGTTATTCGATGATCGCTTATCTTGATATGATCTGGTTATGGTCCCTCGGTTGAAGCGTACTCGTTATCTCATTTCTAACAATTTGAGCCTGTTCATGACAACATCTGAATAGAGAAAATTTATGAGAAATGAGATATCTTGGCGTATGTCGGGTTTCAAACCTCTCGAAACATCCGCGTCATCGTTCCTCATTCTCCACCAAATGAGGTGCGAACACGGATAACTCCGCGAACTTCGCCTCGTCTTTGGGACACCGCCATGTTATTACGCTTAGTCTAATAAACTCCACTTCCTTCATACGACGAATACTTTCGTGGAAGTACTTGTCATTGAACTGCTTTTCAAACGTCTCCGTGACATGTTTGAGTGCGGTGAATGGATGGTACGCTTCATGATTCCCACCAAGATGTCTGCGCTTCGCCACGGAACATAAAAAGTAGCGAATGGAACTTTACGTTCTTCGCATCCCAAGACATCGAATATCTTGGTAATTTGCTTGACCCATGTTTCCGCTATGATCGGATCGGCTTTCCCAGAATTCTAGTGGTCCTGACTCTTTGAATCCTGCTTTGTGACCACCCGTGAATTGCTATCATCTCTCTCGTATTTTGAACACGAGTCTCCTCGTCCCGATTTTTTGCATGAAGCGCAAAAACTTCTAAACATCCCTCGTTCATCATCGCTTTCGGTGGTGTTATTCACGGGAGGTACATTTGCCGACTGTTGCACGTTCTCCTCGTTGTTAAGTACTGAGCATCTCCACGGTCTCATTTATACCACTATTAATATTCTCAATTCGACAATCTCGATTCCATCGCTATAAAACAAGGGTTAATTAAGGAAATCAATCACATAATATCCCTATATCTTGACCAACTAACAAATAAGCTTAGGTAGGACACACTAGCAAAGGATTTACTCGTCTCTCCTCCTAGTTCTATTCCCGATCTCATGGAGATCATATCCTAAGCTCGATACCAACCGTGGCGACCCCAAAATAGGTCCATTCCATCCAACCCATTCACGAGTCGCCAAAATACATGGTATGTAAACAACTACAACTTTATTATCACAACAATAAAAGCGTGAGTTTAAATACAAATATTATCTTCAGACAATATTTATACTCAAATAAATCCTCATCACATTTATTGATACATTATTTTACAATAATGGTGAGGACTACTAAACAACTCTCTACAGAACCTTCATTCCATACCCCCACCTAGTCTTCATTTACATTCTCGCCTCCCGAGAAGAAAAATGGAACAACAAGGAAAAGGGTGAGCTCAAGTAGCCCGATAAAGAATACTATGACTAAGATAATATACAACAAATTATCGTTAGTCTCCAACGAGGAAAAATCGATAGAATCTGATAGGCAACAAGTTTCGGATCAATATTATGGTGAAATAATAATTCATAGAAGAGTTACGTAGAGAATGAAATCTACTATAATCTATGAATTTAACGGTCCATCATCAATATTTTATCCTCGTAACATCAATCAATATTCATCTCAAATCAAATATTCATCTTTGCACTACTGAAGCCAAAGATATTCATCGATCGGTCGTGTTTCATCTCAACACTGTTCATCTTTGCACTAAAGGCCAAAGATATTCATCGATCGATCGTGTTCATCTCAACACTGTTCATCTTTTGCACTAAAGGCCAAAGATATTCATCGATCCGGTCGTGTTCATTTAAACACTGTTCATCTTTGCACTACTGGGCCAAAGATATTCATCGAAATTATTCATCTTTGCACTAAAGCCAAAGATATTCTTGAGAAATCATTCATCTTTGCACTACATGCCAAAGATATTCAATAATATCATCATTTAAGACCGAGGATGATGAAAAATATTTTTAAAGAAACGAATCCAAATTGAAACAAAATGACAAGGATTAAGGATTAAGGATTCGTACTTTGTTTTATCCATGTCCAACAATACCTCAAAAAATAATCATAGTGGTGTAAATTCAAGAATGATCAAAACATGGATACAATCAAAGCTAATATCAAAAATAGATATTTTGGACGAAAAGAAAAATTTTCATTTTTCTATTGAATAGTGCCAGTATTCGTGAATAGTGTCAGATATCGTGAATAAAGTCTTGAGTATCGTGAATAAGTAACTCCGACACCAAAAGATAGAAATTCCACAAAAAAACATCTTCACGCCGTGAATGAATAGTACTCGTGAATAGTAACTTCGTGAATAGTAACTTCGTGAATAGTAACTTCGTGAATAGTAACTCATGAATAGTAACCCGACATGAAAAAGTTCCAAATTTGATAAAAAGTACCAACCAATATTTCAAAGATAATGATATTGAAGAATTAATATCATTTGAGAAGAAAATAACATCCCTTCACTCAAAGAATCGATCTTGGAAGGAAAGGTGGGTGATAATCTTGAATGAAACTTGTATTTGAACAAGAACTCTCAAAGTATCTAAATACTCACAAAATACGCGCTCAATAATATAGAGAGAGAGAAAAGAGAAAACTTTGTTTACGGTGTGATTTTCAATTCTAACTTAGCCCTCTATTTATAGGAAAATGTTAGGCCGTAAAGCGAGACTTGACTTTGCTACACGATGGCTTTACCGCTACTATTGCCACCCACCACATTTGAAATAAAATTCAGCACATTTTTTCACCAACCACAAGTGGGGCCCACTCAATTCTAGAATTTTCCACCAAAATCAATTATAAACCTAATTTAGAATCGACACCTCTTAAAATTCACAACAAATCATTCGTACATTTTAACGGTTCAAAATTTGTGGACATATACTCAACTTATGTATGTATAACATATCCAAAATTACAACGATCCAACGGTCGGATTAAAAATTATAACCCCATAATATATCTCAAAACCCTGTTTTGATTTTTTTAACACCTCAATCCGATAAAATCGATAAAACACCTCAACATTAATTCCTTCATTAATAACCACATAAATGAATCCATCATTTATATTCATATAACATAAATATTTCCTTATCATATGAATCAATAATTAATTATTCACAAATAATATTACAGAATCACAATTATAATGACCGGTAGTTCCTCCAGAGAAGGGGCTTTCGATAAGGATCTCTCTTCTTGGCGCGCAATTAGGTGACCAAACCTCTCCTTGATGAGAACTTTCTAGACATTGCCAATAATGTTATCTAATAATATTATTCAAATAATATGAATTATTGATGCGATAATGGGAAATCTTGTGCGGTGACAATTATTGAAACAAATAATAATATAAAATACCAACGCGGCAATTATTGAATCAATAAAATAAAATATTTGAGCGGTAATTCTTCGTAACAATTATTGAGTAGTGCCTTCTTACGTAAGGATCAATAATTCAACAATATGCGTGCAATACTGGTGTCTTCTTCATGCGACCACGCCAGACATCGTGTATTTTTAACCATAGGGTATTCCGAGTCTTAACTTCATGAATAACTACGCCGTTATTTTTAACCAACTTATATTTGTCGTTTTCTTCATCCAATCGCTTTCAAGTTATGGGCCCCACACGTATGGCTACTGCCGTAAATACGAATATCCCAGACGCGATGCATTGAATATTCCACGACCAAACGAATATTCCCGACAAAAATGAATATTTTATAACCACTTGCTTATTTTGAAATATTTGCGTATTTAACCCTTAACTATCCACATTAATCAAATCAACCCTTACTATTTCAAAATAATAAATAAAGGAAATTCCTTTTTATTAAAAAATTTGGGGTCTTACAACCTCCCTCCTTATGAAATTTCGTCCTCGAAATTGGACGTACGTACAGTGTTTGAAAAGATAAAGATACCTCGCTTTCATTTTCGTTCCAACTCCCGTGTCATTTCCTCAATAACATGGTTTCGCCACAAAACTTTAACTTGTGGTATAACCTTGGTGCATAGGACATCTTCTTTCTATCAATATCTTGACAGTACTCCAAATACGTTAAGTCTTAATTTATCTCGTCCGGTTCTAACTTCAATAGCGTGTTTCGGGTCGTCCACATATTTACATAACATTGATACGTGAAAAGCGTTATGAACACGCGTCATACTTGGTGGTAAAAGCGAGTCTATAGGCCGCGATTCCTATTCGATCGAGAATTTCAAATGGATTAATAAATCGAAGGTTTGAGCTTTCCTCGCCTCACCGATTCTCGCTTTTAAAATAACAACTTCTTGCACCTCCTTCTTCAAATTCATCACTCGATTGTGTGTGGCTTGAGCAAACTTTAACTTTTATCGATTAAAATTTCGATTATACTCCGTATATCATCACGTCTGCGTATATCATCACGTGGGTACCTAGAGTTTTCATCTCCATCTCTATTATTTGTATATTATCTGAAATGAGTCTTTGTGATATTGTACTCGTACTTGTATCGATCTTCACTACTCAACACGTCACTACCACGTTAAACTTTTCGAGGATGGCATGGTCGGAACATATCTTAAAATGAGTCTCCTCTTGAGTTCTTGAAGCTCTTATCACATTCCTTGCTCCATTTGAATTTTGTATCTCTATGAGTCATTTACGTTAATGGAATAGCGATTGAGAATATCCTTCAACGAATCTCGATAATAACCAACTAAGCCTGAAAGCTACGTATTTCGATTCTTGACTTAGGTTGCTTCTCAATGTGACTCATATCCCAACCTTGGATAAGACGTCACAATGACACTATCGATTTCTTATCGCATACTAATATGGCGTCCCTACAGAGAGTCGGCAGGTGAATTCCACAAAGGAAGTGATAAGATAAAGGCTCGGTACCAAATTTATAGTTGAATTTTTAACTCACGAAGTTCAATAGAGCCATTCGATATAAGATTTTAGAAATGAGTTTTGTCTAGGGTTCAAAGTCGATACAAAATTTAATATCGAAGCTTTGGGAGTAAGCAAGAAATTCTTGAGAAAATACGTCGGGAAAAATCAATAACAACAAGAATATTATTCAAATCGGCGTGTCTTTATTCAAATCCATAACATGGACTAAGAAAACTTGACATCCGTAATAAACGAATGACTTCATGGCTTGATATGAAAATGTTTGATTACAATGGTTTGATTGCTTGAATTGAATAACGAGTTGCTTAGGAATATGAAAACTAATGACCTTACTTAAAACAATCAATTTTGGCGTGATGAGTAGTTAACCTTAAAATCACATCAAAACAAATATCTCTATAGAAATAAGGTTAACGGTAATGCGATAGTGCCAACTGAATCAAGCAAGATTTTTAAACAACGGATGTAATGAAAGTTTCTCTAATTGAGTCTCCATAAATAAGTCAAAGTCTAATTTCTCCGTGTAGTCAAGTTCAAACGTTGGCGCAAAACAAGAGAGATAAAAGAATGGGTAGAACCGGTATCTAGTAAGGTATAAACTTCGCAAGAATTTATAATTAACTAACCCGTCTTAACCGTTCGGGTTCCTCGCATTTTAATTGGGTCACGACAAACGCTTCTTCCGGGAATCGTTGACTTTGACTTTTCTTGGACATCCTTTTGAGTCACCATTCCCGAATGGACTGGGTTTTATTCTGCGTCTGATCTCGAAAGCGATATGCCCTTCTTTTCCATAATTATAGCATACCTTAAATTGTTGTGGGCGGTTTGAAATTTGATATGTCCCTCTTTCCGCATTTGTAACATCGACCGATGGTCTTTCTCCTCCCCTTGGAACTAGTTCTTCTTGGTGCCGAGCGTCTTCATGCATGGTCGTTGTTGAATCTCCTCTTTTTAAAATCTCCTCCAGGACTCGCTTCTTTATTTTCATGGCCACGATTACCACGAGTGGTAACCCCTTTGTCCGTATTCTTCTTTCTCATTTGGTTATCGTTATTCGATGGATCGCTATCTTGATATGATGATCTCGGTTATGGTCCCTCGGTTGAGCGTACTTTCGTTATCTCTCATTTCTAACAACCGAGCCACATTGCTGACATCTGAATAGAGAGAAAATTTATGAGAAATGAGATCTCGACGTATGTCGGGTTTCAAACCCTCGAAACATCCGCGTCATCGTTCCTCATTCTCCACCAAATGAGGTGCTGAACACGGATAACTCATGAACTTCGCCTCATCTTTGGGACACCGTCATGTTATTACGCTTCAGTCTAATAAACTCCACTTCCTTCATATGCGAATACTTTCGTGGAAGTACTTGTCATTGGCTATTTTCAAACGTCTCCCATGACATGCTCTTTGAGTGCAATTTGGATGGGTACGCTTACTGATTTCCACCGATGTCTGCTCGCCACACGGAACATAAAAGTAGCGAATGGAACTTTTCATTTCTTCGTGCATCCCAAGACATCGAATATCTTGGTAATTTGCTTGACCCATGTTTTCGTCGTGATTGGATCTCGCTTTCCTGCATTGCGGTGGTCCCAACTCTTTGAAGCGCTTGCATTTGTGACCACCCGTGAATTGCTATCATCTCCTCCTCGTATTTTGAACACGAGTCTCCTCAAATCGATTTTGCATGAATCGCAAAAAACTTCTAAACATCCCTCATTCATCATCCGCTTTCGATTGGTGTTGTTCACGGGAGGAACATTGCCACTGTTGACGCGTTCTCCTCATTGGTAAGTAGAGGCATCTCCACGGTCTCATTTACTCCATTGTTAATATTCTCGATCGACATTCTCAAATACTATCATAAAATAAGGGTTAATTAAGGAAATTAATATATCACATAATATCCTATATCTTGACCAACTAACAAATAAGCTTAGGTAGGACACACTAGCGAAGGATTTACTCGTCTCTCCCTCCTAGTTCTATTCCGATCTCCGCCGGAGATCATATCCCTAAGCTCGATACCATTGTGGCGACCCCAAAATAGGTCCATTCCATCCAACCCATTTCGAAGTCGCCAAATACATGGCATACGAAACAACTACAACTTTATTATCACAACAATAAAAGCGTGAGTTTAAATACAAATATTATCTTCAGACAATATTTATACTCAAATAAATCCTCATCACATTTATTGATACATTATTTTACAATAATGGTGAGGACTACTAAACAACTCTCTCTAGAACCTTCATTCCATACCCCGACTAGTACTCGCTACATTCTCGCCTCCACGAGAAGAAAAATGGAACAACAAGGAAAAGGGTGAGCTCAACTAGCCCGATAAAAAGAATACTATGACTAAGATAATATACAACAAATTATCGTTAGTCTCCAACGAGAAAAATCGATAGAATACAACATACAACAAGTTTCGGATCAATATTCATGATGAAATAATAATTCATAGAAGAGTTACGAGAGAATGAAATCTACTATAATCTATGAATTTAACGATCCATCATCAATATTTTATCCTCGTAACATCAATCAATATTCATCTCAAATCAAATATTCATCTTTGCACCTACTGAGGCCAAAGATATTCATCGATCGGTCGTGTTCATCTCAACACTGTTCATCTTTGCACTAAAGGCCAAAGATATTCATCGATCGATCGTGTTCATCTCAACACTGTTCATCTTTGCACTACTGAGCCAAAGATATTCATCGATCGATCATATTCATTTAAACACTGTTCATCTTTGCACTTCTGAGGCCAAAGATATTCATCGATCGGTCGTATGTTCATTTAAACACTGTTCATCTTTGACTACTGGCCAAAGATATTCATCGAAATTATTCATCTTTGCACTACAGCCAAAGATATTCTTGAAAATCATTCATCTTTTGCACTACAGGCCAAAGATATTCAATAATATCATCATTTAAGACTGAGGATGATGAAAAATATTTTTAAAGAACGAATCCAGTGAAACAAAATGACAAGGATTAAGGATTAAGGATTCGTACTTTGTTTTATCCATGTCCAACAATACCTCAAAAATAATCATAGTGGTGTAAAATTCAAGAATGATCAAAACATGGATACAATCAAAGCTAATATCCAAAAATAGATATTTTGGACGAAAAGAAAAATTTTCATTTTTCGGTGAATAGTGCCGTATTCGTGAATAAATGTCAGATATCGTGAATAGTCTTGAGTATCGTGAATAAGTAACTCAAGACACCAAAAGATAGAAATTTCACAAAAAAACATCTTCACGCTTCACGTGAATAGTACTCGTGAATAGTAACTCGTGAATAGTAACTCATGAATAGTAACCCAGACATGAAAAAGTTCCTAATTTGATAAAAGTACCAACCAATATTTCAAAGATAATGATATTGAAGAATTAATATCATTTGAGAAGAAAATAACATCCCTTACCTCAAAGAATCGATTTCCGGAAGGAAAGATCGGAAGTGATCTTTGAATGAAACTTAGACCTAACAAAGCAATGACTCAAAGTATCTAAATACTCACAAAATACGCTCAATAATATAGAGAGAAAGAGAAAACTTTGTTTACGGTGTGATTTTCAATTCTAACTTAGCCCTCATTTATAGGAAAATGTTAGCGTAAAAGCAGACTTTGACTGCCACCGATGGCTTTACCGCTACTATTGCCACCCACCACATTTGAAATAAAATTCAGCACATTTTTTCACCAACCACAAGTGGGGCCCACTCAATTCTAGAATTTTCCACCAAAATCAATTATAAACCTAATTTAGAATCCGACACCTCTTAAAATTCACAACAAATCATTCGTGCATTTTAACGGTTCAAAATTTGTGGACATATACTCAACTTATGTATGTATAACATATCCAAAAATTACAACGATCCAACGGTCGGATTAAAAATTATAACCCCGCAATATATCTCAAAAACCCCGATTTGATTTTTAACACCTCCAATCCGATAAAATACTGATAAAACACCTCAACATTAATTCCTTCATTAATAACCACATAAATGAATCCATCATTTATATTCATATAACATAAATATTTCCTTATCATATGAATCAATAATTAATTATTCACAAATAATATTACAGAATCACAATTATGACAACCAGGCAGTTCCCAGGAAAGAGGGGGCTTTCCAATAAGGATCTCTCTTTACTGGCGCGCAATTAGGTGACCAAACCTCTCCTTAGACAGAACTTTCTAGACATTGCCAATAATGTTATCTAATAATATTATTCAAATAATATGAATTATTGATCTGATAATGGGAAAAATCGTGCGGTGACAATTATTGAAGCGATAATAATATAAAATACCAACGCAGTGAATTATTGAATCAATAAAATAAAATCTTGAACAATAATTATTTGTAATAATTATTGAGTAGTGCCTTCTTACGTAAGGATCAATAATTCAACAATCTTCATGCAATACAGGTGTGCTTCTTTGTGCAACCACGCCAGACATCAGTATTTTAACCTTTGGGTATTCCAACGGTCTTACTTGATGAATAACTACTGTAGTTATTTTTAACCAACTTGCTTATTTTGAAATATTTGCGTATTTAACCCTTAACTATCCACATTAATCAAATCAACCCTTACTATTTCAAAATAATAAATAAAGGAATTGAAAATTTACATTTTCCTATAAATAGAGGGCTAAGTTAGAATTGAAAATCACACCAGAAACAAAGTTTTCTCTCTTTCTCTCTATATTATTGAGCGTATTTTGTGAGTATTTAGATACTTTGAGAGTTCTTTATTGTCAAGACAAGTCTCATTCAAAGATCACTCAGACCTTTCCTTCCGGGAAATCGATTCTTTCGAGGTAAGGGATGTTATTTTCTTCTCAAATGATATTAATTCTTGATATCATTATCTTTGAAATATTGGTTGGTACTTTTATCAAATTTGGAACTTTTTCACGAGTTACTTATTCACGAGTTACTATTCATGAGTTCTTATTCACGAGTTCTTATTCACGAGTACTATTAATGAAGCGTGAAGATGTTTTTTGTGGAATTTCTATCTTTTGGTGTCTGAGTTACTTATTCACGATATCGGCCTTTATTCACGATATCTGAGACTATTCACTTAAATAAGCCATTATTCACCTAAAAATGAAAATTTTTCTTTTCGTCTAAAATATCTATTCTCGGATACTAGCTTTGATTGTATCCATGTTTTGATCATTCTTGAATTTTACACCACTATGATTATTTTTGAGGTATTGTTGGACATGGATAAAACAAAGTACGAATCCTTAATCCTTAATCCTTGTCATTTTGTTTCTTTGGATTCGTTCTTTAAAAATATTTTTCATCATCCTCGGTCTTAAATGATGATATTATTGAATATCTTTGGCACGTAGTGCAAAAGATGAATGATTTCGAAGAATATCTTTGGCTCGTAGTGCAAAGATGAATAATTTCGATGAATATCTTTGGCACATAGTGCTGAGATGAACAGTGTTGAGATGAACACGACCGATCGATGAATATCTTTGGCCTTTAGTGCAAAGATGAGCAGTGTTGAGATGAACATGACCGATCGATGAATATCTTTGGCACAGTAGTGTAAAAGATGAATATTTGATTTGAGATGAATATTGATTGATGTTACAGGATAAAATATTGATGATGGATTTGTTAAATTCATAGATTATAGTAGATTTCATTTCTACGTAACTCTTCTTATGAATTATTATTTCAGCTGCGAATATTGATCCGAAACTTGTTGTCATTGTATTATATCGATTTTTCCCTGTTGGAGACTAACGATAATTTGTTGTATATTATCTTAGTCATAACATTCTTTCTTGGGCTAGTTGAGCTCACCCTTTTCCTTGTTGTTCCATTTTTCTTCTCGGGAGGCGAGAATGTAGCGAAAGTACTAGTCGGGGTATGGAATGAAGGTTCTAGAGAGAGTTGTTTAGTAGTCCTCACCATTATTTGTAAAATAATGTATCAATAAATGTGATGAGGATTTATTTGAGTATAAATATTGTCTAGAAGATAATATTTGTATTTAAACTCACGATTTTATTGTTGTGATAATAAAGTTGTAGTTGTTTACATACCATGTATTTGGCACTCGTAGCGGGTTGGATGGAATGGACCTATTTTGGGGTCGTCGCAGTTGGTATCGAGCTTAGGATATGATCTCTGGCGGAGAGATGGGGAATAGAACTAGGAGGGAGAGACGAGTAAATCCTTTGCTAGGTGTGTCCTACCTAAGCTTATTTGTTAGTTTGGTCAAGATATAGGATATTATGTGATTGATTTCCTTAATTAACCCTTGTTTTATGACAAGAATTGAGAATGTCACCGAGAATATTAATAGTGGTGTAAATGAGACCGTGGAGATGCTCAGACTTAACAACGAGGAGAACGTGCAACAGTGGCAATGTACCTCCCGTGAATAACACCACCGAAGCGAGATGATGAACGAGGGGATGTTTAGAAGTTTTTGCGATTCATGCAAAATCGCACGAGGAGACTCGTGTTCAAAATACTGAGGAGGAGATGATAGCAATTCACGGTGGTCACAAACAAGCAGTTCAAAGAGTTGGGACCACCAGAATCTGGGAAAGCGATCCGATCATGGCGGAAACATGGGTCAAGCAAATTACCAAGATATTCGATGTCTTGGGATGCACGAAGGAAATGAAAGTTCCATTCGCTACTTTTATGTTAAAATGGCGGCAGACATTGGTGGGAATCGTGAAGCGTGCCCATTCATTGCTCTTTCGGCGATGTCATGGGAGACGTTTGAAGCAGTTCAATGACAAGTACTTCCCTCGAAAGTATTCGCTATATGAAGGAAGTGGAGTTTATTAGATTGGAGCGAATAATAACGACGGTGTCCCAAAGACGAGGCGGTAAGTTTCATGAGTTATCCGTGCTTTGCACCTCATTTGGTGGAGAATGAGGAACGATGACGCGGATGTTTCGAGAGGTTTGAAACCCAAGATACGTCAAGATCTCATTTTTCATAAATTTTCTCTCTATTCGGATGTTATAAATAGGCTCGATTGTTAGCGAGAAACGAAGTACGTTCAACCGAGGGACCATAACCAGGATCATACCGAAGATAGCAGTCATCGAATAACGATAACCAGCGGAGAAAGAAGAATACGGACAAAGGCAGTAACCACTCTGGTGGTAATCATGGCCATGAAAATAGAAGAAGCGAGTTGGGAGGAGATTTTAAAAAGAGGAGATTCAACAACGACCATATGAAGACGCGGCGCCAAAGGGCAAATCGGTTCCAAAGGAGGAGAAAGACCATCGATCGTATGTTACAAATCGGAAAGAAAGATATATCACCAAACCGCCCACAACAGCTTTAAGGTATGCTATAATTGTGGAAAAGAAGGACATATCGCTTCGAGATTATACGATATCGAAACCCTAGTGCAATGGGCGGTGACTCAAAAGGATGTCCCAAAAAAGTCAAAGTCAGCGGTTCTTGGAAGAGCGTTTGTCGCGACTTCCATCAAAATACGAGGAACCCGAACGGTTAGCACGGGTTAGTTAATTATAAATTTTGCGAAGTTTATACCTTACTAGATCTGGGATTCTACCCATTCTTTTATCTCTCTTGCTTGCATACCAACGTTTGAACTCGACTACGGAGAAATTAGACTTTGACCTATTTATGGAGACTCTAGTTAGAGAAACTTTCATTACATCCGTTGTTTAAAAATCTTGTTTGATTCAAGTTGGCACCATTACTTACACCGTTGACCTTATCTCTTTAAAGATACTTGCTTTTGGGGATTGATTGGTTAACTACTCATCATGCCAAAATTGATTGCTTTTGTAAGGTTGTTAGTTTTCATATTCCTAAGCAACCTGTTATTCGAACTCAAGTAGTCAAACCATTGTAGTCAAACATTTTCATATCAAGCCATGAAGTCATTCGTTTATTACGGATGTCAAGTTTTCTTAGTCCATGTTATGGATTTGAATAAAGACACGTCAGATTTGAATAATATTCTTGTTGTTATTGATTTTTCGACGTATTTCTGAAGAATTTATTGGCTTACTCCCAAAGATCGATAGTAAATTTTGTATCGACTTTGAACGGTACAAAACTCATTTCTAAAATCTCATATCGAATGGCTCTATTGAACTTGAGGAGTTAAAATTCAACTATAGAATTTGGTACATGAGCCTTTATCTTGTGACTTCCTTTGTGGAATTCACCTAAGCCGATTTCTCTGTAGGGGACACCATATTCGATGCGATAGTAAATCGATAGGTGTCATTGTAACGTGTTATCCAAGGTTGGGATATGAGTCACGATTGAGAACAACCTAAGTCGGTAATCGAAATACGTAGCTTTCTAGGCTTAGTTGGTTATTATCTGAGATTCGTTGAAGGATATTCTCGAATCGCTATTCCATTAACGTGGTATGACTCATAGAGATACAAAATTCAAATGGAGCAAGGAATGTGGGAAGAGCTTCAAGAACTCAAGAGAGACTCATTTCAAAGACATGTTCGACCATGCCATCACGGAAAAGCGAACGTGGTAGCCGACGTGTTGAGTAGAAGATCGTATACAATCTGAGTACAATATTGTCAAAGACTCATTTCAGTATAATATACAAATAATAGAGATGGAGATGAAAACTCTAGGTACCCACGCGTGATGATATCTGAGTACGTGATGATATACTGAGTATAATCGACTTTAATCGATAAAGTTAAAGTCGCTGCCAAGCTACACACCCGAGTGATGAATTTGAAGAAGGAGGTGCAAGAAGTTGTTATTTTAAAAGCGAGAATCGGTGAGGTGAGGAAAGCTCAAACCTTCGATTTATTAATCCATTTGAAATTCTCGATCGAATAGGAACCGTGGCTATAGACTCGCTTTTACCACCAAGTATGACGCGTGTTCATAACGCTTTTTCACGTATCAATGTTATGTAAATATGTGGACGACCAAACACGTCATTGAGTTAGAACCGGACGAGATAGCCAGAAGACTTAACGACTGAGGAGGTACTGTCAAGATATTGGATAGGAAAGAAGATGTCCTATGCACCAAGGTTATACCACAAGTTAAAGTTTTGTGGCGAAACCATGCTTATTGAGGAAATGACACGGGAGTTGGAAACGAAAATGAAAGCGAGGTATCTTTATCTTTTGAAACACAGTGCGTCGACGTCAATTCGAGGACGAAATTTCATAAGGAGGGAGGTTGTAAGACCGAAATTTTTTAATAAAAAGAATTTCCTTTATTTATTATTTTGAAATAGTAAGGGTTGATTTGATTAATGTGGATAGTTAAGGGTTAAATACATAAATATTTCAAAATAAGCAAGTGGTTATAAAATATTCATTTTGTTTGGGAATATTCGTTTGGTCGTGGAATATTCGTGATCGTTGGGAATATTAAATGACGGTAGCAAAACGTGTGTGGGCCCATAACTGAAAGCGATTGGATGAAGAAAACAACAAATATAAGTTGGTTAAAAATAACTGGCAGTAGTTATTATCAATTAAGATCATTGGAATACCCGGTGGTTAAAAATCTGAATGTCTGGCGTGGTTGCACAAAGAAGACACCAGTATTGCACAAGATTGTTGAATTATTGATCCTTACGTAAGAAGGCACTACTTAATAATTGTTACGATAATTATTGCTCGATTTTATTTTATTGATTCAATAATTCTTTGCGTTGGTATTTTATATTATTCTTTGTTTCAATAATTGTCATTGCACAAGATTTCCCATTATCGGATCAATAATTCATATTATTTGAATAATATTATTAGATAACATTATTGGCAATGTCTAGAAAGTTTGCATCAAGGAGAGGTTTGGTCACCTAATCATGCTACCAAGATGAGAGATCCTTATTGAAAGCCCCTCTTTCTTGGGGAACTACTGGTTGTCATTATTGTGATTCAGTAATATTATTTATGAATAATTAATTATTGATTCATATGATAAGGAAATATTTATGTTATATGAATATAAATGATGGATTCATTTATGTGGTTATTAATGAAGGAATTAATGTTGAGGTGTTTTATCGATTTTATCGGATTGGAGGTGTTAAAAATCAAATCGGGGTTTTGAGATATATTATGGGGTTATAATTTTAATCCGACCGTTGGATCGTTGTAATTTTTGGATATGTTATACATACATAAGTTGAGTATATGTCCACAAATTTTGAACCGTTAAAATGAACGAATGATTTGTTATGAATTTTAAGAGGTGGTGATAGGAAATTAGGGTTATAATTGATTTTGGTGGAAAATTCTAGAATTGAGTGGGCCCCACTTGTGGTTGGTGAAAAAATGTGCTGAATTTTATTTCAAATGTGGTGGGTGGCAATAGTAGTAGTAAAGCCATCAAAAGTAGCAGTCGTCAAGTCCGCTTTTGGGCTAACATTTTCTATAAATAGAGGGCTAAGTTAGAATTGAAAATCACACCGAAACAAAGTTTTTCTCTTTCTATCTATATTATTGAGCGTATTTTGTGAGTATTTAGATACTTTGAGAGTTCTTTGCTCAAAGATAAGTTTCATTCAAAGATCACTTCCCACCTTTCCTTCAGAAATAATCGATTCTTTGAGGTAAGGGATGTTATTTTCTTCTCAAATGATATTAATTCTTCAATATCATTATCTTTGAAATATTGGTTGGTACTTTTTATCAAATTTGGAACTTTTTTTCATGTTCTGGGTTCTATTCAGCGAGAGTTACTATTCACGAGTTCTTATTCATGAGTTACTATTCACGATTCTTATTCACGAAAGTACTATTCATGAAGCGTGAAGATGTTTTTTTGTGGAATTTCTATCTTTTGGTGTTGAGTTCTTATTCACGATACTCAAGACTATTCACGATACTGACTATTCATTTAATCACTAAGACTATTCATTCAAAAAAATGAAAATTTTTCTTTTCGCTCTAAAATATCTATTCGGATACTAGCTTTGATTGTATCCATGTTTTGATCATTCTGAATTTTACACCACTATGATTATTTTTGAGGTATTGTTGGACATGGATAAAAACAAGTACGAATCCTTAATCCTTAATCCTTGTCATTTTGTTTCATTGGATTCGTTCTTTAAAAATATTTTCATCATCCTCGATCTTAAATGATGATATTATTGAATATCTTTGGCTCAGTAGCAAAGATGAATGATTTTGAAGAATATCTTTGGCCTGTAGTGCAAAAGATGAATAATTTCGATGAATATCTTTGGCTGTAGTGCAAAGATGAGCAGTGTTGAGATGAACATGACCGATCGATGAATATCTTTGGCCTTTAGTGCAAAAAGATGAGCAGTGTTGAGATGAACATGACCGATCGATGAATATCTTTGATCACAGTAGTGCAAAGATGAATATTTGATTTGAGATGAATATTGATTGATGTTTACGAGGATAAAATATTGATGATGGATGTTAAATTCATAGATTATAGTAGATTTCATTCTCTACGTAACTCTTACATGAATTATTATTTCATTGCGAATATTGATCACGAAACTTGTTGTCTATTGTGATTCTATCGATTTTTCCTCATTGGAGACTAACGATAATTTGTTGTATATTATCTTAGTCATAACATTCTTTCTTTGGGCTAGTTGAGCTCACCCTTTTCCTTGTTGTTCCATTTTTCTTCTCGGGAGGCGAGAATGCAAGAAATCTTAGTCTGGGGTATGGAATGAAGGTTCTAGAGAGTTGTTTAGTAGTCCTCACCATTATTGTAAAATAATGTATCAATAAATGTGATGAGGATTTATTTGAGTATAAATATTGTTCAGAAGATAATATTTGTATTTAAACTCACACAGATTTTATTGTTGTGATAATAAAGTTGTAGTTGTTTACGTACCATGTATTTGGCGACTCGAGAATGGGTTGGATGGAATGGACCTATTTTGGAAAAATCACAATATGTATCAATAAATAACATTCATCTCATGAATAATAAACATTGATATATATATATATATATATGATATCATTTAATAGGCAAATTTAGTTAGTATAAAATCTAATTTTGAATCAAAATAAACTCCTTTATTTTAATTCAAATTTAAATCAAAATAAAACTATTTTATTTTAATTTATCCAATTTTGAATAAAATAAACTATTTTATTTTAATCAAAATCTTTAATCAAAATAAACTCCTTTATTTTAATTAATAATGGAATCCAATTCCATGTTAAAAAAAAACTTTTATTAAAGAAAACACGGATTCTCTTTCTATTCACAAATAAACTCCTTTATTTTGAATAATATGAAATCTTATTTCATATCTAAATAAACTCCTTTATTTAAGGAAAGACCGATTCTTTTTTCTATTCACAAATAAACTCTTTTATTTTGAATAATATGAAATCTTATTTCATATCTAAATAAACTCTTTTATTTAAGGAAACATATAATCCAATTTCAACTCCAATTAGTTATCATGGAATCCAATTCCAACTCTAATTAGTTAGCATGAAATTTCAATTTTAAAATTAAAATAAATCTTTTTATTTTAATATTAAAATAAACTTTTATTTTAAGATTAAAATAAACTATTTATTTTAATTATAAAATAATTAAAAATATTATATATTATAATATTTATATAAACCTCGTATTACCTATTGGGAAAAAAAAAACCTGAGTCACGTAAATCCAAGGACATCCTTTTCAAAAGAAAGTAAGATGTTACTTATATATATAATATATATAATCATATAACATATACTAACTATCTGAGATTAACATATATATATAATATATATACTAACTTTCTGAGATTTCATGAATCACTTAAAGTTATCTCAATATTTGGAATCGTATATATATATATATATATAATATATCAACAAACAATCAACAATCATATATAATATTATATATGATTAACAACATGCAATCTGAAACATAA
Organism: Panax quinquefolius; assembly: GCA_020205615.1. NCBI lineage: Eukaryota > Viridiplantae > Streptophyta > Magnoliopsida > Apiales > Araliaceae > Panax > Panax quinquefolius. Next base: position 7,314,908 of record CM035157.1, read on the forward strand.
CAAAGTTAACATATGATACCATATGCAATCAATGAATCCAGTAATTCCACGATAGATCGCCGCTTAGATTTAGTTTTTTTAATAAATTTTATCTGATAAATTATGCCCAATTAAATTGTTACAAACACATATCAATATACATATCAAATTAAAACAATTAATAATTTGCATAAAGGTTTGGCTCGATGCCCTTTATTAGGTTTGTAATATTCATGAACGCAATGAAATTGCACAAAATAAAGCGGCGATGTAAAATCGAGTTTAAAATTTTACAAACCATATACCCGGATCACCCTTTATGCATAATTATTAATTAAACTAAAAGATATGAATAAGAATCATACCCTTTAAGATCCAAGCTTCCTCAGGTACAAGTTCACCTCCAATCCTTTTCGCGTTCAACATGAATCCACCGGGTTTGGTTCCTTCCTTTGATCAACGTTAGCCACCCAAGTGTTTGGCCTCAGAGGTGATCCACCTGAGGAAGAAGAAGAAGAATTCAAGAAGATTGGTATTTGGCAAAATCCTAGTTTTTCTATCTCTCGTAGAAAAGGGTGTACTCTCTCCAACTATTGGAATTACGTATCCTATGAATACGTTAACAACCAACTCATCCATAATAAGACTCCTCTTATTTATAGATGTAAAGCAACCCTCCTTAACAATTAAGAAATTGGATTTTATTTTAATTAATTAAACTCCTTTAATTAATTAGACTCTCTAATCTTATTAGGGATAATTAATTAAACTCTTTTAATTAATTTGCCTCCTAATCCTATTAGGATATTTGAGAGTACTTTTATTAATTAATTCCCAAACTCCTTTAGGAATTAAATAATAATAATTGTAATAATATTAATAAGACTCCTCTTATTAATTTATATTTAATATTTCTAAAATATTAAATAATAAATATTAAGTTATTTAATTTATTCTATCACCATAGATTAAATTAAATATACTTAACTTATTATTACGATTATGTCATTAACTTCTTAAATAATTATTCTTTCTTTTATGGTGTGACCCTTTAGGTTCTCCATATTAAACCGGTTGTGAATAAATCAATTAGAACAATTCTAATCTTATTTAAATAAATAAATTAAACTAATAATTTATTTAAATAAATAATATTTATTCTACAATAGGGATAAGCCTCCCTAGCGATCAACGACTTTCCAGATAATATAGATTTCAACATCAATCATAAAAGAATTTTTGAGTAAATAGTTATCGACAATTCAATCCTTCCACCATCTGATGTCCCAATTAAATATAAGGCATGGAATTCTTTGTCAAGTCTTATTTTATTTAATTATATGTATATCGACTCTTAAATGCACAACTCCAAATAATACAAATTAGAAACTCCTTTCTAATTTCATTTTGCCTTGCCAAGGACTCTTTGGGTTGTCATTTATCGAATCACATGGGACATTTCTCTTCTTTTCTTAGAAGTGGTAGATTCTTTATTGATCATACATTATCTCCGTGTACAACTTATTATACCCAAGCATACCCTTTGATATACCCTAAGGGTCTTAAGGAATAAGTCAAAAGTATAACTCATCACACACGAATCTTATGATGATCTCAAGTCAAGGATCACTTATACTACTATCACTACTGAGAATTCCTATTGACGATGTGCAAGTAAAACTCCATTAAGTATTCTTAGCGAGCCCACGTCAATTGAACTTATTCTCTAATAATCACCTACATACTTGCTTTAGTGTCTCCACACAAATGATCGTGAGATCAATCATCCTCATCCGATGAAAGCAAGCGGCGTATGTACCCAATCTATCCGGTTCTTAATCCCCGATTTAGTAATCCAACGATTGGGAACTATTTTAGTTTTAAGCTTTCTAAGAATTTAGATCTCATTAGAATGATCATCATCATTATTCTAAAAGCATTGCTTAAAACTATGGGTTTATCACATATTATAAAAGCGACATCGTGTAGATAATTAAAAAGCCTTTAATAAATAAATACTTTTTATTAATAAATGAATAAGATTATTCTACAAAGTATATGCTTTATCAACAAACATGATTGGCTTGTGTGCATACTACTTTTCGACTCGATCCACCCACCATTCTCTTGGATTTTCAACCATATTTATTTACGATACACAACATTTGAAAGGTTCATTTTGAAACATCTTGAAGAAGACTATCCACTTCCGTTACATTGGCTTTTGCAGACTTAACATTACGGTCTTTGTGTTTCGACAATCCTTTGCCTATGTGTAAGGCTTGTCACAGATGTAGCATTTGCCTTGGAAATTTTTATTTGTTCCTCTTTGAGGCCCATTCCAGGAGAATTTCCTCTTTTGGACTTTGGACCTTGTTCCACCACGTTTGCTTTATATTCTACAAAGGCATTTCTGTTTTCTTTTCGGAGGCTCGGTTGTCCTCTTATCCTTAATCTTACGATTAAGTCTTCAAGTTTCATCTCTTTGCGTTTATCTTGAGATAATTTTAAAATCTTTCCACATGGGTGGTAGTTTTTCTATAATAGCAGACAACTTGGAAAGATTCACTTAGAGATATGCCTTCTGCATGTATTTCATGCGAGATTACCGTAATTCTTGGACTTGGTTGATGGCGCCTTGGAATCCACCATCTTGTAGTCAAAAACACCTGACTCTGAATTTCTTCGTGCCAACATCTTCTGCTTTTATACTTTTTATCCAAGGAATCCCATAATTCTCTTCTTTGTTTTAAGAGAACTATACACATTGTATAATGTGTTATCTAATCCATTAAGGATATAATTTGGCAGATAAAAAAGCGCATGTTTCCGTGCATCTATCAGTAAGACAACAACTTGCTTGGTCTGCATTTCATCTTCTTTGAGCACAGGGGGATCTTCGTGAAGAAACCTCGCCAAGTTCAAAGTTGTAAGATAAAACAACATCTTTTGTTGCCATCTTTTAAATTCCGTTCCATTGAACTTTTCTGGTTTTTCACCATGGTTCACAGGAACATTTGGTATAGAAGGTGTAGAAGAAGAACCAATTATAGTAACAGAATTGGTATCCATATTTCTTGCAAATATATATATATATATATATATATATAAATTAATTGTCTTAAGATTGTTAGTAACCTCAAAAGGAAATTATATATATATTTAAATGAACTTATCTTGCAGTAATTGATTTGTCAAGGCTAGTACTTTGTACTATGTCCTTAAGACAATTATGCCCTCCGTATGGTGCTTTCGAGTTGTGACAAAGACTTGTCTCCCAGGATACAATGACTCCGTATATCTTAGCAGCACTACAAAAGATATACAAAACGAACCAAACTGAATGCTCTAACTCTCTCTTTTTTAGAACTATGAAAATGATGAAAAACAGAACTTAAATAATAATGAATACTAAGATGCTTGAGAAATTGAGTGAGTATGAAGGCGCCTCCTATCTATTTATAGGAGGGTTGGTGACCATTGGAAGGGTGTACAGCCCTTTGAAAAGGCATAGGATGCCACTTGAAAAGGCATATATGACATCCGTTGGTCAAAACGACGTAGTTTTGATCATATCTCGATATAAAAAGCGTCCATTCGGACATGTAAAAGCAGCGTAGTTTTAATATTCATCGAACCAAAACTACGTAGTTTTACTTTAGTAGAAAAAGCGCGACCAAAAGCGGCGTAGTTTTTGGTAGCTATTCAAATATCATATCTGGAGATTCCTCAAAACAATACACAGTTTTGATTATACCGATTTCTCAAAAGCGACACGCTTTTGATAATATAATAAATATAGCGTCCAAAAGCGACCACGTTTTGATAATAGAATTTAAATAAATTTTAATTAAAATTTAAATAAATTTTGTCTAAAAGATATATCTGGGACCCGGACCCACGAGGCCGAGCCAGGTAAGTGGGACGCCGGACATGGCGTGCAGCGTGGGTTCGAACCTAACCTTGGCTGAGGTCCTCTCCCTTCCACAAAAGTGGGGTGCCCTCGGGGCCCCAAACCCAAGAAAGCACTTTCCTTGTATATAAACATATAAAATATTTAATTTCTAACTTTATGTGGGACTTGGTTTTTCCCACATGTATTTATTATCTTTTATTATGATCTTTGGGAGTTAATATCTCATTCATTACTCCATGGATTTGAGCTTCCAAATACTTAATTTAATCTACTCATGGAGTAGAACACATTAATATATTAAAACATTAAAATTAATTAATGACACCTATATTAATTTAGGCTCAAATTCCAACAATTAGAGCTGCTACACTTTGGTCCATATGGTTAGCAAGAAATCAGATGAACTTTAATGGGGATTATATATGTTGGAAAGATCTAGGTGGTGATGATGATAAAATACAAAGCCTTCAAGTGGCTAAATGCTTGTGGGAAAGTAACTTGTACAGACATGGATGTATGGCTTGTTAATCCTAATTGGTTGTTGAGTGTTTGAGTCCTTTTTAGAATTGTTGATAACTTATGAGAGATTTATGGAAATATATATGTAAGAGGGCTTAGACATAATTTCAGTTAATCTAAGGTGTACGTTGAGCTTGATGGTGAATGGTGTTTGAAGAAAAACTGCAGCGTTTAAAATTAAGTAGTTGAGGACTTTGTTTTGACAGAGGAAGAAGACTCAATTAAGGCAGCTAGCAGTATATAAATGATTTGGTTGTTCAATTCTTACTTTAGTGATTGTGTCTTTGATAAATGTTTATTCACAGATTGCTTTATTTTTTTATCCGAAACAGTGGAGAACATTCAAGATAGTTGTTCAGTGGTGTGAGGCTGTAGATACTTTTGTGGTAGATTGAGGTGTTTTGTATATGGGTGATCAAGGAGGATACTCATTGTTGCAGCATATAGTCGGATAAGTGGTTTTGGGTGTAAGTAATTGCAGTGTATCTTATTTTGAATCACTGAAATTTTACAAGTAAAAATTGTGAGTTCAGTTGTGTAGAATTAAGACCAAGAATAACTCTTGCAGTTGTTGTGCGGGGAAAGGAAAAGTAAAAGAAGAAGACTTTCATCTATGGTTTAATTATAGTCCAATAAAAGTTATTATATAACAGCATTTCAATGTGGAAATATGTTGGCAACAGTGTATTAGTGAAGTGGTGCAGTAGTGCAAGTGTTTGCAGAAGGTTGAAGTAGTACAGCAGCGCAGGAGCATTAGTACAACAGTGCAACAAGGGTTATATAGGGATACGTACGGTTAGCATGAAGTGAACTGCATGCTTAATATAATACTGACACACAAACGGAATGTGATCTAGCTCTTCGCCTGCATGTCTGTATTAGTCATGGAGTGAATTTATCATGAAGTTCACTTCATGCTAACCATTCTCGTTATATAGAAGTTGTTTTTTATTTTACTAGAATAAAAACGAGTACAACAACACAAGTTTTGTTTGATTTATTCGCATTCAAGCATGCTGCAGATCGAGTCTATATTTTCAAACAAGATTCGAAAACAAAGATTGATGGAAGGACACCATCCAAGCTGCCTCAATTACAGAGTAGTTAATGGAGGCAGTGAGAAACATTAATTCAACAACAGTTGTAGGAAGAGTTAGTAGCATTAGTTTGTAAAAAGCAATAGCATCACTAATAGAGTGATAGATAAACAAAAAATAATTTCCTTTGTATGCACATTATTTCATAAAAAAATAAATACTTCAGACACAGTAGTTTCACATTATTAGTTAAATAGGATATTTCAAAAAAATATATATTTTCTTTATATAAAAATCAATGTACACAATATTAATCTATTATTAATAGAATTAATATTTCATAATAGTATATTATAAAAAGGTATAAATAATACAATAATTTTATACCAAAATAAAGTTCGTGCTTCACACATAATCATTAGATAGTTAAGTCAAAAACTATAAAAAATATAAGTCATCATAAATCTGCGGACCGTGGTTGATGGGAGTGGTTAGCATGAAAGTTTATTTTTGGGTAAGTTGGTTAATTGGCCAATAGAGTGATGACACGCAGACGAAGTTCTATGTGTGTCAACATTCTATTAATCAATTGACTAACTTATTAAAAAATAAACTTCATGCTAACCAGATTCGTGGTTGATGTACTAAAATCTAGCTTAATTTTAATATTTGGATATCTATTATTACATACTTATAACGTAATGGTGAAAGATACTATTTCTTGCATACTTCTAGATTAGTACCTTTGGAATTAATCAAACTCCATGATAATTACCCTAGTTTGATGTGGTTGAATTCAAAAAGAAATAATCTACTTTTTCACTTCAAGGGTTTTACGCACCACCCCGGCCCGTCCTGTCCCGTCAACCCAATAAATCTTGGGTGATTTACATATTCTATTACATTTTTAAAAAAAATTATAACAAAAGTGCCCTCATAAAACTTTTACACAACTAATACACTACCATATTTATTTATAATTCTAGTGCATTTAGGATTCCTTAATTTAAGGAATTAGTATTCAATTAGGATTCATTAATTTATGGATTAGTTATACCCATAACTTTTCTCTCTCTTCTCATCTATAACAATTTGTAGTTATATATATATATATATATATATATATATATATATATATATATAACCAAACCCCTCCCCTCCCCCCTCCCCCTCCCTCCTCCTCCTCCGCCTCCCCTCCTCCTCCTCCTTCCTCCTCCGCCTCCCGCCTCCCTCCTCCCCCTACTCCCGCCTCCACCTCCACCTCCTCCCGCCCCCTCCCCTCCCCCTCCCTCCTTCTCCCTCCTCCCTCCTCCCTCCTCCCCTCCTCCCTCCCTCCTCCCTCCTCCTCCTCCTTTCCTCCCGCCTCCTCCCGCCCCTCCTCCCCTCCTCCTCCTCCTCCCTCCTCCACCTCCTCCTCCTCCCTCCTCCCTCCTCCCTCCTCCCCGCCTCCCACCTCCTGCCCCCCTCCTCCCACCCCCTCCCTCTCCCTCCTCCCCTTTCATGTAGTTGGTTACCAAATCATTTGATAAGGTAACCAATTGATTTATTAGTTTACTAATATACTTTGAATGTGATGCGATTGGTAACCAAAATTTATGCGATTGGTTACTAAATCTTCCGATAAGGTAACCAATTTAGTTTATTAGGTTATTAATTTATTTTGGATATGATGCAATTGGTAACCAAATTTCATATAGTTGGTTACTAAACCATTTGATAAAGGTAACCAATTCAGGTTTTATTTGATTACCAATTTTATTTTAAATGTGATGCAATTCTTAGTTAAAATTAGTATAAAGGTAACCATTTCAATTTTGTGGGTAACCAAATCATCAAAAGAAATTGAGAATAGCAACTCCTCCGTGGTGGCGATGGATAATGATAATAAGTGATGGTGATAGAGAGAGGAGGATGATGAACATTAGCTCCTTCATAATTTTTTATTTTAATTTTCTCATTTTGATTTGAATTTTGAAACATGGATTTGAAATTGTTGTTAGAGACAAGATTTGAATTTGAATTTGAATTATTAGTTATCCTTGATTTTAGGTTTCCTTATTAATGTGAATTGTACTATTTTTGTAATAATTACATTCTTTTTGTAATTATTTAGTTCATGCACTTTTCTTGTAATTACTTTCTATTTGTTGTATACTTATGTAAAGGACCCATAAATCTTTCCAATTTTCCACCATTCGTATGATAATGAGAGAGTCCAATACCATTCAGTATGAGTGTGAATAAGAAAATTGAATATGAGTGTATTTAAATTTTATTTATTTATATTTTGATTTTTAATATGAGTTAAAAATAAAAATAATTGAAATTTAAATACATCATTCTGTCCACGCGCATAGAATTATTGTCTAAAATGTTACGAACGCTACAATATTAAAATATTTTCTTAATTTTATAGAACGTTCGTAACATTTTAGACAAAAATTTAGATAATTAGATTCCCAACTTAAGAAAAAATAAAATTAGGTGTAATTGTATCAGTAACAAATTTTAATATGTTGTGTAGCAAAATAAAATTCAAATTTTGATAATACCCTCATAATTTTTAAAATTTTATTTATTAATTATTCTTATACGTCGTACGTGCATTTCAAAATTAGAAATATATTTAAGAAAATTTTGTATTTCTATTTTTAAAACAAAAAGAAGCATATCCTATTTTGATAGATAAATGCATTTTGTATCTCGTAATACTATTGTTTATTTAATTTTAATCAACTTACGACAAACTAAATGAAATAAAAGAATTATGATGTGTATTGTGATAATTTTGTGTCCAATTACATAAAATTATAGAATTATTACATATCATTTTACAAGAGTTATCACTAAATTTTATCAACTTAATTGACAACTAAAAAATGGTCACAAATATATATTACTCTTTTCGTTTTAAAATTAGACATATAATTTGATTTTTGAAATCAAACGACAATATATTAAATTTTATGTGAAAAATAATAATCGCCTCTTAAAAAAACATAAAAAATTCAGGAGACTTGTGTGGACCACAAAATATAGTTGGTAAAGACTAGTGTCCAAAACTGGTTCTACTGGCAAGAAAATACCATAAGGCGAAACAGCTGTCGCCTTGCTATACCCAGCTAGCTAGCTAACTAGCCCATTTACCCCACTCAAATTTCTGCCAACTTCTTGAGTTGACAGAGATGCCAAAATTGCTGGCAATCTTAATTAGTTTGCGTACGTGCACCAATGCCCCAGCTCATTCCTTTACTCCAGGCTCCAGCCTGTTCTTTCTCTTTCTGTATCTAATATATACTCTCTGCTACTGATCTTATACTTTCCAATTCTGTTCTCTTCCCTTTTCTCTCTCTTTCTATAAATATATAAGCCTGAATTACTCCCTCCCTATTTGTTCTTGTAAAAGGTCAATTTCAGTGATTTCGAATGGATCCGTGTCCTTTCGTTCGAATTGTCATCAGAAATTTAGCTTTGAAGTTTCCGGTATCGAAATCGGATACTTCGTGCTACTGCAAGATGAAACTGAAGGATTTTCCGACCCGAATCTCGAATATCCCTCTGCTTTTGGAAGAAACCCAACAGATTGATGATCAAATTCAAGCTTGTTTTAATCTGAATAAGTCTGAATTCGAGAAATTGCTGGAGAAATCGTCGGCTGGCAAGAAACCCTACTGTTTGAAGATTGAGGTTTATGCTGGGAAGAGAGAGTTGACATGTGGGTTTGGCGGCGGCAAGCTTTTGGGGACTGTTTCGTTGGATTTGAAAGGAGTGGAGAATAGGGTTTGTGTGATTCAGAATGGGTGGATTGAGATGGATAAAAGGGCCAAATTGAATTTGAATGTGCGGGTTGAACCCGACCCGAGATTTGTGTTTCAGTTTGGTGGGGAGCCTGAGTGTAGTCCTCAGGTGTTTCAGGTTAATGGGAATGTTAGGCAGGCGGTTTTCACTTGCAAGTTCAGCTTCAGAAACTCTGGCGGTGAACAGAATTTGAGATCAAGGTTGGTTCTTTTTGGCTTGTTTGGAGTTGTATTATTGTATTTTGAACTGATCACTTTATTGACAATCGAAGCTAAACTGAAATGAAAGAAATTTTATTTAAATATGTTACAATTAAAGCAATCTTATTAGTTTAAACTGTTACTTCTAGTTAAGTAAGGCTCTCTAGAAATATTTTTGTTGTTCCCTATAAATGTTAAAAGATGAGCCACACTAGCAAAAAGATTATCCATTTAATATATTACGCATTAATATTGATTAACGAAATGCATCTTGAATTGGTATCTAATTGATATTGCTTTATTGTTGAACAGATCGTGTGTATCAGAATCAGGCAATTCTAGAAGCTGGCTAAGTTCACTTGGAAGTGATAAAGAACAACACCCAAAAGAGCGTAACGGATGGTCAATTACAATCCATGACCTTTCAGGTTCACCTGTCGCTGCTGCATCAATGGTGACACCATTTGTCCCATCAACAGGAACGAACCGGGTCAGCAGGTCCAACCCAGGTGCTTGGCTCATTCTTCAGCCTGGCCAGGCCACCTGGAAGCCCTGGGGCCGCCTTGAGGCATGGCTTGAACACGGTGACCAGCTTGGCTACCGCTTTGAGCACTTCCCCGATGGCGGTGTTGACGCCATCACTCTCTCCAATTCCACACTCAGCACCAAAAATGGGGGAAAATTCACCATTGACAATAGTACTGGCCCCTCTCCAATGAGCACACCTAGCAGCAGCTTTGATTCCGGATCGGTTTCCAGTTCGGACATTGGTTCCGGGTCATGGGCACACTTATTGTATAGAGGGTTCGTGATGTCCTCCACTGTGATGGGTGGTGAAAAGTGTAGCAAGCCAGAGGTGGAGGTCAGTATCCACCACGTGATGTGCACGGAGGATGCAGCTGCTTTTGTGGCTTTGGCTGCAGCAATGGATCTGAGTATGGATGCATGTAGGTTGTTCTCGAGGAAGCTCCGGAAGGAGTTGAGGCAACCAGGTCAGGATTGATTCAGGTTCTTTTTTTGTCGTAGTTAGGTAATTAGTTGCACGTTCTTGGATTTGTCGATTATCTAACAGCAATTTTTGGCTGGCTGATTTCTCGAGATCGAGTGTACAGTGATTGACAACTACTATATATTTTTGTTTTGTTTTCGAGTGTGATGTTTTATTCGGAAATGGTTGACAAGAAGTTAACGACACTATTGTATTAGTCAATTGACCAAGTTAACTTTACGGTAACCGGATCTGTTTTATTCATTCATTTGATTTTTGAGTATAATAGTTTTCAGTTTGGTGGTTTCTTAAGAAGAATGATCTGTTGTGTTGGAAACTTGGAATCCTATGTTGGCCCATTGTATGGATAGTGTGATAGAATTAGTTTTGTAGGTTGGCTGGCAAGCACTGGATTCAAGGTGGCTTGAGATCCTCATCCAACTATTATAGTAATCATTTTGACATTAAACCCGTACCCGCAAGTACAATAACCAACATTCAACAAAATTGAGGATATTGATACACTGTAGTCTATATATATATATATATATATATATAAACAATAAAACCCTATTTCTACAGTCTCGTTCGTGGCATCATGGTGGTGATCACATGACACCCAAATAGGGGAGAGAGTATTTTGATCAATTGATCAATATAGTGTCTCGACACGCAGGTCAGGAGGTGATCTCTCTCCCTGCGTGTTAACACTGTATTGGTTAATTGACCAATTTACCGTATAAACAATTTACCGTATAAACGGATCCCCAAATAATATAATTAATTAGGACATAAATATCAAACAAGATCAACCTAGGCTTGAGAAACAAATATTGCTTGCTTCAATAGATATATTTCGTTTTGATATACTCTTTTAACTACAAAAAATGCAATATAAGCAGACAAAAAATTGACAACCTTTAGTCGAATAAACACGTATAAAGCAACTTATATACACGATGAAATGAAGTTCTTACTAGCTTTCAAATATATATATATATATATATATATATATATGTATGTATGTATGTATTTGATACTACTATTGATAGTTGAATATGCCCAATGTGTGTCATCATTTCGTAGTCAAACACATACAAATTGAACGAAAAATTAATTCTAAAATCAAATTATTTACCCTTTGTGTCTCTTTCGTTATGTTATTGCTGCTGGATTTGCCATTGTGATCATTGAATGGACATCTTTCTTATGCCTCATGTTTCTTTTTTTTTAAGAATTAATATTTTCACAAGTAAAAGTTGATATTTTTACAACTTCTCACTCACATGTGTGGGGTCCATTTATTATTTATACGAGAGGGACCTTGTGGAACTATTATTTTTGCTTGTGAAAATATTAATTTTTTTGGGATAATTATTTACCCTTTGTTTCTGAGTTTGGAACGACAAAAGAAAAAAAATAGAAACTTAATATATAATAAAAACAATTGTTATTACTGAGCTTATAAAAAAACTTAAATTTTATATTTAAATTATTAAGTTGTACTTGTATTAGTTTTATTATTTTTCTATGGGTATAATAAGAATTATAATAAATAATTTTATGTTATTTAATTTTTCGTTCATTTTTTTAACTAAAAAATTGGTTAATTTTTTCGTCCATTTATTTGTTTTTGGTTCATTAAAAAACTCAGTAATCCATTTGTGTTTTTTCTCTGCGACCATTTTAAAACTTAGTAACAGTGTTTCTTTTCTTTGAATAGAGTCCAAAACAGGCTAATCTTGAAGACTTATATTACTAAAGATAATACCAAACAGTAATTGCTGAATTTGCTCTCATTTTCAGTCCTGTTTTGAATCTTTACTGGAGGAGCTAGAGCTCGAACAGGGAATAGAGAATGAAAGCGTTGGGATGGTGGTTGATGTTAGTTGGGTCACTCCGATTGGCCTCCGTTTGGTTCGGATTCTTCGACATTTGGGCTCTCCGTCTCGCCGTCTTTTCTCAATCTCCCAGTATCTTCTCTTTCTCCTTCTCTCTCTTCTTTCACAATTTACATACACACCCACAAGCACATAGACATACACACATTGAGATTCATTTTGTGGGTTTCTTGTTCTGATTGATGCTTATAATTTGTACTGAATTGATATGCCAATCCTGTTTAATTTTGATGTTTAATTCTAGAGTTTATAATTATAAGAGATCCCAGATTGGGAAAAACCGAAAAACTAAATGAACATAACAAAAGGGGGCTCTTTTCATATGTTAAAAAGTAAAAACTGAGCTCCCTAAGTTTCACATTAATGTTAATCTTGACTGTGTTGTTGTTTAATCATATTTTTAGTCATTATATTCTCCTGCGTCTAGGATATTGAAACACTTGAACTGGGTTTCTACTAAATTTCCTTTGTTTTTTCTTGATTGTTTGATAGAGGATATGCTCATTACCTTTTAATATCAGTAATTGTAGGTACTTATATAATTTTTCAGGTAAAGCTAGAAAGAAATTTATATTTAGAATAAGTAGGAGCTTATTGGTAACATAACATGTTTTGGAGAAGTGGCCCTTGTATGTTTCAAGCGGCTGTTAAACAATCTAGTTTTATCAATTGTCAAACAAATTGTTTCCTTAATATGCTCGACATAGCTTATGAACATGTTACGCCGTTAAAGTTATTGATTCAGGTGGCTGCTTTGTGCCTTGTGGTTCTGGTTCATTTACATTACCTACTAGGCAGAAAAGTGTAATTTAACTGTGACAAAGTAAAAAACTTAAAAAAGATACTAGACTATGTTCATGATTAAGTTGTGAAGTGCTTGGGGTGGATTTCTGCATTGAAACCTATCCAACCCACTTCACCAAAATTCAATCTCTGCCATTCAAATTGCCTTTCTTCCTGCTGCTTTTAATCCATTATGACTAAGCAAAGTTTCTAACTTTCTTTAAAGTTTAACATGACTGTGGCAAGAACCAATATTTACAATTGTGTTTGCATCTACAAGTGATGGCATGTTCTATATCTCCCTGGTGCTTTACAATGATAATTTTTTTATTAATCTGATGATTGATTCAGTATACAAATTGTTGCTACTCGGCACCTTTATACATGGCTGTGTAATGAATAACTGATGGCATCACTCTCGCTCATGTTTTCCTTCTCTGCAGTGACTGAAGTGCATGGGAGAACATTTGGGGTCTGGACTCTTCTTACTTGCACTCTCTGCTTTCTCTGCGCCTTTAACCTGGAAAATGAGCCACTTTATGCAGCTACCTTTCTGTCATTCATCTATGCGTTTGGTCATTTCTTGACAGAGTATCTGATATATCAGACAATGGCCATTGGAAATCTTACAACTGTCAGCTTCTTTGCAGGTATTAGCATCTCCAATGTTACTTTACATGATTTCACACCACATTAAGCTGTCACTGTTTAGTGTTTTTTTACTATGTACTTAGCTTGCTTGGTAGTATACTAGAAATTCAAAGGATAATAGCTTGGAAATATTTCATATTGTAGTTGACCAATTTTAGAGATCACGAGAAGGAAAAAGTAAGGATAGAGAGAGTTAACACGGTTCAATGAAAATGGAAGGAAGACAAGGAAGAAAGGAGGGAGTCATTTTCCTCCACGCCCACTGTGTTCTTTCTGCCCAAAAAGTGTCAGCAAGGAAGAGAATACTGATGGATCTTTTTTTTATATCTTTCCCTTTGAAGAAACATGCTTTCAGAATACTTGGGGATACATAACTGGACCATGTAACACCGATTAGTCAGCTTTCCTTCCTCTGTGCTTGCTCAACCAAACAAATTAGGGAAAGAGAAGTTTGTAATCCCTAAGCATGCCTTTTCCACTCCTCTAACTTAATGTTCCTTCCAAATTCGTATCCTTCGTAGGGCATATTAATCAGCTAGAGGGATGGAAAAGGAAAGGAAATTGTTTTTGCATCTATACCCTTTTACAGGAGGAAATAAAGAAAGATAGAATACTATATATTGTTGGGACATGACTTTGTTGAGTACGCTAGGATTCTCCAATGCTTCTGGGCTCTAGCGTAGTTACTAGTTCCATCTTTGGCTCTTGTTTAGTTTGTATTAGGATTCTTTGGCATTTGATATAGCAAAAAGTTTTGTTTTTGAAAAGAAACATCATTTTGTAGTCATTGATTTGTAATTATTATCCTCAAAACAATAGCTGCTAGCATATTCAGGTATAGCCTTAAATCTCAACAAATTGGGATTTGCTTTACTTACGGGTTAAGGCTCCTTTTCTATAAATCTTTATCAGTAACTTTAATTCACAATACTCACAAATGTATATATGTTTTCACAATAGCTAACGTCCAGACATAAATGCTTATGTTTACGAGTCCCAAGCCCCATATTATTTCTTGTCTTGAGGTGTACAAGGATGCCGATTTAGAATATATTTATCAGGTTTCAACTATTTAGAATAATTTTTCGAGTTATGAATAAAGTCATCTATACTGCAAGAGTGTCTTTTCATTTTTTTTCCTTTTTACTGTTGATGATGTGATGCACCCAACTTTGTTGTTCAAAGTTTCAAATCAATGCAATGAAATATTGTGATCTGCCTGGGCAAGGAGTGGCCTTCTTCTGGAATACCTCCAATCTCATGTTCTAATAGCTTCTTCATGGTTCTGATCAGGCACGTCAATAGTATGGATGCTATTGCAGTGGAATGCACATCAACCCAAGAATACACGGAAAGTGGATTGAAGATGTACTCGGCTGCTCAATTTTTTGCCCATGTTGGGAGGGAAGAATGTAGTGTACATGGTTCAGTCTCTCAATAGTTGTACTCTGTTAGTGACCTGCTTCTTCCTTGGATTTACCCTGAATCATGATTGACAATAACAATTTTCCCAATTATGAACTATTTTGGATGTTCCCTCTGTTTGACTTTGTTTATTAAATCTTGTTTCTGAGTTACTTGGTAGTAGGTTCATTCATTTGCACCTCTAACTTTAGCTAGTAATAATAGTAGCCTCCACTACTATTTGAGGCTTGGATTAAACAAATCAGTTCTTTCAGTGTGTGATTGTGTATTAAATTTTGTTTTTGAGTTGCTTGGTAGGTTAATTCATTTGCAGCTTTAGGGTTGGCTAGTTAAAGTAGCTATTCCACCAGGACGCACTGATATTTATTTATTTTAAATCTCATCTAATCTACAATCTTAATGAACGGACAGAGATTGGTGGATGCTAAAATGCTCCATAGGCAACACTGGCTATGGATCTTTCTCCTCTCTCCCACAGACAATAAAGTGCAGAGACTCGTATTGTAAGCACATTCACAACAAAAGGATGAGAACTAAATGAAATCAAAGGAAATTAAAATAGATTATACAAATTGAAACCTTTCTTAAATATTGCTTGGCCTACATTTTGGCTGCAAATTCAACACTATTATCTTGACAATGGCCAATATTGCACAGGATGAGCACAGAGATTCGCTCTCAAACTGACATTTTGTGAAGCAAACAAGGAGACAAATAAATATTACACAAGGCCAAAAAACCCTCTGACCTATATTATCATTTTTCTGCAGCCTCTTCACTGTTGCTTCCCTCAGTTCTGATATCTGGCAAAGTATCAAGATCTATGTGATCCTCTTTGTCTTCCAGGGGGATAGAGGAATCAGTGGGGTCATGTTGAAGTTCATCTGCATTCTCGGTATTAGTGGAGTCTGAGCTTTCATATGTTCCATCTGTTCCACCATTTGTATCTGACTTCTCATTCTGAACTGTAAAGGTGTTTATCTCTATTATGGTAGACTCTGAGCCATCTTTTGTCTCATCCGATACATTAGACTGCACAGTATGTTCTGATGCAACAAACTGCAAATTCGTGGAGGAATTTGCGGAATCCAATGGATTTGCTTCCGCATTCTCAGTTGCAATTGAAGTGGTCGAGTTAGGCTGAAATTGACTGTTATCCAAAGCTTGTCTTGAGTTATCAGCCTGTTCCAGGGTGGCAGTCTGGAAGGTGGAGCCTTCTGTAGAAGCACCTTCAGTGACATTCTGAGTATGACTAGGATCTGATATGATGATCTCTGTTCCATTCGGTAAAGACAAGCCATTTGAATCACTATTTAATTTTGATTGATCATTGGACTCTGACATTATTATGGAATTAAGAGATGAGCTTCCCTGGGAGGTGGAGTTATATACTTCGGAACCTTTCTCTTCATTGACTGTTGAAGTTCCATTTTCAGATGTTTCCCCCTCGTGCACCACTAAATCTGTAGTGTCTTGACCAATATTTCTTTCTTCAGTGCTATTACCTATATTTTCATTTTCTACAATATTCACTTGGTTTTCCACACTGCCAGAATCATTTTCAGTGCTGATAGTTTGGCCATCATGAGTCACAGCACTGGAAGCATCATCTGCCTTGTACTGTTCCTCACGTGCTTCGTGAGTATTCGTAGTTCCTCCATCTTGATCATGGCCATCCACAGAATTATTGTTCTCAGTTTGACTGTCTATATCTTCAATATCTTTCTCTTCAATTTCCTTATCATCACCCTCTTCTCTTGCCCTTTCTTCATCTAGGAACTCCTCTTCATGATCAAGCTCGGAATACGTTTTCCCTTGATTGTTCTCCTCTAATTCATCATCTCCACCTCCTTTACCTTCAACCTCTTTTGTTTCTGTCTTGTTGTCGTCATATTCTTCTCCTCTGGTTTCTTCTTCTGCATCTTCATCATGCTTCTCATTTTCCTTACTTGTTTCCTTCACTTGAGGATTGAGATCTTTCCTTCCAAATTTCAAGATTTCATTGTCTCTCTTTACAGTTTGTGTGATCTTTGCATCATTTTCATCAAATTCCTTCCTCTTATTGTGGGAGTGCTTGACTTGGTAAATCAACCAAAAGCAAACAGCAGCCAACACAAAAATTTGCAGCACATGCTTCAACTTGAAGCCTTTGGACCTCTGGCTTCTACTAGGTGAGTGCCTGTACATATTCTAAATGTCCCAAAGCTTCTACTTATATCTTCTCCCAATATTTATACAAGTGATATAAACCTGCTTAGAAACAAAAAGTATAAAGTGTAACAAGAGTTAATTAAGGCTTCTACACAACCAACATATCATCACATATAAATTGGCTTTTATGGCACCACATATACAGTCAGAATGGGTAGATTTTACTATACATGTATTCACATAGATTAAACAAAAGGAACCGTGTCATCCTATATTTGAACAAGGTTCGTGGTGTCACCACAAATCAAGTAAGACAAGTTAATAATTCAACCAAAATCAAATCCAAAAGTGTACAACAAAAGATACAAATCAGAAATTAAATTCAAAGTTTTCAGATTAGTGGGCCCTCTCAGTATATTTTTAGACAAAATTGGACTCTATAGAACTACCCATATCAACCGTGCACACTTGAAGTTTATACCGAAGTAAAAGTTGAACATCGGAAATTTCATTGCTAAATTCAGATGATGCCAATTCTTATTTTTTGTCACATCAAAGAAGAAACACCACATACAAGCTATAGCTCCTAAAATTCACTTCCTTATCTTCCACCAGTTCTTAGCATCAAACATGTAATAAATAACATTGTGAATTTCACTCGAGTCACTAAATGGAAAACAAAAAGAATGATTGAGAAGATAAATTTCTCAATTAAAACCAACACAATTCTTAATCAAGAAAGACAGAGATCCAATCCTCAAATCCTTCATCCAATAACCGCCAACATATAACCAAAACAAAACTGGGAGTAAGAGGAACATAACAAAATTTATAAAAAGCTGCTTACAGGCTTTTATCCCTTATGAACATTGCATATAATACTGTGAGTGCGCGTTATTCAAGACGTAGCAGCATGATACAACCAGAACACAGGATCCCTCACCTGTCCAGTGTGCAAAATGCACGACTTCAGCCATTTGGACAAGGAATTATGATGATTGAGATAATTATGCTCTCTCAGAACTTAGTTATCAAAATATAGGAAATCCTTGACATTTTTGTGCGAGGGAAAATATATCTTGAATGTACTGAACTCTATATACAAATATTTTGAAGAAATTTCTTAAATTCTCTCTCTAATAGTCTCTATTGCTATCATTGCATAGATATCAATCATTTGAGACCACTGCAGACACATTTTGACACCATCCACTAGCAGTCTGCTACTAACACATGAGCCTCATAATAAACAAATAACCCAAAGTGAAACCCCTGGCCCCTAATATTCTTTCCCCTAAAATGTCTCCCTCTTTCTCCAAATTAAAGAAACCCACTACAGGAATCTCACAGTAAATCAAAAGGTAAAATCTTTGTATCAATCATAATGAGTAATCCCATACAATCCCATAAATAAACAAACCCTAGAACACCCTAAAAATCCAAAACTAGACAAACTACCCACAAATCTTTAGACAAAAAAAATCAAATCTTTCCCAAGTAAACACAAAACCCACCTTCAAAAAAGACAAATGCATCATCATGGCACTTCTACTCCCATAATCCAATACATGAAAGAGGAAAAATAAAAGAGGAAAAATACCTGAAAATGTTGAGACAATAGAAGTGGTTTATGAACTGATTAATCAGAATGAATGTAATCTTATATATACAGTCAAAGGGTTCTTCTCTTCAACGAGTTGAGTGGCTTTGACAGTTCTTTCTCTCTCTCTCTTTACAGACTCCTGTGGATCCTGTGGATCCAACCAAGAACATGATAGTAAGAATAGTCTTAGCTAGTAAAATCCGCCCATCTACCTTCTTTATTTTCTTTGCCTTCACTTTTTTCTTTAGCTACACGAATTCTAATTTTTTTTATTTAATGGTTATTTTTTAAGTAATAAAGGAAATCAAATTTAAACTTAACTATAAATAAGTTTTTTATTAATAATATTTTTTATTAAATTTATTAATAATATTATAAATATTTTATTTGTTATTATAAAATACTATCGATTTCAAATTTTATCTACCCTCAAGTTTGACTCCTTTTCTCTTATTTAAATTATATATTTTATATTGGAACTCAATTTTCAGTATTCTAACTTGATATTTATGCATGAGATTATATTAACCAAGTTTTTGGAATCTTTATTACATTGAATTTAATCTCCTTAAATCCAAATAATGTGTTGGGTGTGAAAATAAAGATTATAGTTTACAAGTCTACTGAATTTCCTAAATTTTTGGATCGACTATTCAACTACACTAGTCCTGAAAAATGGTAATTTTATAAATTCGATTTATGTTTACTCTTCACTTTATATACTCAATTGTCATTATTGGGTATCTATTGTCATATTTACTCTTCACTTTATACTCTTCAAAAGGATTTGATAATGTATATAAAATGAAGAGTAGGTACAAAGGGAACATCCAAAATAGTTCATAATTGGGAAAATTGTTGTATATCTATTGACAATCATGATTCAGGGTAAATCCCAAGAAGAAGCAGGGCACTAACAGAGTACAACTATTGAGAGACTGAACCATGTACACTACATTCTTCCCTCCCAACATGGGCAAAAAATTGAGCAGCCGAGTATATCTTCAATCCACTTTCCCTGCATTCTTGGGTTGATGTGCATTCCACTGCAATAGCATCCATACTATATATTGACGTGCCTGATCAGAACCATGACGAAGCTATTTGAACATGAGATTGGAGGTATTCCAGAAGAAGGCCACTCCTTGCTCAGGCAGATCACAATATTTCATTGCATTGATTTGACTTCAATCTTGCACGTTGAGTCTCTTTAATTTGTTATGTTCTCATCATTATTAGATAGAACCCATGAAATTCTGAATTCTTGTCAAACAGTCCAGACAATTGTCTTGTAACCATGCAAGTGTTGTAACAATTGCTCCATCATAATTTTACAAAAAAAAAAATATATCAAAATGCATCGTCCCCCGAATGCATAATCTAATGAAACCCAAAATGATCACGACACTAATGAAGAGTGACAAATTAACTTCCGAAAGGAAGTGCAGACCAAATCAATCAAACGGAAAATGATTAGGTCTGAAATGAGAGATCTTTCAGCTGCTGAGGATCAACCTCTGAAGGTGACCGAGTGAGAGCACACTGGGCACTTGTCGTCTTTGGGAAAGCTATAACATCCCTGATTGAATTTGCACCAGCTAAAAGCATCACTAATCTATCCAACCCAAAAGCAATGCCCCCTGCACCGATAAAAGCTAAATACATAAATACATATATTTAAACTAATCAGTTATTTGATGGTCATCGCCACCGGTGTTTCCACCTCTCAAGGCATGAGACATAAATCTACTAATCTACACAAGACTAATTAAGTGTTAAACAAGTAAGGCATCAATTCTAAAGGATAGAGACTGGTCCAACAGGTAACAACTCATCAGTCACCAGACATTGATACTTTGGGGTGTTTCGATTGTAGATACAGATCGATAGATATATGCCATAACTCGTAAGAAAGAATTGCCCCCGGTGACCAATTAATCACGATAAAAGGATGCAACTCAAGCAGTTATAGCATTGGTTTATCATATGCACCATAAAACAAATGTCACATGAACTGCGACGATAGATGCATGTAATTTTACAAGGCAAAAGGCCATACTAACCATGTGGAGGAGCACCCATGTCCAAAGCCTCCAAAAGATAGCCAAACTTTGCTTCAGCCTGAAAATAAAACAAGACGGTATCAATACCATCAAAAGAATCTACAGTACTCGGATATTCTTCATAGTTAACATTTTATTTCCACACTTTTGAATATAGATGTTGCTCCAAAGTCCAAACCAACCACAATTAGTTAGGACAAGGTTTCCTGGAGTTCAGTACAAAACTACACCAAAGGATTGAATATAATTTAATTTGTTGATACTTGATACATCTTACTTCTTGGTGGTTCAATAAAGAACCATCTTTTGTATCATTTTGTATTTCTTTCCTACCAAGGGAAAGATAAAGCAATCTAAAAGCCAAGAAAGAATATACAAGTCCTAGTTCATCAACATTTAAAGTAGCATATTAGGTCATTTATCATTCAATGTGATAATTTCTTTGCAGCATATGGCACACCTGTCTACGTTCCATTCACCACAGTAATACATGTTTCAAAAGAACTTGTTCACAGATCCAACTATATAAACTAAATGTTTTGGACTTGTAAAATAACTTGTTACCATAAATTCACTACAATGAATTGACTGATCCCTAGATAACAAAATATTTAAGGTAAACCAAACTGTCAGCACGGGGAAAAGTAAGTACGGAAAACTAGACATTGTATCTATGAGCAAGTAGACCCAACAAAACTACGAAATATGTTAAACATCTGCTTACCTGTTCAGGGGAAATGCCAATAATCTCCAAGACCTTTTCTTGGACTTCACGTTTATAAATTCTCAAACTTCCTCCACCAATCTAATAGCATCAAAAGAAAGAAGTGAAGGCACGGTACTTTTCTCTACCATGCGTATTGCAGCAAAAGATCAGAAACCAGCCACAACAGAGAAAAGAAACACATGCGCAAATATACCTCAACTCCGTTGTAAACCATGTCATAAGCCAAGGCACGGGCAGAGGAAAGATCCTTCATATCTTCAGGGTTTGGGGCGGTAAAAGGGTGATGCAAGGCCTGCAAAATAACAAAATTCCATGAACTCAACACTGCTAAGATGTATGCCACAAAGAAAACGTCCTTGTACAAATCCAAAACTACTATAGGTCTATGGCTATGGGCCAACCGATGACACTAGCACAACTAAAACCTTGACCCATTTTGATAATGATACTGAACAACGAAATTAAAAGTTTATCCAGCACAATGCATCTCCCCCACCAAATTAATAGCAAAAACTATACCAGGTGACCAGACAGCTCAAACCTTAAAAATAATCCTTGTACCATATGAAGCAAGTTTAGTATAAACCTTACCAGAAAAAATTGAACCAGTTCAATATAACTTCTCACGGTATTAAAGAAAACCAAGACGGTCTCCATATTCTGACATTACAATAAAGGCAAAAATCTGTTTCATAGGGGTGCAATGGTGCATACTTCAGTTTAAGTTGGTGAGCTAATATAAGGTTTTTTTTTTTTGCTGTGTATTTCTGTTAAACCAACTAAAGCTATTTTAAATGAAAACACACACATATAAGTTCCCTTACTATAATTGCAAGAAACACGATATGTATCAGGCAAACCTCGATACTGAATCAATTAGCAAGTTTCTATCATTGAAACTATGGGGAAAATCCAATGTATTTGGGAATTAAAGAGAGAATCAAATTCTCCCAGAACACTACCAATGTCTTCCTTTTTCTTTAATTTTTTTTGCCATGCACTCAACCAAAAGCAGAGTTACAAAATACTACCACAGACACAATGTGATCACCACTTCATAAATGAATATATTGAATAGATGAATAGATATAATGATGCTTGCAATACCACAATCATGACATCCAATAAAAATGCCACAAACCTCAAGCCTCTGTTCTGAACTATTCCACTCAAACATTGGAAAATCAGTCACCCACAGGATGGAATGCCTGGACTAAATATCATACAAACAAAAAAAGTCAAGGTGAGAGAGAGAGAGAGATTTGTTAGTAATAAGTGTTCCGGTTACAAACTTACATGGTCAACCAATCCCAGATTATGGGCTGTATACATCCTTAGCCGGTCCAAGGTTTTATTAACTGATGAATGATGACCCACTGCAAACAAGATAAGATCACCCGACTCTGCAGAGCATTCTTTTAGTAGCTGTTCTTTTCTACTTGGGTCCAAACTTGATACTAGAGCAGGAATCCCTTCCACGTCCCCTAAAATTATTTCAATCATCCAATGGTGAACCACAACATCACTTAACAAAATTTGTAAAAAGATATGACTTTTGGGAATATCTGGTCTTACCATCATTCAAGACCTTCAGGAAAGGCAAACCTTTTGCTCCAGATTTGAGTGCTTCAATGTATAAATCACCTTTCTTAAGAGCAGTGTTTGAATAACTTTTTCCTCCAGAAGGCACGCATAATGCCTTAATAATTCCCCCACTTGCCAAGGTATCTGCAAAAACCTTGAATGGGGAATCTTCGAAAACATTGGATACCTGCACTTTCAACAAAAATTAAAAATCCACTAAAGACTATAAAAACTCCCCACTCACGAGTCATTATTTGCTTATGATATCAAGAGATAACCAAAAATGATTTCCCAAAGAAACTTTCATGAAATGAAATTACAATGTTGGAAAGAGTGAACATACGCCCTGGAATTTAAAAGAAAAGCAGAGATGGAGGAAATTAGAATGAATAACTGAGATAGGCAAACAGCCCACCTATAATCATTATATGTATTATAAAGCATAAGGTAACTAGAAAGCAAGGTTAGCCTTCCCTTTTTGGTGGGCCTTTTTTTTGTTTTTTGTTTTTTTTGGGAAGGGGGGTGACGGCTTGAAATTTTAACTGTACAACAAAATTGCAGAATTAACTTTATATGTGTGCATGTGTGTTTGTTTGTGCTTATATAGAACGTTTGTTGTCAAATAAGTCAAATTTCTTAACTGGCACATAAAAGTATAAAACTAAAATAACACATAAAAACATCAGTCAATAGAACATTACATCTTTCAATTCAAGATCAAAACGAACATCTGGCCTGTCTGAACCATATCGACTCATTGCTTCATCATATGTAAGCCTTGGGAAAGGATTAGGTAGCTGGACACCTTTGATCTCTAGAAAAACCTGCAACAAATTGTCAAATTATGCCTTCCATGTAACATTGGGTATACAAATACCTAAAAGATCAATTCTGCAATTAAAAAACTCAAACCTAGACATTTTAAATGTAAGAATACACATTCCAAAAATAAAAGATAAAGATAACACTAAGTATCGAAGGCTGGGTCACTCAACAACCCTTCCAGAGTTTGTAAGAACTAAGAACCATTGCAGACACCTGCTATGATGTCCTCCTTAATGTACTCCAGTTGTTCATGAACAAAGCCAGCTTCATTTCCTCGCAAGCCTGGCTTGCTGTATCCAAGAATATCTTAAGGTTCACTATATATCTAAGCTAAGCTCAACGGTACGCATATTAAGCTCATGCTTGAACCTGAGATCCTCAGGATCAACTTGAGCTTGGTTCATAAAAACACCTTATAAAATTTAAAACTACACTCAAATATTAAACCCTTTTTGAATCATTACATTACAAAATAAAACTTTTTATTTTATTTTTTTAATGTATATAATCCATTAGCATAAGGTGAATTTATAAACAGTTGATGCATGTCTGAGAACGTATAGATATATATTACTTCTGATTTCAGTTCCATTTTCGCTTTTTAAAGGGAAAGGACATTTTTTTCCTGATATACAGTGTTAAAACATCCTACAGATTCTCTGAACAGGAAAACCACTCTTTCATTCCTTATCTCTATCATGCTCACCCTTCTTCTCTATGTCGTCTATCTATTCATCATTCAGAAAGCTCATCTCATTCAGTTAGATTAACTTCTAATGACCGACAACAAAACTACTAACCTGTCTAATCAAATCTTCATTCAGCTTCAACATGTCCTCCAAAGGAATGAAAGCCAATTCCATATCCAATTGTGTAAATTCAGGTTGCCTATCAGCCCTTAGATCTTCATCCCTGAAACATCTGGCAAAAAACAGATAAATGTATTTATGCAGTAATTTCAGTTGGGTCTCAACTTTTATAAACTAAAAACTTGTATCCCCTCCTCAAATTTAAGAGGAAATAGCCATCTTTCTGCCTTCCTTTTGTAAATCATATACTCTCGTTGAAGGCCAAAATTTTTAATAATTCTGGGACAATGATTTCCTAGTTCATTTATGCACATTACAAAACTACAACGAAGATGCATACAAAATAAGTTGCCTTCTAAAGACATAAAGCGGAGGTTCCATATTCCAGAACACAATTAAAATAAACAAGAAGAAGAACAAACAGAGCAGAATAACCACTATAAAAGTAAGTTTACAGTCATTATAAACAAATTACCTTGCTATCTGATAATATTTATCAAAACCAGAAACCATTAGCATTTGCTTAAAGAGCTGTGGACTTTGGGGCAAAGCATAGAAAGTTCCTGGCTTCATAATAAGCAGTAAAGAGAATCAGACCTCCAAGATATGAAGACAATATCCAAAGAGTAAAAATAAATTACGAGAACCAAAAATAAAACATAATTTAACAGGGAAATGATTTATATGTCGACAAAGTTGAATTGCGCCGAAATAAAATAGAATAAATTAGGGTGGGACAATTCTCAATACCATCCTACCCCATATATACACATATGTCGATATTTACAATCGACATAAATTTGTCATCATATGTAGCAAGACTGAAACATATTTTAACAAAGTATAATCGTTCCTTAATTGTAAATAGCCCAAGTTAAACACATGTATCTCTTTGGATAACTATACTGGTGAGTGGAAGAAACATGCATATAGCTCATTTATTTCCTCTTTCAATGAAATAGTAAGTTAGTAACAGTTCTGTAGCAATGTACAAACAAATTTCCAGAGCATGTAACTCAAGTCGCTAGTCAGATTGGTTCATGGCTTTATTGGATTACAATACATTCTATTTCTCAGAATTTAAATTGGCTTAAAATTTTAATTTTACTGCTTTTTTTTTTTTTAATTTCCATCGGTTCATAAATCTATTCAGAATCTGGTCTAAAATTTCAACTACATTCAAACGAACCAAAAATAATTTCCGCTCAATTGATCACTTAATTACAATTCTAATTCACAGAGTTTTCAAACGCCATAATAGGAATTAAGGGGCCCAAATTTAATAATTCAAAATCAAACAAGAAACCACAGATAATTTACAACTGGAACCATGGCTTGAATATTTAAGTAAAAAAGGAGGCTCTGATGGAATGGGTATGGTACCTGAACTCTTGAAGGCACCAAATAGTCCCTTGCACCTTCAGGAGTAGATCTAGACAGTATTGGAGTCTCAATCTACCTTGTAACCATTAAAACGTAAGGATCAAAACAAAGTATGAAGAGTAAGGTGAAGTTCTTTATTGAACAAAAACTTCCAAATGTTGGTGAAATGTTAAATGGTGTACCTCCACAAAACCATGTACATCCTCCAGGTACCTTCGAATGAATTTCACCACCCTATGTCGCAAGATTATGTTGGAATTCATTTGTCCCCGACGTAAAGCAAGGTATCGGTACCTAATAACATGTTTCTAAGACCTTTTAATAAACAAACCAAACAGAGATGTGCACCAATTTAAAACCAAAAACTTGCATGAAAATGTGTTTTTTAGACTTTTAAATCCTTTAATAACACGACCACTTAGGGCAAAAAATATTTCCGCACGATGGAAAATTGCACAATGAGGAAACAGTTTAAAAGAAAGACCCACCATATTATGGGAAAAACTTGCTTTTGTTTATTATTTTTTGTTGGGAATCATTAAAGTAAAATTCCATCCTAGCAGATCATCATCTATACCTAGGTTTTAGAAAATGATGCACCCTTGATAAGAACTCATAAACATCTCTTATTGTAGATGAAACTAGTTCACATCTAACAAGTAACTGATGCACTCTTATGCTTGAATCTGCACTTCCACTATCAGGTTGTTAGAATGAGAAGGAATGAATTGGATACTCTCTGTTTTTTTATTTCTTTCAACTCAAGCTATACAACCTTCTAATAACTATTGCTAAAGGACTAAATAGATAAACTCTCACGGCTCAAATTATGTATTGTACAGGTAAATGATGAAGAATATAAAGTTCAAAATCTCTGCTGGATTAAAAACAAAAGCATAATATAAAGTTGAATGTACACTAAAGTGAGACGGATTATAATTAAATAAAGACAGGCAATGAAGATGGCAAATCATCAAACATAAAGTACATATATCTTAAATACAATTAATTTGAGATAGCTACCTCAAGCCAATTTCCTCTTTATAAGAATCTTTTGCATCATCTGCCATAGTAACCAAAAATGGCAACTTAGATCTTACAACATTCAACACTTGAACATGCTCTGCAGCAACCTGGCACATAAATAATTATATAGATAAATGGAGAGACAAGGACAATATGTAACTAGTTCAAGAGGTGATCAAAGTATATTTATTAGGACTTCTGCAATACTGAATACTACACATAACTGCTTAGACAGTAAAAACCCTTTTCTGACTACTAAAATGTATAATAGGAACTTGAAAGAAAACCACATCTGTCGCCTCATTAAGTGCTCACATGTTCTCCAACTAACTATTTAAGCTAGGATGAACACAAAGTACTGCTGCAAAAGGGTTACACTCAACTCAGACAAGCACCTGTGAAATAAGCAAATTGTGTTGGTTAATTGACTACGCATTTGACCAATTATTGAAAACAATTTCTGAGGGCTAACTTGTTCTAGACATAAATGTGCAAAACCTTTGAAATAAGATGTGCAGCATTTCTGATGTTCTAACTTCGCCCCTTGAATTTTTAAAAGATCTCAAATACAAAGACAGCCGCAACAAAATTTGTATTTTCAAAGTTCCTTTTAGCCAAAGGATATACTAAGTTGCATCAAAGTTAACCAATTCAAGTCAGCAATGCCTTCTATCCTGAACTAGTTGGGATAGGCTGAAAATGAAAGGCATATACAAGTGTAAAAGTAGAAAGATAAAAAGAAAACTAAAACTATAAATCAAATGAAAAGATATTAAATAAAGAATAAAAATGATGAAGAGGAGTAAAATAAAAACACACCCAAATACAACAAAATACACACACGTGTATATATATATAGAGAGAGAGAGAGAGTCCGGATCCAGTCCGGGATCCCGGACTTTGTTAAAATACGGAATTTAATTTTTTTGCTTTTTTTTTAAACTAAAAAAAAGTTTAATATTTTATAGAACTAGAATTTTTACATAATACAGTGTTTTGGGTGTGATTTGGATACATATAACAAAAACAGGTCTGTACAGACTATACTATATTATGTAAAAATTCCAGTTTCATAAAATATTAACCATTTTTTTAGTTGTTTTTAAAAAAAAAGCAAAAAAATCCGTATTTTAAAAAAATCCGAGATCCCGGACTGGATCCTGGTTGTATATATGTATATATATATAGGTAAAGCGAAGATAAATAAAAAAAATGGGAAGGGGTAGAGAGACAAAAAACACAACAAAAAGGTGGAACACCCTAATCGGCTTCCAATATACGTATTACATTCCTCCACTTCTATCACAAGTTATGTCCTCTGTTATATTTCGCTCCTTCAAGCCTTATTGTACAACTTTCTCCCAAGTAATTTTTGGCCTAGCCCTCTTCTTCTTATATCTTTCTCATGATACAATACTCCACTTCTCAACAATACATATATAGATCGAAGTTGGATATGACCAAACCATCTCAAATGATGTTCACTCATCTTCTCCTCAATCGATGCAGCCACGAGTTTCTTTCAAAGTCCTAATTTCTAGTTATATCTAACCTTGCATGCCCACAGATTCTCCTTAACATTTCACTTCAGTAACCCACATCTTATTCACATGTTGCTTTTTGGTCATCCAAACATTAGCTTCATATGACATTGTTGGCCTATCTCTATTATGCCTAAGGCAAAAAAAAATACTAATTTGATTGCACTTTAGGTTTAGGTGGAAATTTAGTGAATTATCTTCCTCCTTAATTCTCAGATATATGCAAATTAGTAAATATAATTTTTAGAAGGCCCTATATTATCATATCTAATCACAATTGGTATATTTATCGAGAACAAATTAGACTCCTATCTCAACAAAAATAAAAAGTAAAAGCCAAAGAATTGGCATGCTCTTGGATCTCTCTCAAATTATATACATTGTTCTGTCTAAAACTAAGACAAAATGGAAGCCTAAGGACTTGTACATATAATATAAAAACAAAAATTAGTAATTAATAGAAAAGAAAAAAGTAAGTTAACTTGAGCCCGAATGTTACGGATTATTTCATTAGAATGGTATAGGGGTAATTGAAGGCTAGGATTAATCCTCTTATATAGTCTTAATCTACAACTAGGATTTCATTTTGGAGGTGTGATAGTCCATGTATTAGTAAGGCCTATATAAGGCAGAGATTTGTACTGAGAGGGGTATGAAATGAATTAAAAACTTCTTCTTCAATCTATATATTTTTCTTTCCCTGTAATTTCTATCAAAGTCTACCCGATACTATAAATCGGTAACAATGGTGCTTTCATTGAGAGTTGACATGGTGGAATCATATGGAAAACAAGTGGAAGAAGACGTCAATTTCGTGGACCATTTGCAGCGATTTGAAAACAAAAAGTGCCAAGCTCTAACTGCTATGGAGATTCAAGGGATAGAGTTAGAGCACAACGAATATGTTATGAATTACTTCATATAATCAATCCAACTCTGTTGAGGAATATGAGACCTCATTCTTGCAATTGAAGTCTTGGGCAGAGACTTGGAGCGAAGAAATTTTTATCGAAGATTAGGTTGTGAGAGTCTTTGTTAGGGGATTAAGGGAAGAAATCATAAAGTATGTAGAGTGGTGCTCCCCAAATTCCTTACAAAGAGCAATTGATTTGGCAAAACAGCAAGAGTTGTGTCATGCAACTAAGTTGTTTGATAAAAGTTCTCAGTCAAATCAGACAACCAATTCCAATTTATCCTTGGCTGAAAATCATGATGCTCCTGAAGTAATACCAATAACAGTGAAGAAGATGATCAAAGCCTCCATTTCTGGTAATATTTCTATGAAAGGAAATGATATTTCCTTGGTTCACAAAAAGTTTTTCAATTCCTCATTTTCTTTTAGACACTGAATATCCAACACAAATAGATAATGAGAGCAATCTACTTGAGTCAAGATTGGGTTTAAATGGGAACATTAGAACGATCTATGGTGCTGCTCAAGGTGATGAGTTTGATAAAAATCATAAACGTAATAAATACGTTCATGCATTTGAACCAAAATCTCCAGATCATTATGACACTCAAGTTGACATGTGTATGTTCGGATTAATCATAATTACTTAATTAGTAATGAAGGGGTAGAATTCCTAAATGACTCCGACAAATCATATTATGGTAGTACGAAATACTATGGTGGCTATTCGAATTTGGTAATTTCAGTTGGGAAACTGGAGGAATTGATAGAGGATGGTATGTTTCCTGATGCATTTTTGTTTCTGCAAATTTTACAGGCTTGTGGGATTTTTAAGACTATTTTGCATTTAAATATAGCATGCATGAACTTCATGGACTTGTTTAATAATAAGTTTGATGAAATAACCAAGAAGGATGAGAATTTATGGAAATTTGATTTGAAGGAAATCTAGTACTGGGGTGAAAGAGGGAAGTTTGTGAGCATTGTGTTGGTACCATATTTGTTGAATAATGATGGATGAGCAGCCTTATTGTATACAGAAGATGAGGATGAAAGAAACTAGGAAGTTGCTGAAAATTTGAAAAATGATCATGAAACTAATGGAGGAAAGTATAATGAAGTCATTGATAAATTTCGGGGGCTGCTAACTCAGAATTTCTTCATGCTCTTGTTTTGTTCGAATGTGGAGGTGATTTTCCTTGACGAAGCTACAAAGACATTTCACAGAGATGTTAATGGTGTGTTGATAATGGTGACTAATGTCGGGCAGTTGTATGACATTGTAAATGAGTGGTCTTCCATGAATCTTATCGAAGAGACCCATCACTCAAAAACAAGGAGACCTGCTTTCATGTGGTTTGGGACGAGCAAAAATTCTCAAAGTGTACATGGTGCATTTGTTAATATGGGAACAATGTGTGAGGATGAAATTTTGGTTGCTCGAATTAAGCACTGCTCACAGGCCTGGGGTACTTGTGGAAGCAAATCTGGTGGATTTTGAAGGGGAATTTGATCCAGGGGAAATAATATTGCTACCCACTGCTCAAGAATGCAGAAGCACTCTTAAATATCACCTTGAGGACAAGGTGGTTGTCGATATGTGGGATAATGTTCTTTTACTTTGTAAACCTGTGTGGGCAATTCAAACTAGGAAGTTTTCAAGGAGCTCTCTTCGCTCTACCATGGTTACACTAGCACGAGATATGTTAAAGTTGTATGAATGCCATTTATATGTGCCATGGAATTCTGCTCCATTGGTATCTATGAGAATTGGTCGCACTAAGGTTGTTTGGCATTTATATAATAACATTATGGAGTGTTGTGTTATATGGTTTATTCAAAATTCAATTGTATGGATGGTATTACAATCACAATTAAATTATTGGAGTAATCTAATGGGACTTGGTATGAAAGCTATTTTCACAAAGGAAGTTCTAACAAATGATCAAAGGAAATATGGACGTCCAAGAGAAGTCAAATGGTACTACTCAATTTTTTATAGGTGCTGGATTTCTCAGCTTGTATTATGTCATGGCCTACTTAAGATGGGGTCCCGGGACTGAGTTCATGATTTTGTCATGGTGCAGCACCTTATTTATAATATAATGTGGCAAAGGATACAGCTTCATGAATGTGTTTCCACGGTACATTTTGATTGCTATTACAACTCCAGTCAGTAAACTTTTGGTGAACAAGTAATTTTGCAATTTGGGGAAAAAGGTCCTAATTTTTTTGTTGGTGGAAAAAAGGTGGTTGTTACTATGAGTTTTGGGTATAATTGTGGTGTTGGTCTTGTTGGAGCAGAGAGTTCAGACCATTATGGTACATTCAAAATAATTTTTATGGTTTGTTATCCTACATGGTGGCCAGGGCAAAGGAAACTCTTGATGGGTTGGAGTATACTTATCATAATCTTGTGAAGAAGCACCAAAATTGGTTGGGCAGCTACTCACGGAAGGTGGAGCTTGGCTTTTACACGACATGGTGGAAATGGTTAAAATTTATTTTTGATCCAAGGAAAATTTATTTGCTAACCAAGGCTGAAGATTGCAAAGTCAATGGAGCAGGAACACTCTTGGAAGGAGTTTGATTTTTTAATGACAGAAAATAAGCTTGATAAATATGAGGTATTTCTTTTTGTACTTAACCCATTGATAGAGAAAGAGAGTACAGTCACAGGTATTACATTGGTTTTGACTTTTATTGTTGTCCTGTCATATAGATCCACCGTTCAGAGGATGAAGAATTTTCATCTATGTTGTGTTATATTTAATGCTGATTGCACTTATGTAGAAGTTGAATTCCAGTGAGGGTGATAACAATGACCTTTCATGCCTAGTTTGTGGATTCTTTACTATAATTGCAAGACATAAGTTCTTCAGAAAGATGAGGGTGATATATGCATATGCTCTTGTAATCTGTAAGGTTTTGACATATGTAAAAAGCCAAAAACTATACGTGCTGATAAATTTCATGGGGCTAAGAATGAGGATAACACAACAATTGGGGAGCTTCTTGCTGGTCTAACAACTGAAGATGATGCATTGTTACACAATATAATGGATATTTTTTGTCTTTGGATTGGGAGTTGTTGGCCTTGTTGCGCCAGAGTTTCTGAGGCTTCAAGTTTTATTGGTGTCGATCTGAATTCAAACAAGTTTGAGCAGGCGAAGAATTTTGACATGACACAGTTTGTGAACTCAAAAGACCATAAAAATTAGTTCAAGAGGTGATTGCTGAAATGATCAATGGAGGAGTGGACATCATTATTTTTTTCCACCATGAGGACAAGGTGAACTTTGAAGGGCGGAGTATTGTTACGGATTATTTCATTACAATGGTATAGGGGTAATGGAAGGCTAGGATTAATCCTCTTATATAGTCTTAATCTACGGCTAGGATTTCATTTTGGAAGTGTAATAGTCCATGTATTAGTAAGGCCTATATAAGGCAGAGATTTGTACTGAGAGGGGTATGAAATGAATTAAAAACTTCTTCCCCAATTTATATTGCTTTCTCTTTCTCCCTGTAATTTCTATCAAAGTATACCCAAGACTATAAATCAGTAACACCGAACATAGCAACAAGTAATTTCTTTCATTTTCTTTAATCCATTCAACTTCAAAAGTAATATAGGAAAAAGATAACCCACCTCGATCATGCCAGTCGTCATCTTCTTATTTACTGACTCAGTCGGCCGAGACCGAACAACACCTTCCACTGCAATCACATACTCAAGCCTCAAGTCATTCACAATTGAATGAGCATAAGGGAACTCGTCTGGAAGTGTCGTAACCTGAATGTGAACAGAACTAACATCAATTAAGAATAGCATCAAGTAATGCACTAAAAAGGATCATAATTTACTCAGAGCCAAAACCAAGTTTTTTTTCAAAAATAATTTGAATCTTATAAATCAAAACAAAGCAAAGATGCTGGACAAACAAAAAGTAACAAACTGCCAAAATCATTTCTTGTTAAGCCCAATTGCCAACATCATTCCTATTAATTTCCAAGACTGTCCAATGTCCATGTCCAATGTCCATAGGATATAATCCATGAACAAAAAGGCTAATTAAATAAATCTCAGAGAAATAATGTTAAAAAATAGACTTTTTAATATAATTGCAAACCTGAATAATTCCAGAATGATCTCTGAGATTGAGGAAGCGGAGGCGACCATGAATCCGGTGAAGGGCAACCCACCCATAAAGCCGAACCCGTCTACCCACGTCATTTTTTCCGACAATTGGCGCAGAGTCCTGTTCTACTGACCCATTCAAGAGTATCTTCAAAGGGTATTGGGGTTGTTTGAATTTAGGATAAGGCTGTCCGTAAATGGAGATGGAGTGGCAGAAGCAGAAACAGAGGAGAGGCTTCTCTTTAGAAGTGTAGTGGGTTTTACAAGCTTGTGAAATTTGTGGAGGTAAAATAAAGGGAGAGGCTTGAGAGGAGGGGTTTAAACCGAAGAGTTATAGCCGGCAGGGCCCGGAGGTATGTGGACATGGCGGCGACAGAGAGAACGCAGATGTGAAGGGAGAAGGGGCACTTTGATAAGTCTGTGGTGTGGTAACCAATGGCGGAACCAGAACGTTTTCATAGGGGTTCAAAATACATCAGTAAAAAAAAATTATTTATTAACGCTTGAAGTGCTTCTTTCAAACATTTCATCATAATTTCATCAATTAACCTAATTTAATAATTTCAATTAACCTAATGAGATTATGAGGAAAAAATTAAGTACCAACACTCCAACAGTAACAATACAAGTATATAATTTGAAAGACATTAAATTACTAAAAGATTAAAGATTAAAGTAACAATTCTGAAACTAAATTACTCCAATTACTAAAAGATTAAATATTAAAGTAACAATTACTAAAAGATTAAAGATTACTCCAACAGTAACAATTTAGTATTACTAAAAGATTAAAGATGTAAACGTTAAATTATTAAAATTCATCAAAATTCTTTCTATTCTCAAAAGCCATACAAAGCCATACAAAGGTAAAAGAAAAGAAAATTAATTTGAAATAATTTGAAAAATTAAAACAAACCTAAAATAAAGAAAAAATTAAATAATATAATTGGTTAAGAAATAATATAATTTGAAAGACATAACCTAAATTATAATTTAGAAATTACGTCTAAAGGAAGGACCAAGCAGCTGCAGGATTGGAGCAAGGAAGAGGCGGAACTAAGGGCAGGCAGCAGCGGCCACCGGATGGCGGAGATGCGCCGGTCGCGGGCCGCGCGGCTGAGGAGGCAGGAGCAGTCGGCGTAAGAGGCGAAGAGCAGTTAGTGAAGACTGAAGAGAAAGAGGTCCTAAATCCCTAATTCCTACGGATTGGGGGAGGACCGGTACCGGTTAGAAAAGTACAGATTTTGGGCCATTAGATCTGATGGTCATAATTAAACCCGCTTTTCTCACTCCAGTCCCCACTATTTTAAACGCTCACTGTCCGCATTCTTTAATCATTTACTAATTATTTTATCATAATATACTTATATTAGTATGTTGGAAACTAAAAAGGTTTTTGACCACGAGTATATTTATGTGTGCATATTTAAAAATTAAAAATATATATAAGTAAAATAATAAAAATAAAAATATTTTTTTCTTTCTTTATAATTAATATTTTATTTTTATATTATTTTAAATCTTGAACTAGATATTCTACTAATGACCAAAAAAAAAAGAGTAATCTATGTTTTTGTAGATTTTAAAAATAAATTATTATTCTTAAATATTAATTACTATATATCTATAATTTGTTGCTCTTTCATTTTTTTTTAGTATAAAATTATCTTTAAAACGTAATATTATTGAAATTTTATAATTAATTAGATAAAATGTTAATTTCTTTTTTCTGACTAATTAAAAAATGAACGAAAAAAGGACAAAAGACAAAATTTTATGTCTGAAATTTTTATTAATCAGTCAAATTTCATTCATTTTTTAAGGTGTCAATGTCCTATCCGTCTCCACTGTTTAACTTGTTTCCCACATTACTTCTTTTGTTCACTTATATATTTTGACTTTTAAACAATTTACCAAATTTTAAATGATACTACTGACTTATTTAAATAATTTTAAATTTTTGTAAACTGTATTAAAAATATATATATTAAATTTTATACGGATGTAATGTAATTAATACATATTAGATGAAAAAAATGGTAACCGGAGGTTGGACAATTATTCCTAAGAAGTCGCTTTATGGAATGTACTATATTAATTACTGGACAATATGTACACCCCAATCTAATTCCTACTTGATGGCCTCGATAAGATGATAGAAATTTTTATTTTTTTATTTTTTTAAAATGAAACGACGTCGTTTGAAATTCTGGTAAAAAAAACATGTGTTGTTGAAGAACGAGTAAGACCAGAAAAGAAGACGAGAGAAAAAAGAAAGGCCAGGAACGATGGCTGCCTCCCCGTCCCCGTCCTGTCCCCCCAGTCCCCCCTCCCTCCCTCCCCCTCCCCTCCCCTCCCCTAGTTCCGTTTGGACCGTCCCCGCCCCTAGTTCCGCCTCTGGTGGTAACGAGATGTCGTCCTATTTCATATGATAAGTCTGTGGTGTGGTACTTTTGATATAATTATATATACAACAAATTATTAGTTTAGTAATGTGTTGATAATAGTAAATTTGAATATATTATGTTATTAAAAAGACATTTATATAAAATATAAAATTTTTATTTAATATATAAAGCGAGAGAAAAAATCGGCATGCATAAAATTTTGAAGTTTTTTACCCTCTTTCATATTACTCTTAACACACGTGTGCGTGCAGTGGGTGCTAATATATATGAATAAGACTCTTTTTAATAATAATTCTAAAATATGCAATTTACTTGTAAAATATATGGTATCTTTAATTTGTAAATTAGGTAAAATAAGTACCTCAATCAATAAAACATTTAATTAGGTACCCAACTTTTCCTAATATTTTTAATTCCCATCCTTTTGCCAGAAAATTATTGAGAGTTCCCTCATTTTGAAAAAGGACCTTAAGCTCAGGGACGAAACCATAGTATGACTGGACGGGGCAATACCCCTCAAGATTTGAAAATTTTATAACACCCACTTGTTCAAAGCATACTCAACTTCTTTTCTTTCGGCTGGAACTACCGAATTAAGCAAGTAATTAAAATGGATTGTTGTTTTGATTGTGCTGAGCAAGGAAGGGGCTGAAGATGATATAATATCATTCAATTCAAAACAAGATTAAGGTTAGTACTATGTTTAATTGTTTATGGTGTTACATATGAAGTTAGAAAGTAGTATTAGAAAGTTCATAATAAAGTAGTTGATATAATGCAAATTGCTACTGTGTTATCTAAGTATTAGTAAACGAGCTTTGTTGTTGTTGTGCGGAGCAATAAGAGAGGAAATTATAGCATAAGAATAGGTGCAAACATCTTTGACCTCTGCTTTGGAAATGGACGCACGTATGGTGTTTGTTAAAAAGTCTTAATAGAGACTATTTTTTTCAAATGTTGAAATTGAGCGGAGATTGATGCTAAGAATAAGTGTAAGGACATTATATATAGCTAATTAAATGATTTGTATGAATTAAGTTAAGTGGGAAAGCTATTTTAAGAAAAACAACCTGTTAATGTTAGTTTAAAAAAACTGTTTTGACAGAATACTTTTGTCATTCTGTAAAACTCATTTAGAATACTTGTATGTTTTGTTATCTTTGTTAAAGCAAATTCTATTACTACATTATCTTTGTTTTTGTAAAAATATGTTTTGTAATGTTGGAACTTTACTTTTTAGTGATGAATATATGTTATGATGTTAAAAAAATTATTAGCCCCTCTAAGATCAAATCTTGATTTCGTCCATGCGCTATTCGATTAATGGGAGCATGGTGTGGATTTGGGTCTAATTTGAGCTGACATACTCTGTTTGAGTTTAGTTTTTGCAATTAAATTACACAACACAACTAATGATGATTTGGAGTTGGATTTGGATTAAAGCTACCGTAAGCCCCTTTTTCTAATACTAAATGCCTTTTTTGATACTTGTTACTACTTAATTGTCCCGTTTTGCACTATAATAATCATACCATAATGCCTTAATATAAATATGCTTGCTCTTTAAGATACTGTAATTGGCATTATGATTAATATTTATATAAAAACGTTTTTGAATAATATTTATATAAATGACTTATTTCAAGAAAACGATTTATCAAAGTAGAAAAAGGATTAGTCATTTTTCGAAAAAACCAAACTTAAATTTGCATAAACTTGTAAAATGATTTCAATGGAAATCACTTTTCTATTTTCATACCAAAAGGCCCAACAAAATTAAAGATCAAAACAGAGGAAAAGAATACATGAATTTCTCAAGGGGTAATGAGAAAGAAACGTAAAGGATCAGTCATTCTGAAACAAAAAGCAGAAGGGAAAAGAAGTCCCTTGCCAGTAGATCACTTTCTGCCATAGAGATATACAAAAAGCCTTCTGCATATAAAGCCTAATGCCTTAGCATATGGTTAAAGCTTGGAATTTGTAACACAAAATATAATGAATATGGATAAAACTACAATCCTTAATATTACAACTTAAAATTAAATTAAGGTTAGTCAAATCCAAGTGCAGATTATGGCATAATGAATAAATATTTCCTGGTTAGGCTTTATTCCTTATGGTATGTTAATTATACCTTGAGATGGAATATTTAACAATTTTTAGTCTAATAATGCTTAAATTCTTAACCAACTAAGTAACAACATCTTATAAAGCCACAAATATTAGACTAATTTTCCTTTGCTTCCTTCTAAAGGCATTCTTGCTTAAGACATCTTTTTTCCATTGTTCTCTTCACATATCACCACCATGCCATATTGCCATGCAATATTTATATATAATTTCACAGCCTTCTCTTTATCAACTTCCAATTCAAATTAATTAACACCAAAAAAGACATGAACAATTTTATAAGAATTATGGCCTTGGCCGGGATTTTTATTGTCAATTTGATCCATATTTCATTAGCCTCAATTGTTTCAACGGGCGATTTCAATAAGGATTTCTTTGTGACATGGTCCCCTAACCATGTTAATACTTCTGCTGATGGCCACGAAAGAAGTTTGAAGCTAGATCAAGAATCAGGTGGATATATATATGTATATATATGATTGCATAACGTACATTTTGCTATTCATCGATCTATCTTAATTTTGGTCTGTATAATTTAGGTACTGGATTTGCATCCAATGACATGTTCTTGTTCGGACAGATTGACATGCCAATTAAGTTGATACCGGGTCATTCAGCAGGCACAGTTGTAGCATTTTATGTAATCACTTCTTTTTTTCACATGCAACTCTCATCTAGTGTGTGTGTGTGTGTGTTTTTTGGGGGCACTAAATTCTTATCAAGTGCGGTGCGGTGTTCTGTTAATGCAGCTTACATCTGATCAACCTAATCATGATGAAATAGATTTTGAGTTCCTTGGCAATGTGGCCGGGGAACCTTATATTCTTCAAACAAATATCTTCGCTGATGGATTTGACAATAGAGAGGAGAGGATTCATTTGTGGTTTGATCCAACGAAGGACTTCCATACCTATTCTATCCTATGGAACCTTCACCAAATTGTGTATGTAAGCCAATTAATTCCATCCTAAAACCAAAAATTAGTTTTTCACTTGAGAAATTTGCCATCCAAACTTTATATGCATGTATATATATATATATATATATATATATATATATATATATATATATATATGTTCTTTCTTGTAGATTCTTTGTGGATTTTGTTCCCATAAGGACATATAGAAACCATGCAGACAAGGGAGTTGCATTTCCAAGGTGGCAGCCAATGGGCATAAAAATCAGCCTATGGAACGGGGACAGCTGGGCGACACGAGGGGGTAAAGACAAGATTGATTGGTCAAAGGGTCCCTTCATAACCTCATTCAGAAACTACACAATAGATGCTTGTGTTTGGAAAGGGAATGCAAGATTGTGCAGGGCAGATAGCTCTACAAATTGGTGGAATAAGGAGAGCTCCGGCTCATTAACATGGGCACAAAGAAGGTGGTTCAAATGGGTTAGGAAATACCACCTCATATATGACTATTGTCAATATGACAATAGATTTCAAAACAACCTTCCAAAGGAGTGTTCTCTTCCCAAGTATTGAGCAAAATTAATTGAAGTATATATATACTAGCTATAAAATGTACCTTTCCCTTTTGTACTTGCATTCATTTGTTCTGTTCTGTTCTGTTCTTCTAATGGTAAATAAATAGTGGTTTAAATTTGTTTGGTAAGTAATTTGGTTAAAGTATCTTCACACACACACACACACACACACACACACACACACACACCAACATATTTTGAACTTTTATCTCTCAAAGGTAAGTGCTATTTAATTTTATATACTATCTCTGTTCCAAAATAAAAGATGTTAAATCAAATTAAGACATTTTTAAACTCAAAATTTGACATGAATTCTTTTAATTTTAGTCGATACAACGATGAAATTTCTAAACTATCAAAGAAGTTCCTCATTGTAAGATTTATTTTTTCATAATTTTGAATGAATCAACTCAATTTTAAGTTTGAAAATATCTCAAATTGATTTTTAAAATTCAATAATATGATCTTATAATTCGGAACAAAGATAGTATTAATTTTCATTTGTGTTTGTTAACCTATTAAACAAAAACTTTGATTTTTTTATAGATATCATCATGTCTTGATGAAGCACAGATATATTGTGGTGGAAATAGAAGAAATTTGTTAACTTTGCTTGATGCATGTATCATTCAACTTTTGTTTAAAAGATTACAAATCTTAAATTCGAAATTGTGACCCATCTATTTTGCCTATGTTCTTACTCAAATTACATTCTAATTTGTAGCTATGATTTACCAATACTTTTTTCAAGCTATATATCCCTAAATGAAAGACAGCAACAACTGCCCAAAAAATCCTAGATCAATTTTTGAGTTTTATGTTTTCTTAGAGCCATCTTAATTATATCTAGATATATTTGAAGGGTAGCAACGTACTTACACACTTTAGCTTTTGTTATTAACACAGTTAACGGTGGAGTGAGAGTTTGTTAGGTTTATGACAAAAAGTTCACTTTTAAACTAAACGACCACATGTAATTATTTACAATTTACTCTCTTACAAATCTTAGATCTTGTGTTTAATCGGACAAATCATAACCAAAATTGTAAATAATTATTTTCTAATTTGTATATCAACTGATCAATGTAACTGATCCGAGCAACTCCAGCTATCAAGATGTCAGTTTTAGCAGCCTTTATATATATGTTTTTGCTTGTTTGTCAATAAGATAGATAGGAAATCATTTACACCGTCTGTTAAAGCAGCCAAATAATTTATTATTCCTTTACTATGTACGTATAAATTAAACATAGTAGTACATTTCATAGCAGAAATTAAATAATATATAATATATGTAGATGAAGGCTAATTAATTAAGTATTCTAGTTTGCTCACTAGCTCCAACAAAATTTTGAGCAAGAAAACTTGATCAACTGCACTTCACTTGTACAACAAATTAACAGTAATGGCACTCAATACTAAGTTAATTACCAATCACATAACATTTTATTCGATCTCCACCTTAATTATACATACTAATTACTAATATTGATAACAATTTAATTTATTCATCACATGCATGCAAAATTAATACTCCTGTCTTAATTAATACCATTAATATATATATATATATATATATATATATAATTTACTAGATATATAGTTTTTGTCTAATAAGGCTTCTGCCCAATGTAGTTACCCCGAGGATCGTAGCTACAAGTAATGAACCACCAGTTCCCGTTGCTGCACAAAACCCTAGCACACCCTAGCCTTACCGAATTCCTCCAAACCACCTGAGTATAGTGTCCACACACCTTCCCGGCCGCGCATGTATTGGTGGGATAATTGTAATCAACCTTCTCATCGACCCACAATTTAACCGCATCGGTTCCACTAAAGGAACCGGTGCCTTTTGCTAGGTTTTCACCGTACGCTCCCCCTGAGTGCACGAGATTGCAGTCTCCAATCCTCGAGTTAGTGTAGTTCAGTGCATAGGCTACCACGGTGCTGTCCCATGTCAATGGTCCAATCCCGACTTGGGCACGGGCAGTGTTGTGAGCATTGAGGAAGTCTTGCGGTGAGTTTTGTGCATGGGAGTGATGAATTAGGGTTCCTAGGGTTAGGAAACAAAGAAGAGCTAGTGGGATTTTTGGTGAACACATGTTTTTGGTCTTTGTATGGAAAATGTGAGGTTATTTGATGAGGGACAAAGGGTGTTTATTTGGGTATTTATAGGGGTGAAATGAAGTGCTAGTTAGTTAAGATTATTATATATTGTTGTTTAAACAAACAAAGTTGGAATTGGTATATATTATGTGCAAAAGTGGACTTAATTATATAGAATGAATTACCAGTTTAAGCAAACCCTAAAGTCACCTTTTTATATTATATATATATATATATATATATATATATATATATATATATATATTAAACTTTGCT
This sequence comes from Panax quinquefolius, assembly GCA_020205615.1. Classification (NCBI taxonomy): domain Eukaryota; kingdom Viridiplantae; phylum Streptophyta; class Magnoliopsida; order Apiales; family Araliaceae; genus Panax; species Panax quinquefolius. The sequence goes on from CM035157.1 coordinate 7,357,285, forward strand.
TTCACCTATGGGGATATTGTGGCTTTTTAGACTAATTAAAATAAGAAAAATTGAGCATCACTTTAATTTAGATAGATACAATTAACTTGGTCATTTACTTTTGTAAAAGAAGAAACTACTTACAGCTTAAGTCAAAGAATGTTATCCTTCATGAAAACGTATATATGATGAATGGACTATTACGCATATATAATTATAGTTTATAATCACGACTAGGCACAGTTACCTGAAAAGCGGTTTATTGGACATCTCAATTCATGCATCATGTTATATAGTTATTTTGGCTACTCCAAATAGATTGAGTACAGGATACTATTACCGGCTTGATCAAATTAGGATAACATATTTTATTATTGAGTAATAACGTAATTAATTAAAAGGCCCTCTCTTTAGGGTTTCTGAGTGTAGGCTACCTTACACAAATTAGGATTCCGTTTGAGTTGAGGAAGAGAGAAATTTACGAATAATACCGAGATAATTGAAAATTTGCAAAATAGAGAAGAACATCTAGGTGTTCCCCTTTTTTGTTGTCTCGTTCATTTATTTCCGACTTCTACGTCTTTCATTTAATTCTTTAAATCATATGTAAATCTTAATTTGTACTTGAGCCCACATAGAGAAAATCGCGTGAAACACATCATCCTGATTCATGGAATTTTATCCTCCCTTAGTTTCTAATTAAATATGTGATCAATTTTAAAGTGAATTTGAAATATTTTTGATATGAACTAATTGAATTTTGCATTGTATATAATATACTTATAAAATTATAAACTAAGTAAAATGGCTACTTCTATTTAGACTAACCGTTGTTAATTTCACCAACTGCGTACTAACGGAAGAAATACTCAAAATTTATGTGTCATGTTTCCTTGGAATATTATTTTCTGAAAAGTCATATATCCATAATACATTTATACATGATATTTTATAGTAATATATAATACACTTTTATTATATACTACATTATATATATATATATATATATATATATATATATATATACACACACACACACACACAGAGAGAAATATATATTACAAATAAAACTTATATTTAAAATATTATTAAGAAGTACAAATGGACAAAGCAACAAGAACTTGCAGAAGATCAATCAAATGAAAATGATATTCACTCCTAAATTCTCAATTTACACTTCATAGAAAGGTTTTAAAAACATGTAAATTTAATTCGTATATAGCACACCCAGCCGTCGGAGCTTGGTGGCAGCACCTATGCAGCTGCTGACTGCAGCGTCGTCATATCCCGCCGGCCAGCGGGAGCACTGACAATGACAATTCCATAAATTATGCATGCGCCGCTAATAAATTCAATCAAAATGGTGTTGGGTATATAGTAATAGCATGCACAAATTAAGAATTCTTGTGATTACCTTTTCCAATATTTCAACCAAGGTACTAGTTGATTTGTGCTTTGTCTTCAAAAATCAGGTTTATTTACTCTTCTCCTCTCTAAGCAAACTTCAAAAAAAAAAATTAACTGCATCTAGTGTTAGAAAAACTCCTCCGATTATACTTGTCTTTGGTAAATTAAATAAATCACGATAAACAAATAATGCAATTCCACCAAATAAATTATAACCACAAAAAATAATAATACGAAAAATAAACCAACCACAAGACGACAAATCTTACGTGAAAAATTCTCTAAAATTAAGAGGTAAAAATTACGGGTCAAACTCCGAAAATTCCACTATAATCCTTCCAAGTTTTATAAATAAGAACTTGAAATATTAAGAAATTGAGAGAATATAAGAATACTTCAATTTGAGTGAAAACTCAAATTACCTCACCACCCAAAATTTCCGAATAAACTAAAGTCTTCAAGCAATTAATTGATCCGAAAAGTTGATGAATAAACCTTCACAAAAAACCCTCTCAATTTTCTGTACTTTTTCTTTGCACTCACTGATTTGTTCTTCCTCTCTGTTCCATGTATTACTGCCGAAAGCAGAACTTTCAAATTTTCCGTATATCATATATATGCCTCACAAAGCCCAATTTGCTTTTGAAAATCAATTCACAGTCCTTGTAAGATTCTGCAAAAACCGTTCACGTGTTGAACAAATCAAAGTACAACTCCAAGTCTAACTCGGTTTAAACGAAAA